>CM076570.1:874709737-875309737 GCA_034641835.2 Pinus albicaulis
TTTTTGTAAAGGGATTGGGTTTATTTTGCTAGTTTGAATCTGCCCATGGTATGTAGACCATGGTATTGTATGATGTAAATGATATATAAATCAAAGTCATGTTGAGTCAAAGATAGATATATATAGAAGATCCATCATTGTATGAGTGAAAAGTATGAATTCTCTGTGTTTTAGTCTATTTTGGGTCTTAGGAGGAGGCTCTGAAATTGTGTGCATGGAGGCCTTGGTCTACAGTTGTGTGTGCAGACCACCTGCAGCTGTGTGCATGGGTAGAAGAAGGATTATACTAAAAGAAAAATTATTAATAAAGGAAAGGAATGTTCTGAAGTATCTCTGTGTCATTTGGGCAATTGCCTATTATTTATCTTTGAAGTTGTTTTATGTATTGTGAAGCATTGTATGATTTTTTCGTGACAGCGGCGTCTTTTGTGCTATTTGTTGAGATTGCAACAAGATGATGAGCTTAGTGGAAAGAAGTCACCTTCACTAAGTGGGCCCATAGCTTTTTTTGCTAAAAGTCTATTTTTAGACATATGGATCATGTTCTATGAGTTGCAGGATGCTATTTGTGGATGGTTGGTCAAGTCGGAAAATATAGATGGACTTCTATTTTTAGACATATTGGGCGGAATCTATTTTTAGATTGCCAGTCTAAAAATAGATATGTCAAATATTATTAGCTCTTAATAATATTTAGACTCTAAACATTATCTTATTCTCTTGGATCACTTCAGTTAAGTGCACAGATGTGGCACAGGAGCTGACAGAAGGAATTACGCTATTCCTAAGGGTTATGTGGAGCTATTGCATGGATACTTCAGTTAGAACTCATGTGACAGAGTTTGGTGGAGTTGATTGAGGAAGTTAGTGGAGTTGTATTCAGCTTAACTAATCTAAACATAGTTGAGCTATTTGTATTCAGTTTAACTAATTGATACAATTAGTGAGAGTGGTGTGAATTAATTATTAATTAATTCACTAATTATGAACTCATTAATCAACTAAAGAATGCATCAGTTAACTTCATTGCATGGACAGTTTCAGTGGAGACCAGTGCAGAGATAGGTGAAAAAGCAGGTTAACTATCAGTTGTGACTATACTGTTGCTATTTGCAACACACAGATAGGTGGAGTAAGCCCATGAGGATTAAAGACAAGACAAATGTTTCAGTTATTTATCGAGGCCATATCACAACATTTATTACTACATTATTAGAATAGAGGTCGCTACTGTTTTTCCAAGATTTGGATAATAAGTTTTGCTAGATCTAGCTGATTAGTGTGTCACTGAGCTTTCAGCGAGAGCTTGTGAGGAGCTTTGTATAATGATTGTTACATGATCTCTATGAAATATAATATACAGATAGTTGGGGGTTTTTAGCTTTAATATTTCCCATGAAATACGGTGTTCATATGTGTGATTGTTTATGGTTTTAATGTGCGCATGCGATTGTTTTTATTTCCGCAATTAATGATCAATGGTAGAAGAGATTATGTATTGTGTATGAAGTTAAAATAGTGTGTGATCAGGAGAATCTCAGTGAATAATATATCAGTTATTCAAATTTCTACATGGTATCAGAGCTATATTGATCATTGAGCAATTGCAAAACATCAAGAGGTTGAGTTTTGAGCCGGTGGAACTTTCGACTCTTAGAGTGCTTTCTTGGTGCTTGCTATGATGTCTTTCAACTAGATTGCGTATTGGAGTATGCCCTCGAGGGCAACAATTATGCATTGCATGGAAGGATAGGATGGAGGTAGCCGAAGGACAATGTGCTCAAGGAGTTCATAGATGCAGAAATTCCAAAGCCTACTTCTAGTGATGATGTCGTACTTGACGCATGGCAAAAGAAGACAAAAAAGTGTCAAAGGATTCTGTTGGAAGGTGTGAAGGATCACATAGTATCCAACCTTCATAGTAAGGCTTCTCCATTATTGATGTGGAAAGCTTTGACAAATTTATTTCAAAGCAAAAGTGACCAGAGGAAGTTGGCACTTAAGGATAAACTCAAGAACATAAAAATGGAGAAAGGCGACAGTATGCCCAAGTACCTCATGAAGTTCATCCAATGCAGGGGTGATCTGGGAAGTGTGGGAGTTAATGTTGATGACGAGGATTTGGTTAGATTGACTCTCCTTGGGCTTCCAAAGAGTTGGCATTCCTATCAGGACTTTGTCAATGGTCGGGTGAAATTGCCAGGATGGGAGCGACTTTGGTGGATCTTGTGCAAGGGGAGATAAGGCAGCTGTACCAGATGCATCTTCATCAAAGAACTCGATGAAGAAAATTGTGCTTTGGGCTTCTCGTGCCAAAGAAGGGAAGAGTAAGAAGAACTCTTCTCAATCAAAAGTAAAGGCATGGTGATACATCCAAGGTGAAGTTCTTTCACTGTCACCAACACGGACATTACGCCACTAGTTGTCCACAGAAGAAGAAAAATAAGCAAGCTGCTGGATCTGCAGCTGGAGAGGCCTTAGCCTCGCAGTTTGAGCTGGATTTTTCACTGGTCGCATGCTTGGTCTCAATTGTGATGGGTTCAGTGTGGTTTCTTGATAGTGGTGCATATTTTCACATGACAGGAGATCGAGATTTGTTTACTGATCTGGATGAGAAATATCTTGGAGTGCACATCGAGATGGGCGATGATGGTAGATACAGTGCGACCAGTATCGGTACCATTTCCTTTGAGAGGGAGTCTGGTAAACCCTTTGTATTGAGGGAAGTGATGCATGTTCCAGGATTGAAGAAGAATCTTATCTCTGTGGCGATGTTAGAAGACAAGGGATATGATGTTGTCTTTAGCGAGGGAAAGGCTTTCCTGCGCAGTAAGGAAACTAGTGAGACCCGGAGGATAGGGGTTCAAGTTCAGAACCTTTATCAATTGCAGGTAGATGGCTGCGCAGAAATGGCAGGCAAGGTAGAAGGAGTGGTGAGCCGGGATGATGGCGAGTTGTGGCACCGTAGATTGGGCCATCTTCACCATGGAGCTTTGAAGATACTGCAGCAGATTTCTACTGGGCTTCCTAAGGGTACTCTCGCGCAGTCAGATCAGTGCAAGGGATGTACCTTGGGAAAATTTGCAGAAAGCCACCTTCACGAGAAGGATAGTCATGCCAAGTGACGATCCTTGGAGAGAATTCACAGGTATATGTAACCTTTCTAAAAAGAGTTTAAGACAAGAAAGCACAAGTACTATGTGATATTTGTTGATGATTTTTCTCGTAAGGCCGGATCTTCTTCATGTAGAAGAAGAGCAAGACATACTCAAAGTTCTATGAGTTCAAGGCGCTGGTGGAGAAAGAATCGGGGAAGCATTTGAAGGCTCTTAGGAGCGAAAATGGTGGTGAATTCATCTCTGGCGAATTCAAGGACTTTTGCAGCGCAGAAGGAATTCAAAGAGAGCTCATAGCACCTCATAACCCACAGCAGAACGAGGTTGCTGAGCGGAAGAACAGAACAATCATGGGTGTTGCACAGGCGATGTTGCATGATCAGGGCCTACCCATTCACTTGTGGGCGGAGGCATGCAATACTGCAGTATATGTGTAGAACCGTTGTCCTCACAGGATACTTGGCATGAGTACACCGAGGAGGCGTTTTCTGGTAAGAGGCCTGATATTTCCCATTTGAGGATTTTTGGTTCACCTGTTTACATTCATGTGGCGAAGGATGCCAGGAAGAAGCTATAGCCGACCGCAGAGGTTGGGATATTTGTGGGGTACACATAAACACCCCACAATTATCGTGTGTATTTTCCAGACAGTCGGATGATTGTCATGCGACGGGATATCAAAATTCATGAGGAGAAAGCCATGAAGTGTCTGCTGAGAGGGAGCCACACTTGCATGCAGATGAGGAGCTATTAGTTCCTAAGGATGAGCTTCAGGATGTGGATCAGCCACAAGAGGAAGTTCATGGAGTGGAAGAGACCACTCATGCAGCGCCAACCATCAGAGGGCGGAAGCGCACTACAGAAGCTGAGCGACTGGCTCAAGATGCAGAGAAGGTTGCAGGACCACCTATGGCACAGTGCAGACAGAGACAACCACCTAACCGGTATACTGGATACATGGCTCTCATGAGAAAGTGTATCGTGACAGAGCCATCCTCTTTCGAGGAAGCTGTGGAGGACCCCGCATGGGTAGATGCCATGGTGGAAGAGTATGATTCGATTGTCAGAAACAGTGCATGGGAGATTGTCCCAAGGGCGGAAGGGAAATCAGTGGTGGGTTCGAGATGGATCTACAAAGTGAAGCAGGCAGCTGACGGGAGTGTGGAGAAGTACAAGGCAAGATTTGTTGCCCGAGGCTTCTCACAGATAGAGGGGATCGATTATGAGGAGACCTTTGCACCTGTCGCAAGGTATTCTTCCATATGGACGATTCTTGCTCTCTCAGCGCAGATGGGGTGGCACATTCATCAGATGGATGTGAAGACTATGTTCCTCAATGGAGTCATTGAGGAGGAGGTGTACATTGAGCAACCCGAAGGTTTCGATATCTTTAGCAGTGAGTCGCATGTGTGCAGGCTCAAGAGAGCGTTATATGGGTTGAAACAAGCACCTCGTCCTTGGTACACACGGATAGACAGTTATTTCACCGGACTTGGATTCTCCAAGAGTGAGGTGGATCCTAACCTATACCAGATTGTGGTGGAGGTAAGTTGCTGATCATTGTACTTTATGTAGATGATTTGATTTTGACAGGTGATGAACTGTTGATACACTCATGCAAGGCTGATCTTGCAAAAGAGTTTGAGATGAAGGACTTGGGCCTCCTTCATTATTTCCTGAGATTGGAAATTTGGCAGCGCAGTGGTGGACTATTTGTTTCTCAGGGTAAGTATGCCCGGGAGATACTGGAGAAGTTCAACATGCATGGCTGCAAGCCTATTGATACTCCTCTTCTTGGTGGTTGGAGGAAGGAGGATGCTACTTCAGCGGAGGTAGTGGATGCCACTGTTTATCGACAGTTGGTGGGGTCGCTTATGTATCTGGTCAATACACGACCCGACATATGCTATGTTGTTAACCAGCTTTCACAAGCTATGGTTAAGCCTACCAAGCTCTACTAGAAGGCAGGCAAGCATGTATTGAGATATCTCAGAGGCACATCGGGATATGGATTATGGTACAGACAGTTGGATGAGGTGAGGCTATGTGGCTTCACGGATGCAGATTGGGCAGGGAGCCCAATGGACAGAAAGAGCACATCTGGAGGGATTTTCAGTATCGGGTCGACAACAGTTTCTTGGTACAGCAGGAAGCAGAGATCCGTGGCACTCAGTTCAGCAGAGGTCGAGTATATGGCAGCGAGTTTGGCTGCATGCGAAGCTATATGGATGAGGAAGATCCTGGTCGGGTTGTTCGGTTCACACTTAGAGCCTACTGTGATTTATTGTGATAATCAGAGTTGCATCAAACTCTTGGTTAATCCAATATTTCATGATAGATCTAAACACATTGACATCCGGTATCATCATATCAGAGATTGTGTGCAGCGGAAGATCATGTTACTTTCATACATTCCCACGGAGGATCAGGATGCTGATATCTTGACGAAAGCGCTCACCAGGAGCAAATTTGAATACCACAGGGGCAGGATAGGGGTGGCAGATAATCCTTATCTTGTTGAGAGGGAGTGTTGAGATTGCAACAAGACGATGAGCTTAGTGGAAAGAAGTCACCTTCACTAAGTGGGCCCGTAGGCTATTTTTGGCGCAAAGTCTATTTTTAGATTATGTCTATTTTTAGACATGTCGATCATGATTCTATGAGTTGCAAGATGCTATTTGTGGATGGTTGGTCAAGTTGGAAAAATAGATGGACTGTAATTTTTATACATATTGGGCGGAATCTATTTTTAGATTGCCAGTCTAAAAATAGATATGTCGAATATTATTAGCTCTTAATAATATTTGGACTATAAACATTATCTTATTCTCTTGGAGCACTTCAGTTAAGTGCACAGATGTGGTACAGGAGCTGACAGAAGGAATTACGCTATTCCTGAGGGTTAAGTGGAGCTATTGCATGGATACTTCAGTTAGAACTCATGTGACAGAGTTTGGTGGAGTTGATTGAGGAAGTTAGTGGAGTTGTATTCACTTTAACTAATCTAAACATAGTTGAGCTATTTGTATTCAGTTTAAATAATTGATGCAATTAGTGAGAGTGGAGCTATTGCATGGATACTTCAGTTAGAACTCATGTGACAGAGTTTGGTGGAGTTGATTTAGGAAGTTAGTGGAGTTGTATTCAGTTTAACTAATCTAAACATAGTTGAGCTATTTGTATTCAGTTTAACTAATTGATACAATTAGTGAGAGTGGTGTGAATTAATTATTAATTAATTCACTAATTATAAACTCATTAATCAAATAAAGAATACATCAGTTAACTTCAGTGCATGGACAGTTTCAGTGGAGACCAGTGCAGAGATAGGTGAAAGAGCAGGTTAACTATCAGTTGTGACTATATTGTTGCATATTTGCAACATCCAGTGATTGGAGGAGCCAATGAGGATTGCGCAGTATAAGCCAGGTGGTTCAACTTATTTAATGAGCCATCCTACAGCATTGATTACGCAATAGAGGCTGGCTATCAGGTGGCAGAGATTGGAGCATGTGTTTTGCTAGATCTAGCTTGATTAGTGTGTAGAAATTGGAGGTTGTGCCGAGAGCTTGTGAGGAGCTTTGTACAATGATTGTTACATGATCTCTATGACATATAATATACAGATAGTTGGGGTTTTCAGCTTTAAGCTTTCCCATGAAATAATGTGTTCATATGTGTGATTGTTTATGGTTTTAATGTGCGCATGCGATTGTTTTTATTTCCGCAATTAATGATCAATGGTAGAAGAGATTTTTTATTGTGCATGAAGTTAAAATAGTGTGTGATCGGGAGAATATCGGTGGATAACATATCATTTATTCAAATTTCTACACTTTTATATGTGTTGAATTGGGTCGATTAGTGCATAAGACTAGTAAAGGTGCAGTGCGCGACAATATTTAGTAGTGATTAGGGCATAAATTGTAAAAGTAGATAATTGCATCATAGAGAATCATGTTAACATAAAATAGAAGAAATTGTACACATAAGTGATAATCATATTAACATAAAATATATTCATGGAGTATCATCCAAGAAAGAGCTATAAGTTAAGATGTTAAAATGGTTTTTCCATTCTAGTTATGGAGGGAATGTAGTCATTGTTAACACTATCAACTAAGGAGTCCCCAAATACAAAAGGAGTAGGCGATGATGTAGAAACATCTAAATTCCCTATGAAACATAGAGATATGGCAGCTAAAACAATAGGGGAAAAATTCAGACTCAAGTATCCCATCTCAACTCCTCCTCACTATCCTTGAGATCACCTCTCAACTCACCCTCCCTATCCCTGATATCACTTGTAAGATAACATTTCCAAGTATTTGAGGATTTTTTGGGGTATGAAAAATACAGATTAAATCGTATGGAATGATATTGAGAAGATAATTGAAAGAGAGACCAAGATTTAGTAGTCAATATGCAATGCCAACAATGGAAAGGCAGTCATGATCCACTGCAAGGAAATGATAAATGTGTTATACTCAAAAAATAACTAAACAAAAATTCATTAGCTTCTTTCTTGGGTCGTAAATGAGAATGGAAGGAAATGGAGTAGGGAATTGGACTACCCATCTGTTATCTGTTCAAACTAGAACCATCTAGCAGGAGTAGCAGGAGTATCAGGGACATGGAGAAGGACTATATTTCAGTGACCCTGGGGAACATGCATGTGATAGTATGTCGGTGTGGATAATTTGTTCGTAGATGAGCCCATGCGGTAGTGTGTTTCTCCATGTGTGCATGGAGACCGACTGTTATTATCATCTTGTGTGAAGAGGTGGGTAGTAGACGGGAACACTTAGTGGTGGGAAACAAAGGAAACACAAGATTCACATATGTAGTGGCTTGACCGCGTTACCCTTCATTGAAAAAAAAGTTGGAGACCCGACAAGGACAACCACTGCCTACAAAACTTATTTTTATGTAGAAGCACTACATTCCAATTTTTAAAGAGAAGTGTGTAAGAATTTCAATTAAGAACACAAAATATTTTATGTGAAATATAACATACAAAAATAAAAATAACACTTATTTGTTTAGTTCAATTACTAGGAACATGAAATATTTTATGTGAAATATAACATACAAAATAGAAGCAACACTTATTTTTTTATAATTCAGTTGTTTATAATTTTAAACATAGGGAATGGTGGTCAAGGATCAATTTACCACAAAGTCACATTTCATTGTAAATAAGACCATTGAGTTGAGTTTATGAACAATAACGGTAACAGAAACAATCCTACAAATTCGCTCTCATTAATGTTTTTCTATGAGTATATTTAGAAATCCAACCATTTATATATAAGAAATGTTAAAATAATGATTTAAATATTTTATTAGTTAATATGTTAAGTTAATTTTCATTTTAAGCATTCTTATATGTATGTTTTAATCTTTTACAATTGATTTATATATTTTTAATAAAATAAGATAAAAATATGTAATCACAAAAATACACATTAATACATGGATTTTATCTTAGAAACACAAACTGGGAAAACCAACAATATTTTTCAATATATTATTGTGTACAATATTACAATACATAGATATCCCAAAGCATCTAACAGTGTGAATATTTAATTCCTACTTAGGTATATGTTGGTCTTCACTTATCATTTAATTTGTCAACCCAAGGTCTATTTTATTATGAGGCTCTTGATGTTGTCTACATATGTATCATAATTCCTATTATTTCTACATATGTTAAACTAAACTCAAAGAAATCCTATCAGTGATATGATACCTAAGCCTAAATAGGTCCTAACTCAATAGTCATGGTTCAGCTACATGGCACATCGCATATTGAGATCAGAACTCAACACTTAGCTCAATTTGATTGTCCCTATTATGGTTAAGAGATTCTGCAAGCTTATGGTTTTGCAGAAATTGCTATCGATTTTGCGGTAGCTGGATTTTGTAGCATAAATACGAAATCATCACCCTAAAAACTTGAAATTAAAACATGGTATAAGTACAAAACAACTAATGAAATTCAATAAACTATTCAAAATTCAACACACTATTTACTAAATTGCAAGAAAATGAAATTAATAAGCGACTCACAAAATAAGCATGGTTGTACCAAACTAAATTTGTAAAAATAGCATAAAATAATGTTATGATTGAAGAAAATTAAAAAACACATTCAACTCAAGGCTTGATCTAGGTGATATTGGTGGCCACCCACCTATTCCATTGGCTCTTAACACAATTTTCCTATTTTGGCAATTTTTATGTCGTGAACTTCTGGAGCTTCTTTGAGGCTCTAAACAACATTTTTTTTGGGAAATGGATCGATGGGGATGATTGAATTTTTTAGTAGTCAAAAGTTTTTATCCTTGGGTATACCTTTCTAACAGGCTATCATGAGCGCCAAACATAGATCGTATGCCAAAGTTATGACCCGGAGAAGTTGATGTTCCAACTTACCCCATCGAGGCCTATAAGCCTTTGGTACTTCATATTTTAGGGTTAGGGTTTCAGATGTTTAGGGTTTCTCATTGTTTCTTCATGATAAAAAATACTTGAAACCCATTGTAGCACAATTTAAGAAGGAACATAATTGTCTCATATCTTCTCAAAGATAAGCTACCACTGTTCGAGGTAGTTTGTTTTCATTCTGCATCTAAACAATTTCAACATTTATATTTATTAATTGAAGTTCAGTTTCACTATATCTCTGTGTTTGATTTTAAATATGTATTTAATTTCATTCCCTTCATAAATTTGGATCGGTGGTATCATACCGATCTACTCTTTCTATATTTTTTTGTGCATGTCCCCAATGATTTCGAGGTATAAGGAGTTGGGACTCAAAGTGCTTGAGCCCTTGTAAGACCAACCTCGCTAACCTAGTTGACCTCCCATGGTGGAAGAAAATAAATACAAGGGAGAAATAGATCTTATCAAATTATTGCTCTAAGAAGCCTTCAAGCAAAAAAATAATGAGATGAAGGATAATTTTTCCCAGATCCTTCAACGAATACCAATAGGTGACACATCTTCATCTAGCAATCACTTTGGAGGCATCGTCCCTGTTAAGCTACAAACTAATTTTGATTCTTATATTTGAAGGCTATATATATTAAAATTCTCTAGATAAATGGTTAAATCTATTGGAAGTATATTTTTTGGTCCATATATTTTCCAATAGAGAAAATATTACTTTTTCACTCCCTAAGGCCACCCCCCATGTCAAGGACTAGTAGAAAACGTACTGTGAGCAAAGGGCCACAAAGAAACCCCCACTATTTGTAGTCACACCCTCTTGGAAATATTTTAGTAATGTTGTTGAGCAACAATATTGCCCTGTTAGAAGCTATGAAGACAAGTACATACAATGGACCACCCTACAAAAGGAAAGGGAACAAGAAGTGCTAGAGTTCATGAATATCTTTCATACCTTACACACAAAGGTGGGTATCAAGGAATCTGAGTGACATTTGGTGCTTAAGTGGAAAGTGGTGTTAGTTCCACAAGAGCCCCACTCATAACACAAATTGATGTTGTGCAAATCAGTCACTGGTGTCCAAGCTAAAAGCTTATAAGTTATATTTACGTTCCGACTCTAAACTCGATCCCGACAAGGGGAAACAAATCATTGATGTAGAACCTAGTGCCACTATTGCCACCACCAAGGTCCAATAAAGTGAGCCCTAAGATCAAGAGGAAGTTGAACATCTCTTCCATTCACAAATGTGAGTGAAAGTTGCTCCGTTATGTTTCATTATCGATAGTGGGAGTCAAACGAACTAATGAGCACCATCATTAGGTACATTCTAAGGGGTTAATTGTCACCCTTTTAACCTAATTATTCTCTCTTTCTCACATTTAATTGCTTTTTTTCATCTTTTTCTTAGTGAGAATGGTGTATTAAGGGTTTTCATGCTTCAAGGTCCGATGTGGTTTAAATGCAGGAAAATCAGGGAAATATGCCATTTTTGAGGAAGATTACACAATCAAGGCTCGGAGTAGAGAAAAAATTGTGATTGTAGGAGGGTTAAACAACTCCTTAAATCCTAAAGGCAACTAATATCTCCTCGAGATTCTCCTCCAAATCAGAGGCAACCAAGCAAGTGAAAGATCAAACGGAGCCAAAGTCCACTTCTCTCGACTTCTAAGGGAACTAATGCCTAATTTTTAGGGAGCTATTGGTAGCCACCCTTTAGGATAAATAGGCCAGAGCAAGAGCTCACTAGGATTCAATTTTTGGATGTATCTAGAGCACTCTTGGCTCTTGTATTACACATTTCTGACTTTCATATGTTACATACAACACTGGTTATGAAATAAAATGAGTATTTGGTTTCTTCTCCATTGATTTAGTTGCAGGGAGATGATCTTGTGGGTTTGGACCCAATCCATTGGCCTCAATATCTATTATTTACTTGTGTTTCTCTTATGTTTCAGTAGTTAATATCTTTCATTTCCTATTTGGTAGAATAGAGAACCTCAAAACTGTGTGCTAAGCCTCCCTCTCTCACCTCTTCCATTGGAGCTTGAGGAGGAAGGTCTTCACCACAAACCAAAATGTATTTTAGTTTATGATTTCTTGGAAAAGTTAGATAGTTTACTTTTCTTATCATGAACATATTGTAGATGTAGAGGTAGATTTCTGTTTTAGTTGCATAGGTAGGTTTATGTAAATTCAACTCACCTTTTCCACCATTGTTATGATAAATTTGTCAATAATGAATGCATGAAAACATAGTGTGATTTTATTAGAATTAGTTAGGATTATGCTTACTTTAGTGTATCTTGGATTGGGTTTGTTGAGGTTATTGAGAGATTTTCTCAAGCTCTCTCTCCAAAATTAGAATCAGTTGGATCTCACTCCAACTATATGTATCTCTTGTGTATCTGAGTAATACAATTAATTATTGTGTGTGAATATTGTGTGTTTCTGCTCTTTCATAATTTCTAATATGGTAACAAAGCCTAACTGGGCTTAATCCCTCACGGGAATGCCCAAGAAAATGTGAGATCCATAAATCGTAAGCCTAGGACTATTTTGTGTGAATGTAGAAGTTTTTTTTTAGTTAGAGATTGTGTAAGTTTCTGTGTGGATTGACATTTTATTCTTCAACAGTATGCTGTGTAAAGAAGAAAATCGGTGGAAGGTTGTTCGTTGCATTTCATGGAAATTTCCATCTAAGCATAAATGAGCCTCTGCTGATTACATATTTGCACGTAGGTTTGGAGACCCTGCGTAAAAGGAGAGGCTGCTGACGGTGATTAGCTGGAGACAACCTGCGCAGGCGATTTTGATCTCTGTCAATTTAATATGCATCATAAACTCGGTATGTTGCTGGTGAATATTCTCATGGAACTAGCCCTACCATAGTGCGTCTAAATTTTGAACTAGCCCTACCACTCTGTAGATAGTGCTTCCTACCATTCTCTCTCTAGATAGTTCTTCTAAATTTTGAACTACTGCATTCATCTCGGAAAAGGGATTTTTGATGGCATTGTGCTTTGGTAGAGACACCTATCTGGGAGGAGACATCACATGCGATAGGATCAATTCCTATTGAGCTTTGTTCCATCACAGAAGGCATGGAGGAAAAATTCTGTGTCCAACGGTAAGAGCACCGAAAATCTCACGAAAATCATTTTATGGCTTCGGTGTAGTTGTTCGGAATTTGAAAGCAAACCCACACTACGTTGTCACTGTAAAGTTAATTTTATATATTTACATATATGTGCCTACTTATGAATTTGGCGAATGAGGGAGTCGTCAGAGTAATAGAGAAATTGTGCATGCATATGGATTTCTTGAATTCACGAAAATATAGCAGATATCTTCTCTGATTGGCGGAGACGAAAAATCTTAAAGGATCGATTGGTATGAAACCGCGCGTGGTGTCTCTGTAAATGATACATTTTTTAGAAGGTTGTTTTGAGGAAAAATAGAACTGTGGGGTAGAGAGCAGCTCCTAGTGCTCCATGAGACCGAACCTGGAGCACTATTGGTGAAGGCTATAGAAAAATTGAGACCGTGACAGAGATCATGTAGCTGTGTGGTGCAAGATGGGATTCATCCGAGTTTTATGTAAATTTTTTTATTTTTTATTGTTTTAAGTTTTTTGTTTGTAAATTATTGAAGAAGAACCAATTATTGAACAATTTAGCATAATCTAAATTAGTAATTCTTGACGTTCTTCGGTGTTGAGAGAACAATTGGCTAGTTTGATTGTGTGAATTTGTTATATGTTGATGGGTCTTGTTGTGCTTCGGGCTTCAAGAGAATCGGTTACAAGTTATACAATGAGATCCTTGTGTGTAAAGGTCACTTTGTAGGATTGATCGCTGATCATATTCTATACCTAGAATATTTTCCTATAGACTGTTGAAATTTTTTCCTCGGGGTTATTTCATTGATGGAAATATTTCCATAGGATAGTTCAGTGTCGAGACTCTTCTTCGGGGGTGTCAAGAATCTTTGATCTTACAAATTCAGCATTGCTGGTTAGAAACAAATGTATTTCAAATGGGTTGAATGGTAGCTCGAAAATGATGGAGAAAAGAGCATTGTCTATGAGATCTCAGAATGGGTACAAATGTTAATGAAGACCAGATCAGACAAAGAGACGAAAGTTCAGACTGTTGTAATTGTGATTAATTATTATATGTTTTGTAAAGTAAGCATTAAGGGAGGGTATTAGAATTAGTTAGGATTAGGCTTACTTTAGTATATCTTGGATTGGGTTTGTTGAGGTTGTTGAGAGATTTTCTCAACCTCTCTCTCCAAGATTAGAATTAGTTGGATCTCACTCCAACTATATGTATCTCTTGTGTGTGTGAGTAATACAATTCAATTATTGTGTGTGAATATTGTGCATTTATGCTCTCCTCGATGATTTCTATTGATTTAAGGTTTGAATAGAGAAACAAAGAATGACCCCTTCAACACCATCAACGTCAGTCTTCACCCTTCATCAACCACCGTCCATCCAATTCACATTCAACCCTATTTTTGGAAATCACCACCACATCACTGAGATCCACCTTGGAGGTGCAAGATAGGATTTGTGAAGAGTTATGAGCCTTGCCAAGGGGTTGACTACCCTTCATCCACCTAGATCTACCTTCACCCCACCTCTCCTAACCTATTCCCCACCATTTCTAGCCTCAAACTTCACATGTCCTCTTTCCTGTAGTTTTTTAGGACATCCTGTATCACTATAGGAAATCCTGTAGCAGTTCCAACCACTCTCTACTTTAGCCCAAAATCACTCTTTCACCTCATCTAAGCCTATCCAAGCCACCAATAGACCTTCATACCTGAGTCTTTGGGCCAGGGACCCTCTTAGACTGCCTCATCACCTCCTTATTTTGCTGCAAAACAGAGTTTATTTAAAAGTGTCATTATCTCATTTCTATATGTATCATTAAACACAATTGTTAATCATAAGATATATAAGATTAAATTAGTCATTTGGTTTAGTATGTGTGCTCTAGAGTAGTTTCCCTTTCTACACTTCAATTCAACAATTTAGATTCTGAATGCCACTTAGTGTAATTTCCTTTCTTGCATTAGCTTAAGTGTGAATTTCTCTTTCTTGTAGATAGCTAGATGAATCAGTGTGATATAGAGTAGTTTCTTTCATTGTTGATAGAGAAATGGTCATAATTTAATTCCACTCTTAAGTACATTCATAGGTGTGACAAAATTACTTTCCTAAAATTAACCCTAACAGTAGCACCTCATTGTAGAACTTAGAAGACGATGACATGAGTAGAACTCATCTGCTGTGCATATATCATTGTCACCTCCAAGTTTGTATGAACCCTAGCTTGATAAAGTAAAGTTGAGTAGCATCTGGGAGTTGTAGCACTCTTAGTGCAATGCTAGGATTCACCACTTTTTGGCACCGTTGTTGGGAAGGTGTCTAAGTAGATGTTTGATTATGCCTTAGCATTATTTTTTCTTTTCTTTTACATTGAGTTCAAAAATATTGAAAAATAAAAAAACAATTTGACTTTCATGCCTCGTAGGAGTAGGGATAACCAAGGAAAATTATTAACAAAACCCCCCACATCCCCACACAGTCAGCCTTCACTCTTCTTCAGTGACTGTGAGGTTGAACACACCATAGGTGAACCACTTGAAAACTTTGAAGAACTTATTGGAGAAGAAGAGGGACTTGCTTCACCAGTTCAAGCCATGGCTGAAAATAGTGTTGGGTTTGTGTTATATTCTTTGCATGACTAGTCACGCGCGAGGGTGTCATAGGGGGGCGGCAGCCCCCCCTCCGGGACAGCACCTCGAGAAATTTTTTTTTGGGCCTTATTTTCCGGTGGGCAGACCTGCCCATGGTTTTGTGCATGGGTTTGAACATGGTTTTGGGGAATGATGGTTTTCGGCCCCTGGTATTTTGTAGATCTAGTATGTTCTAATCCAGGTCTAATGGATTGGGGTTTATGTATGCTTCGACATGTATATAAATGTGTTGTAATACTAAAAGGAATATAATGAAAAATCAAGCTGGTCGTCCCGATTTGGGATCTAGGGGAAAATATTTGTATATATATGTTTTATGTTTTATGCTCTCGCTACTGTTTATTTTCAGTTTTTAAGATTCTTTTGCAGATAATTTTTGTACAGGGTTAAAACCTACATTTGGTATCAGAGCAGTTTCGGCTTCAAGGGGACACCTTTGCTGCTGAGGGGTTTTTTTCTCGGGTCTGAGGTAGACCCTGTTCAGTGGGAGATATGCGGGATCGATTCTTGCGGTGAAAGAAGATGGCGAGCGGTGGGAAGATAGAGATCGAGAAATTTAATGGTCAGAGTTTTGAGTTGTGGAAGCTCAAGATGGAGGATCTACTGATGGATAAAGATCAGTGGATTGTAGTAGATCCGAGTACTAAACTAGTGACAATGTCAGATGAAGATTGGAAGAAGCTAGATCGGAAGGGAAAGAGCACAATACGGTTGTGTGTCTCAGATTCAGTATTGTTGAATGTATCCGTGGAAGCTACGGCGAAGACCTTGTGGGACAAGCTAGGGACTTTGTGCCAATCTAAGTCTCTGGTAAATAAATTGTTCCTGTGGAAAAAGCTGTATAACCTGAGGATGAAGGATGGAGACTCGGTGACAGAGCATCTGAACGCCTTCAATACTGTGGTAATCAAACTATCATCTGTTGATATTAAAATATCAGATGAAGATAAGTGCATCAATTTATTGTGTTCTCTACCAGATTCGTGGGACAGTCTGGTTATTGCAATACGTAGCAATACAAATACCTTGAATTTTGATGACATTGTCTCAGCCTTGCTGTCGGAGGAAATGAGATGGAGAAATATGGAGGGTCAGAATGGAGATGCCTTATCTGTACGAGGAAGGTCCTAGAACAGTAAATCTCTTGGAAAATTTGTAAAGGTGTACTAGAAATGTGGAAAGGAAGGGCACTACAAAAAGGACTGCAGATCTAAAGCTCCTAAGAAAGGAAAGGGATATAATGATGCTCCTTCTGCAGAGGCAAAAACCACCTCGGATGAAGGTGGGGATGTGTATTTGGATTCTTCTTCAAATACACATGTAGATCATGAGTCATGGTTGATTGACTCGGGTGCATCTCACTTCATCTCCCATAGGAGTGATTCTAATATATGCGAGAAATATGATGGTGGGTGGTCTTCCTAGGGACATGAAGAGGAAGCCGCCGTAATCAAAGTGGACGGAAAATTAAAGCTAAATATGCAAAGTGGAAGGATTAGAACACTTCCCTGTTCTTCACATTCCCCCCATTGGCTCGAAATCGATTTTGAGTATGCTAAGATGGATGATGGTGTTTGTAAAAACAAGTGTTCAAGAAAGACACCCGTAAGATGGTTTGGGGAGCACCGTATTAATGCCGGGAGTTCAGAGCTGAACTCCGTACAAGCTTCAGGGCAGCACTGTTACCGATGTGGTAACATATCTATGGTTCCCAAAAGGAAGGAAGCCCACGTGTCTTGGAGAAAAGACTCATGCTATGGCATCAATTTTTGGACATATTGGAGAGAAGGGCCTTCAGATACTGCATGGAAATGGTATGGTAGAAGTTATGTCTAATAGCTCTCTGGATTTTGATTTCTGTGAACATTGTGTATATGGGAAGCAGAATCGGGTGAGTTTTCCTTCTGGTGCTAAGAGGGCGAACAAGATATTAGAGCTTGTGCACAGTGATGTGTTTGGACCTGTGTCGGTTCCATCACTGCGTAAGTCTGTGTACTATGTTTCATTCATAGATGAATTCTCAAGGAATACATGGATATATTTCTTGAGGAAGAAATCTGAAGTGTTTGATAAATTTAAAAAATTTAAGGCTCTGGTGGAAAACTAGACAGAGAAGAAGATAAAGGTGTTGAGGACAGATAATGGTGGGGAGTTATACAAGAAGGAATTTGAAGAGTTCTGTAAGAAGTGTGGTATAGAAAGACAGATGACTACTCCTTACACACCTCAGCAAAATGGAGTGGCAGAAAGAATGAACATAACACTGATGGAAAAGGAAAGAATCATGCTCAGTGGTACCGGGTTAGGACAAGAATTCTGGGCAAAGGCAGTGGAGACTGCATGTTACTTGGTTAATAGATCACCTTCATCAATGTTGGAGGATAAGACTCCACATGAGGTATGGACTGGTAAGAAACCCTCTCTTTCACATCTGAGGGTATTTGGATGTGATGCATATGTACATGTTCCAAAGGAGAAAAGGAGTAAGTTGGATAATAAATATTAAAGGTGCATCTTTATTGGATATAAGGATGGTTTAAAGGGTTACAAGCTTTGGAACTCGGAAACAAGGAAGGTTGTGTATAGCCGAGATGTGGTGTTTAGAGAGGTGAAAGATGTTGTTAAACATGAATTCCTATCAAAGGAACTTGAGAAGATAGATTTTGAGCTAAAGGAGGATGAATCAGACTCTACAATAGAAGAAGACTCAGAAGAGGATGAGCCACAAACTCCAGCTGTGAGAAGATCAGTCCGGGAAAGAAGACAACTAGAAAGGTATAGTCCATATTCTTTTTGTTCAAATTTTGCTTTAACTATAATTGATGATGATCCCAAAACCGTCAGGGAGGCAGTAGATTCAGAGGATGGAAAACTCTAGAAGGAGGCCGTGGTTGATGAAATGGCATCCTTGCATAAAAATGAGGCATGGGATCCGGTGGAGTTACCAGTTGGAATGAAGCCCATCGGGAGAAAATGGGTGTTTAAGAAGAAGATGAATGTAGAAGGCAAGGTGGAGAAATACAAAGCTCGGTTGGTAGCAAAAGGTTATTACCAGGTGCCGAGAATTGATTTTGGTGATATTTTTTCTCCTGTTGCCAAAGTTACTTCTATTAGATTACTTTTATCTGTTGCTACTGCATTTGATTTCGAGGTAGAACAGATGGATGTGAAGACAACATTTCTTCACGGGGATCTAGAAGAGGAGATCTACATGAAACAACCTGAAGGCTTTATGGTGAAGGGGAAGAAAGAACTGGTATGCAGGTTAAAGAAGTCTCTGTATGGGTTAAAACAGTCACCAAGGATGTGGCATCATAAATTTGATACCTATATAAGGGGACTTGGCTTCACCAGAAGCAAGGAGGATCAATGTGTTTATTTTAAATTAATTGGTGACCGTGTTATGTATTTGGTCTTGTATGTGGATGATATGTTGTTGATTAGAAATGACAAAGAAATTATCCAAGATTTGAAGACCCAACTGTTCTCCAAATTCGACATGAAGGATATTGGTGTTGCAGACTATATCTTGGGCATGGAAATTAAGAAAGATCAGGCAAAGAGGAAGCTTTGGTTAAACCAGAGGAAGTATGTCGAGACTATATTGTAGAGGTTCAATATGCAGGATAGTAAACCGGTGAATGTTCCGATTCCTGTAGGTGTAAAGTTGTCTGCTGAACAATGTCCCAAGACACAAGAAGAAGAGGAGGACATGTCTCGTGTTCCATATGCAAGTGCAGTGGGTAGCCTTATGTATGAAATTTTTTGTACTAGACCAGATATTGCACATATAGTGGGAGTATTGAGCAGGTTTATGTCAAACCCAGGGAAGGAGCATTGGACAACAGTGAAGCGAGTTTTTAGATATTTGCGTGGCACTAGTGATTATGGCTTGTGCTACCGGGGAAGACCAAGATTGGAAAGAGTGTTGGACATTCATGGTTTTGTTGATGTAGACTGGGCTGGAGATCTGTACCAAAGAATATCTACAAGTGGGTATGTGTTTATCCTATTTGAAAGTTCAGTCAGTTGGATGAGTAAAAGGCAGTCTGTAGTGGCTCTCTCAACTACATAGGCACAATACACGGCAACCACTCATGCAAGCCAGGAAGCAGTTTGGTTGCAGAGATTGTGTAAAAGTATGGGGTTGGTGCAGAAAGAAATAATAATAGATTGTGATAGCCAAAGTGCAATTTTCTTGGCTAATAAACCTGCTTATCATTCAAAGACAAAGCACATTGATGTTCAATATCACTTTGTGAGATATATGGTTGAGGCTAAAAGGGTGTTGCTGGTAAAGGTGAACACTTTGAATAATGTTGCAGATGCATTGATTAAGTCTGTGGGCACTCAGAAGTTATATTGGTGTAGAGAAACAATGGGTGTTGCAAAGCTGGGGTAATGACTCAGCTCTCCTGTGGCCCCCTGCGAAAAGAAAACAACAAGTGGGAGACTAGTCACACATGGGGGGGTCACAGGGGGGGCGATGCAGTGCCCCGGGAAATTTTTTTTGGGCCTTATTTTCTGGTGGGTGGACCCGCCCATGGTTTTGTGCATGGGTTTGCACATGGTTTTGGGGCATGATGGTTTTCGGCCCCTGGTATTTTGTAGATCCGTTCAAGGGAACTACGGTTATGTTCTAATCCAGGGTTAATGGATTGGGGTTTATATATGCTTCAACATGTATATATATGTGTTGTAACACTAAAAGGAATATAATGAAAAATCAAGCTGGTCGTCCCAATTTGGGATCCAGGGGAAAATCTCTGTGTATATCTGTTTTATGTTTTATGCTCTCACTATTGTTTATTTTCTGTTTTTAAGATTCGTTTGCAGATAATTTCTATACAGGGTTAAAACCTACAAATAGGACCCAAGGAGTCTTTCCCATTAGATAAATAGATGGAGAAACTAGAATGAATAATATTAATCCCTCATCCCTTCCACATTCCATGGAATTATTTCTGATGATCCTGAAACTTTCATGTTTAAGTTTGTTGTTGTCTACAGGACTTATGACTATGTATCAAATGAACAAAGCTAAAACTGTTCCCATCCACCCTCGAGGATGCAACCTTGCGCTGATTCATGGGTTTTCCTGGGAACATCATCACTACATGGGCACAAATGCAAGATTCCTTTAACAATAAATATAGAGACTACTGCAGATCCAAAGAAACCAAATATGAGATATCTAGGATGAATCTGGGACGTGATGAATCCCTGGAGGATTATGAAGAAATATTCCAGCTGAACTATGAAAGAGCCAACTGCACCCTTGATCCCAGATCAATCAAATTGGTACTTCTCTGAGGGATCAGGGAAAAGGTGATAGAAACAATTAACATATTATATTTAGGAGACATATACCAACTACCTTACGAGGACATCAAAACTGTCTTTAGAAACCACTCTAGGGCCACTAGGAAGAAAGGTAGAGCTAGCCAAAGAATGAACAACACCTCTTCCTCTTCCATCTCCATCAAGCATGAGTTTGGAAATATGGAGGAATTCAAAAGTGAGATGCTGCACATTTTCTTTGCAAATGGACACAATGCAGATCAAGAGGAAGCAGAGAGCGCCTTAGCTATATTTTTCCCTAGATGTACCAAAAAACACCCTTGAAATGAATGTCCACTAAATCATATAGAGGTTTGCTTGGTCTGTGAAGAGAATCATGCCACAAATAAGTGTCCCTCCTTAACTGGTCTCAAAGTTGTATATCAAGGTGGGGAAGGAGGACCAGAGAAACTCTGTTTCATAAATCAGAGAAGGCCTCAAGGGCCTCGGTCATATCAACAGGACATGAAAGGTCTACCTTACTCCTACTATCAGACAAAACAAAATGCACCTATGCAGTCTTGGTAAGCATCCACTCCTCCATCATGGCCTACACCTCCTACTTGGCCCTACGCCCCTCTATATCAACCTCAACCTATGAACCAACCATTCCAGCAGTATGCTCCGCAACCACCTCAGTGGAGCAACCCATCACAAGGGTGGAGGCCCAAACAAAACCAACCACTTGCTTTATTGCCTCCACCACAATCTAAACCTCAAAAAACCCACTCTGCTCCACCTAAGTTTCCTCATATTCCTGCCCAGCCCAATCTGAACCCGAACAACAAGAAGGCACAATAGGTTTACAGTGGGAAAACATCCCATCCAACTTATGTTGTGGAGATACATGATATTAACCTCAGGTCTGGAAGAGTACTCATAGAAAATCATCCTCCATCTCCACCTGCAGAGATTGAGGAGGAGAAGGAAGAGCAAAATACTCAGATCAATCAACCCCCTTTTGATGAGCGCCTTATCCACCCTAGTCAACACACCCTAGAAGGGACTGAACTTCTGGGAGAAATAAAAAATCTATGTGTGAAAATACCCCTCTCTATGCCATTAAGGATGTCCCTATTTACAATAGGCCCATTAAAGAAAAATTATTTAAGAAGCTTGGGAGAAATAATAAAGACACATCCACCATCAATGTTGTGGGAAAAATGTCCAACTTAATGTTGGGAAGGGTGATCTTCCTGAATTACCTGGACCTCAGAAGTTCAGTAGTAGATGTACACATCGATGGTGTCATAGTTCCCTGCACTCTGGTTGATATTGGGGCTGCCATAAATGTGATGACCAAGGAAAATATTCTTAAAATAAACCTCCAAGGAGCCTTGAGAAAGATCAACACTATTCTACGAATTACAGATAGATCCACAGTAGCTCCAAAAGGAATTGTTGAGGATGTTATGGTCTCGATTGACTCCTAGGAGTACCCCACATATTTCTTGGTCCTCTAGCCAAAAACCAAGCTTAATGGATATCCTCTCATTTTAGGAAGACCTTGGTTGGCCACTGTTGATGCTTATATCAGTTGTAGGGCTGGAAACATGACTATAAGGAATTTTCCCTTATCCAAACAACTGGTATTATATCCTCCTGCCCAACCTTCCATTAACCATGGCCTACCCTTGTGGTTGGAGGATGAAGAAGAAGAATATGAAGTGTACAATACCACACCCTACCCCATTTGTATGATAGATACTGTTCTTAGAGGGGGGAAACCCAATGAGGATGATCTCATCGACCACATCATTCAAAGCCAGCCCCCCACTTCCATTTAACTCAATTAAATAGTGAGAGAATATGAAAGCTACCCTTGGATTGAGTTGCACTCAGTTGATTCAACCTCTGAAGCCATCAGGATTGTGGAATTTGGCCCATCGAAATCCCTGAAGATTAACTCATCCCTCTTAGCCAAAGAAGAAGAGAAACTATGCCATCTCCTGAAGGAAAACCTAGATGATTTTTCCCTGGACTACAAGGACATGAAAGGGTGCATCCCTTAGTGTGCACACATCATATTTATATTGAAGAAGGATAAAATCATGTGTGCTATCCCCAAAAGAGGATGAACCCATCCCTAAAGGACATAGTGAAGGATGAACTATAAAATTTGTTGGATGCAGGTTTCATCTACCCCATATTAGACAGTGAGTGGGTGTCTCTTATTTTTATAGTCCCAAAGAAAAATGGAAAGTGGCGAATCTATGTTGAATATTGAGAACTAAACCAAGCCAATAACAAGGACCATTTCCCCTTGCCCTTCATCAATCAAGTCCTATATGGTCTTGCAGGGAAGAAGTTTTTCTCTTTCCTAGATGGGTTCAGTGGGTATAACCAGATCCAAATCATCCTTGAGGACCAGGACAAGACCATTTTCACATGTCCCAGGTGCACTTTCACTTACATAGTCCTTCCCTTTAGGTTGTGCAATGCCCCTGCTACTTTCTAGAGAGCAGTCCTGAGCAATTTTTCTGAATTAGTCCATGATTATGTAGAAATATACATGGACGATTTCACACCTTATAGGTATGATTTCTAGGAGGCTCTCTCCAATATAGGAAAGGTTTTAAGAAAGTTAATTGAAATGCATCTCTCTGTAAGTCCTAAAAAGTGCGAGTTTCTAAAAATGGCAGGGATAGTCTTAGGACACTCAATATCACAAGCACGAATATAGGTAGACCAAAAAAAATCACCATCATAAAAAGGGTGCCTATTCCTCAGAAGCCGTGAGATGTAAGAAGTTTCCTAAGGTTGGTTGGATACTATAGGAGGTTCATTAAGGACTTTAGAAAAGTGGCTTGACCATTATTCAGATTGTTGGCCAAATATTTTGAGTTTTCCTGGTCTATTCTCTATTAGGAGGCTTTTGATATCATCAAGGAAAATCTAACCACTACCCCTATTCTTCGAGGTCCCAATTGTGCTTTTCCCTTCCACATTCATATAGATGCATCAGATAAAGCTATGGGGGTATCCTTGTGGCAGTTGGAAGACAAATTACCGTATGGTATTTATTTCATTAGCAAGAATCTGTCCAAAGTTGAACTTAACTATACTGTCATTGACAAAGAGCTCTTAGCCATTGTCCATTCCCTAAAAAAATCCAAGCACTACAGTACTGGTTATCACACCTTTGTACATACTAACCATGCAACAATCAAATACTTAATGAATAAACTAGACGTTAATGCTAGAATCACTATATGGTTGTTGTTATTGTAGCAATTTGATTTAACATTTGTTATAAACCAGGAAATGAAAATGTTGTTGTGGATTTCCTATCTAGACTAACTTTATCTACATATGAGGAAGGAATGGTGGATGATCAGTTTTTGGATGAACATTTATTTTCTATCTCAACACTCTCTTCTTGGTTTGCTGACATAGATAACTACTTGGTTGCTAAGAGGTTTCCTCCAAACCTTTCATCCAAAGAAAAGAGCAGGATTATAAGGGAAATCACCACTTTCACTTGGATTGGTGGAAATATCTTCAAATTGGGCCCGAATCAAATTCTCAGAAGATGTGTGAGGGAAGAGGAGGTCTTCGATATCCTCTCAGCATGTCATGCTGGTCCCTATGGGTGTCATTTTGGTGCTAAGATGACAACCTTCAAAGCTTTTCAAGTAGGCTACTATTGGTCTACCTTCCACGAGGATGCCAAGAGATAGATGTGATCAGTTTCAAAGGATGGGGAGACCCACACCGAGGGATGAAATTAATTTGCAACCTCAGGTGGATTTAAAGCCATTTGAAAATTGGGGCATGGATTTCGTTGGACTCATTTATCCACCATCCGGGCAGAAGAGATATATCATAGTCTGCACCGATTAGTTGACTAAGTGGGCCGAAACAAGGGTTGTAAAAGCAAAAACAAAAGATAATGTAGCTGAGCTTTTGAGAGAGAGCATGTTATACAAGTTTGGATACCCCAGAGAGGTAGTCATTGATCAGGGGGCTCAATTTACATCTCATCTCATTGAGAACCTCATGAGGTAGCACAAGATAAAGCACAATAATTCCACTGCATATCATCCTCAAGAAAATATCCAGGTGGAAATGAAAAATAGAGCCTTGGAAAAAATCCTCATCAAGGTTGTGAGTAGCAGTAGGAAATATTAGTGGAAGCCACTTGGCCTTACAATACCACTGGGAAGACAACTACATGGTTTACTACATATGATCTAGTTTATGGGAAGAAAGTTTTTCTCTCCATTGAGTTTGAATATAACACCCTAAGGATGGCATCTTAGTTGGACTTGGACATCACAAAGGAAAAACACGAAAGGTTTCTACAACTAAATGGTTTTGATGAATTCAGAATGCAAGCCCTCCTTCATACATAAGTAATCCAACTATAAAGAAAAGTTTGGCACGACAATCACATCAAAGAAAATACATTTCAGGCAGGAGATTGGGCTCTGCTCTATGACTCCAGATTCAAGTACTTCAAGAGAAATTTAATGGCAAGATGGATAGGACCTTATCAAGTGGAAAAATGCCATGAAAATGGGCCTATTCAGATTAGAACCACAGATGAGGAGGGGTTCCCTCTTCTTGTAAACGGTTATAGGATAAAGATGTATAAGAAGCCCCTATCTAAGGCCGAGTTTATCAATATAATAAACAAGGAGGTGAATTTCATTGGAAGCTCCATATTTTCCAGCCCCTCACCTTCCTAGAAAATAAAAATAAAATAAATAAAGAGGCCTACGTGAAAACCTCTCTGAGGCATCCAAGGCCAACTCCTGGGTTGAAACCTCCTTGAGGCAATCTTGGAGCAAAAAAGAGAAAAAGGAAAAACATAGAAATAAAATATCCTTGGTTGAAATCCTATTTGAGGCACCCAAGGTAGGTTTGTGGGTTGAAAATCTCTACTGAGGTAGATCACCTATCTTAAAAAAAAAAAAAAAAAAAAAGGAAACGAAAAAGAATCAAAAGAATGACACAACACCTATGCACTAACCTGTTTTTTGTTTTACAGGTTGTTGATCAAGGAAAATTTGGACAAGAGGAGAAACATCCCTTCTATCTTTCTCTCTCTCCTTTATCTATCCATTCGATGTCCAGCCCAAAAATGCATTCATTCATCCATTTCTCCCACCACGTGAGCAAAAATTCCATTTTCCCCTTACTCTTTGTAGTGCTACAGGATGTCATAGGCTAATACAAGATTTCCTGTAGTGCTATAGGAAACCCTGTGATCCTACAGGAAAGTCATTCGAGTATGAATAAGCCCACCCAAGGCCGCCTATGTAGAAATTTGAATAACTGAGATATTATTCACCGAGATTATCCTGATCACACACTATTTGAGCTTCATGCATAATACATAACCTCTTCTACTATTGATCATCAATTTGCGGAAATATAAACAATCGCATGCGCACATTAAAACCATAAAAAATCACACATATAAACATAGTATTTATGGGAAAGCTTAAAGCTGAAAACCCCCAACTATCTATATATTATAATGATAGATATCATGTAACAATCATTGTACAAACTCCTCACAAGCTCTCAGTACAATCTCCAATTGTTACACACTACACAAGCTCAGATCATACAAAACACATGCTCCAATCTGCTCCACCTGTTAGCCAGCCTCTACTGCGCAATCCAATATGGATAATTACCAGATCAAGGTTCAAATCCCACTGGTGTGTGCTGCACTATCCTCATTGGCTTCTCCATCAATGTGTGTGCAAATCTCATGCACCAGTATAGTCACAACTGATAGTCACACTTGCTCTTTCACCTACCTCTTCACTGGTCTCCACTGAAACTGTCCATGCACTGAAGTTAACTGATGTATTCTTTAGTTGATTTATCAGTTAATAATTAGTGAATTAATTAATAATTAATTCACTCCACTCTCACTAATTGTATCAATCAGTTAGACTAGATACAACTAGCTCAACTAAGTTAAACTGAACACAACTTCATTAACTGTCTCACCAACTCCACCAAACTCTGTCACATGAGTTCTAACTGAAGTCAACCATGCAATAGCTCCACTAAACCCTAGGAATAGCGTAATTCCTTCTGTCAGCTGCATGTGCCATATCCAGGCATAAAAATGAAGTGCTTCAAGAGGATAAGATAATGTTTAGAGTCCAAATATTATTAAGAGCTAATAATATTCGACATATCTATTTTTAGACTGGCAATCTAAAAATAGATTTCGCCCAGTATGTCTAAAAATAGAAGTCCATATATTTTTCCCGACTTGACCAACCATCCAAAAATAGCATCCTGCAACTCATAGAACATGATCCATATGTCTAAAAATAGACATAGTCTAAAAATATACTTTGCGCCAAAAATACCCTGCGGGCTCACTTAGTGAAGTCGACTTCTTTCCACTAAGCTCCTCATCTTGTTGCAATCTCAACAGCCTAAACCTCAAAAATACATGACAAATCATTTTCATACCTAAAACTATGATCCAGGTGGATATTGGTGGCCATCGGCCTATTCCACTTGGGGCCCCACCGTTGTCTCTTTTAGTTTTTCAGTTTCGGCACAACTTAATATTTTTAGCAGTTTTTTGGGTCCTGAACTTTTGGAGTCGTTTTGAGGCCCTAAATGACGTTTTTTGCGCATTGTGCCTTCGAGAAATATGATTTCAATCAAGAGTTGATATTTGTAGTCAACAGTTGTAGTCCTCGGATAGATATTTCTAACGATGTATCATGTGTGTCAAACATAGATAGTATGCCAAAGTTACAACCTCGAGAAGTTGAAACACCAATTTACCCAAACAGGGCCCATAGTTTTGGCGCTTCATCTCCTACAGTTACGTTTTTGGATGTTTATGGTTTTCCATTGTTTCTATATAATAATAGGCCCTCGAGCCTCATTGTAATATAGTTGAGAGGCCTATAGCTGCCACATCTCTTCTTAGAGATAAGCTACCAGCGCCCTAGCTAGTTTATTTCCATTCTCTCTGTAAGAAAATTTTAGTTCTTTGATATTAATGAAATGAAGTGTTATTTCCACTGCATCTTTGTATTTATGGTTAGCATCTTTGTATTTATGGTTATATGTGTATCCTGTTTTATTACTTCATAAATCCGGATCAGTGGTATCAGAGCGGTATGATTTTTCTCGATCCTTCTTTGCATGTCCCTAATGAGGTCGGGGTATAAGGAGTTAGGGCTCGATTTGGTTGAAACTTTGCAAGAACAACCTCACAAACCCTAATGCCCGTCCATGGGGGATGAAAATAAAGATGAGGGAGCAAGATATCCTATCAAAATATTGCTCGAGGAGGCCCTCAAAAAACAAAGGAATGCGATGATGGGTAACTTTGCCCAGATCCTTCAACGACTGCCCACCGGCGGCGCATCCGCATCCAACAACCACTCTGGAGGCATGAATCCCTTTAAGGTACAAGTAAACTTTGACATTCCCATATTTGAGGGTCAAATAGATACAGATGCCGTAGATAGATGGTTGAATCTATTAGAAGGATATTTCTCAATTCATGACTTTTCCGACAGGGAGAATATTATTTTTTCACTCCTCAAAGCTACCCCCCCTGTCAAGGATTGGTGGGAAACCTAATTTGAGAAAAAGGACGAGACAAAAACCTCTATGTTCTCAGCCGTACCCACTTGGAATTATTTCCGAGATGCCATCAAGGAACAATACTATCTTGTGGGGAGCTATGAGGACAAGTACATACAATGGACCATGTTGCGGCTACAAAGGGACAACGATGTGCATGAGCTGACGAATCTGTCCTATACCCTATACACAAAGTTTGGTATCAAATATTCGAAGAAACATTTGGTGCTAAAGTATCACATTTTTCTGCACATATACATTTAGGAGGAAATGGAGTTCCTCGATATCTCCTCGCTTGGTATGACATACCGGTATGCTGCCAAGATTGAGCAGAAATTCAAACAGAAGAAGCGAGACTTTGGATCTGCGAATCAAAAGCAAGGGAAAGGTGCCTCCAAACCACAGAACAAAGGACAAAGCCAAGGCATGGCGCCCCAAGACAACCTGCCAAAGCCACAAGAGGAGAACAACACCGTGAAGCCAAAGAAGGACATGAGAAAGTGGTGTGAGTTCCATAAGAGCCCCACTCACAACAAAAGTGAGTATCGAGCCAAGCAGTCACTGGTGGCCAAGATGAGGGCTTCTGAATCAGATGCATGGTCCGAATTTGAATCAAAACCAAACAAGGGGAATGAAAAAGGGAAACAAATTATTGATGCGGAGCCCAACCCCACTGTTTCCTTTGGGAAGATCTAGAATGAGGAGCTAGAAGATCCAAAGGAGGAGGAGCGTCTCTTCCACTCCTAGATGTGGGTAAAGGGTTCCCCACTACAGTTCATTGTTGACAATGGGAGTTTAGACTTCATGCATAGTATTATTAGAGGCATTTCTTGTTGTAGTATTTGACAAAGTATTCTTAACTACCCTTTTCGCCTACTTTGTTCACAATTTGATGTTCACTCCACTCACCTTAGCCTTGAAGATCCATTTAGCCCTATTAACTTGCCCTCCGAAGCATCCTTGAACTTTTTTTTTACCTTTCTAAACCTATTGCAGACTCCATAGCCCAATGGTCTAAACCTCTCCTACTCTATCTGTTTTCCTTGACTACCTACCCAACTAATAAAAACAAACAAACAAACCCTGAACCTAATAACTAGCCTAAAATAAAAACCTAAAATCTATCAAGTTACATCCTTTGCACAAGCATAGAGAGAGCCCTCTCTGAGTCCAGGAAGGATAGGTCCTAGGACTCCAAAAACTGGTTTGATGTTACCCTTATACATTTTCCCTTGCAAATATGACAAATTGTGGGGACCTAACAAGCCCTTCACATTGTGGATCCATTATAGTCTTTTGGGAGTTTCATTGGCATATCCGGTATCAGGAAACCATTTATTCTCTTATGCAGCAACATTTCCTTCATAAATTGTGTAATTCTGCAATGAGGGTTTGAGGAGAAGAGGAATTTCTAAGAAACTCAACTTGGAATCCTACGAGGGATTAATCATTAACTTCGGGGATCACTTCAGCAGCCTGGGATCAACATTGTATTATCTATCAGCAGGCTACATCATCAGCCCTCCTAGACAGCGTAGTATTTCCCAACAGTTGTGCATGCAACAACAGGATATTTAGTGGAGGAGCTAGATCTCAAGTTTTGAGCTTGGGAATCGAGAGAAGGGAACATCCCTTAATTTATTGAGCTGATTGGGTGCTATTGCAGTAGATAGATTGTTATTTTAGATCAATGGGTCCTGACCCAGGTTCAAAGGTTTAAGGTTTGCCAACAAACCCCTATACTGCTGGCCTTTTCGGCAGTGACCTGCTTGCACAGGCCAAAGTTTCTTCCGAAGCAGTATGGGAGGGTGCTGGAACCAGGTTTCCGCACCCTGAGAGAGAGTAGGTAAGTTAAGCCGAGTTGCGTTCTCAACTTATCAGGCTTTGTATTTAATAGATCTAGTTGTAGACTTATATCATAGAGCTCAGATCTAATGATTACCTTCACATCCATGTGCGTAGTACCAATCTATCAGTACAAAAACTATAATTGCAGTAATTAACAAATCATAGATTCATATAATGGAAACAAGGATAATTTTGCAGCTATTAAACAGATACTTTCATAGCTTAATCATACAACCCAAGTTCACATAAATTATAACATAACAGATCCAAATCACATCAGATATCAACAATACTTTGCATATATATTAATACCAAAATATTCTTCCAGTCCCAAAATACTGTCTGCGCACACAACCAGCAGGGTCCGCACACAACAAGACTGAGGAGCTCCTCGCACACAGCCAGCAGGAGTCCTTCCCAAAACCCCAACAACAGATCTAACAATTCATGTTTAACATCAATCTTTATTCTTTCTTACTTATGACTCAAAAAGGTTTATCTATTTATACTGATTTAGCCTACGCATCCAATGGTTCGCAAACCGTGGTTTGTGGACTCTTGGTCTACCCTTGACCCGTTACAATGCATTAGGGGCTTTGAGCCACCCCAAAACACCTGCGTTAGACTAAATATTATAAAAATATACAAAAATGGACAAAATTCGCAGCTTTAGGAGACCCTGTTCCAACAGTCCCCCAACACAATCTTGTGACTTGTCCCGAATCACTGTGATGGTGGGGTCTCCACCTGCGCCTGCAATAATATGATCAGCTCAGCTAATGGGGGCAACATGCCTTCACTCTGGGCAATATAATTTTGTGTGATGTCGACCAAATTTTCTGAAATCTAGCCTTCCGTTGCGGCGGTGACACTCTCCAGAGTCTAGTTCAGCTGCTTAACCGTGACATCAACATCTTGTGAAGGCTTGAGGGCCTCTACAGCCTAAGGCTTTAGGCGGTCACTGAGGACCTTCTTCTTCTGCCAAAGTTCATCAATATTAGCTTGGAGAGCATGACTGGTGCACAACCGTGTCAAATGCTAAGTAGGAACTAAAGTGGGTAGGGTGGCTTCTAACGTCTCAAGCTCTTCTTCTTTATGTCGCATGTCCTGGTTGATGCCACGCAGGATCGGGTCGCGCTGGACCTTGGTCCATAGTTGCATGGACATTTCTAATAATTGAGCACCCTACGCGATTTTCCCTGTAATGGCGTTCATGGCCGCGGTGACCAGTGCAGTTCACTGGGCCCGTACCTCTGGAGGTGTTTCGGGCTGCAACTTAGCCCGCAGATCAGCGATCTGCTGCTCCATCCATGTCTTGACCACCTAAACTTCCTCCCAAGCCACAAGTTGCACTAAACACTCCTCCATGATATCAGGCTCCACTATATTCGTGAAGGCTGTGATGCGCAGACTAGGAACAATATATTCCATGGGCACAATTGCCTCCTTGCCATAGACCATCCTAAATGGTGTTTTCCCTGTCAATTTTTTTGCAGGTGATGCGATATGCCTAGAGAACAGACGAGATGCGCACGTCCCAGTCATTGCAATCGACATTACAAACCTTAGCTAGTGTGTTCTCCAAGACCTTATTGATTGCCTCAATTGCTCCGTTTGCCTGAGGATGATATGGAGTGTTCTTGGTGTGATGGATACGGAATTCCTCCGTTAAAGCCTGTATAGTCTCATTAACAAAGTGCGTACCCCTATCGCTCATCAAAATTTTTGGACACCAAAATCTGGTCAAAATATGCTCAAAGATGAAGTGCACATCGATATCTGTAGTGTAGTCCTTCACCGCTTGTGCTTCGACCCATCTGGTTACACAGTCAGTGGCAGTGATGATGTAGCGCACACCTATTTTCTTTCCAGGTGGGTTAATAGGTCCCAAAAAATCGATGGCCCATTTTTCAAATGCTTGTAGGGCCATCTTTGGTTGAAGGGGAATTTCATCTCTATGCGATGGCCTTCCTATCTGTTGGCATGTATCACAGGATTTACAATAGTCCTGAGAGTCAATATGCAAGGTAGGCCACCACAGGCCATCTCTTAAGATCTTCTGTGTCGTTGCTTTCCCTGCGTAGTGACCTCCTGATACCTTGTCGTGGGATTCTGCTAAGATATCATGTAGTTCATGCTCCAGGACGTACCTGTGCATAACTTCATCTGCGCCCATCTTATACAAATGTCCTGTGATGATGTTAAAATCGGTAGCGCGGGCTACCAACTCCTTATTTTGTTGCATTGAATATTCCACAGGTGTCATGCTCGTAGTTAGGAACTGGACGATGTTAGCAAAGTGAGCATCAACCACCTTAATAGAAAATAGTTGCGCATTAGGCAAGCCTTCCTCTAGGTTGGTGGGTTCCTCACCACTCTCAATGCGAGACAAGTGATTTGGCCCGACATTCAATTTCCCTGGCTTGATAATCTCGAAGTCGTATTCCTGGAAGAGAAAAAGCCATCGGTAGATTCCCCCCCCCAACATAGGCTTATTCACCAAGTACTTCAAAGCCGAATGATCTATGAACATTTTGAAGTGCCCTCCTAATAGATAGTGCCAATACTTCTATAGTGCATAGGCCATGGCCAACCCTTCCCTCTTTGTGGTGGCATAATTGCGCTCCGTAGCCGAGAGTTTTCGACTAGCAAATGTGATTGGCTGATCAATGTCTCCGGCTCCAGGCTTCGTAAGGACCGCTCCCAGGGAAATTCCCGAAGCATCAAAATGAACATGAAATACCTTCGCCCAATCGGGAAAAATAAGAATAGGTGTAGATACCATTTTTTCCTTGAGTAGCTCAAAGCTCTTCTGGCACTCGTCATCCCAAAAAAATGAAACATCCTTCTTAGGTAGATTTTCCAAAGGGGTTGTGATTAGTGCTTATCCCTGAATGAATTTTCTATAGTAGCTCGTATGTCAAAGGATTGAACGCAGCTGTTTCTCGATCGTAGGTACTGCTAGATTGATGATAACTGCAACTTTCACAGGGTCCAACATCAACCCTTGTTGGCAAAAGATATGTCCGAGCAAGATTCCAAAGGGTATGCAGAAGATACATTTATTGATATCCAGAGTATTCTGGTGCTTCCTACAGGCATCCAACATCATGTGCAGTTTCGAAACGTGTGTCTTTACTAACCCAAAGACAGTCCAATCACAAAGTATACCTCCAAAAATTTATGAATGAACTCTTTGAATACGGCGACTACTACCTGTGAGAAGACGGCAGGAGCATTTTTTAGTCCAAACGACATGAAGGTATATTGAAAGGATCCCCATTCAGTGGCACATGTGGTTTTGCTATGATCTTTGGGTGCGATTCTAATCTGATGGTACCCGGAGAACCCATTGGTGAAGGAATACGCCTCCTGGCCTCCTATGCTATCCAGGATCTCATCGGAGAACGGTGTAGGAGATGGATCATGTACGCATGCATCATTCAACTTGCACAAATCTATGCAGATGCAGATTCCCCCCTTTGTCTTCTTTTCCTGAACCACCATAGGACTCACCCAGTCCGACTGTTCAATCGGTTCAATGATACCTGCAGTGAGCATTTTATCGATTTCCTCCTTAAATTTATGCTTATACTTAGGGTTTAATCGATAAGGGCGCTGCTTTACCATACACACATCTGGTTTTAGAGTGATGCACATAACCCCTAAGTCCCCCGTAATCCCCTTAAGCTCCGAAAACTTTGTCAGAAATATGTCTTGATATTCCATGAGCAATTCTGCAATATTTCTTGCTGTCTCACCATCCCAGTAGTCCCCAATTTTAGTCAACTTGGGTTTCTCTTCCGTACCAATGTTAACCTCTCATAGCGTCAGAGGTTTCGTAACATCCACAGTGTGTAATGGAGATCCTACAACTGCGCGTTCCCCCTCTGATTCTGGGATTGAGACATTGCATGGATATTCATCGCACTCTTCTATCACGATATTGCGACAGTTGACAATATCCTACATCTATGTTTCCCATGTGGGTATTTCGCATGCTGTGTAGGGGTTGGATTCACTAAATAAAAAGGTATCTATATCCTGTAGAGCTTCATCAAGTGCCTCTGATCCTCCTATTAACTCGAATTTCCCCAGAAATTCTTCCTTTAAGGTTTCCCACTGGCGGGTGCATTGATGTAGCTCCGCATCTAGGTACCATGCGGTGGGAATTGGTCCCAAGGCATGAATAAACAAGTGAACCCATTCTTCTGTAGTACGATCACACCATTTCTCCATCCAGGTGAAAAAATGTTTGCACGGATCCCCTAGGCCAAGAAATATATTGACGCATACATCAGCCAGAGGCTCAAATCGTAGGACCATCATATTTCGACATTCCTCCCACTCCTTGAACGACCACTTATGTGTGTCCCACCATCTTGCAGGCGTTGCACGCAGAGCTAGGTTAAGGGCCCATAGCCTTCGGTCTCTTGGAACCTCAGCTTCAAATGTCCGCAAAAGATCTTTTATACTACCGAAACCATCAAAGTAGGGTAGTTCTCTTACCTCGGAGGATATGCAACAAAAGTCCTTGGTGATTCGCAGGCAGCGCAGCGCAGAGACATCATGCAGCCAGTTTTTTCCAATTTTCAATTTCCTCGTCAGAGTCAAAGAAGCATTCGCTATCTCTTTCCCAGCAAAGCACACCATCGACCATAGGATTGATCCAGTCTTCATCCCTCATAGTTAACTTATAGATGTGATCCACCTGTTCTTCTTCATGCACTGGCTCTGTATACCTCTCTCCTTATGTGGGATCTAACAGTGCTATAACCCATGTTCATTCACTTTTAAACACCATGCTCCTCTTTTTTTAATTGATAATAACGCCCATATCTATGGCCCAGTCCAATCCTAGGAGCGTAAGATAGGGGTCCGCATCTTCTACAATCTAAATGACCTAAAAGTCATCTCGAACCTTGACCCCTGCAATGTCTACCATGATTTTTGATAATCTTCCCAATGGTATGATCTTCTGCTGATTAGCCATGCGCAGCTGGATAGTGGACCATTCTAGCTTAGGTTCTCCCATTCGCTGCCAGGTTTGCTTAGGTAGTACGTTTGCATCTGAGCCCAGGTCCAGAATAACCTGATCCATCTCATAGTCACCAATCTGGGCGGTTAAACGCATCTCCCCACCAGTGCGTCTCTTATGCTTATACAGTTTGTGTACGTCCTTAATTTCCATAGATGGGGTTGTTCTTTCTGCACAACTTTCTAGTAAAGCTTGAAGGTTTTATACGACCATTTGGTTGCGCAGCAGCTTCATGCATCCTTGCAGGAATGGTTTGACCTCATCATTTGTTTTTAAGTTTGTGGGGATTTGAGGAGTAGATGCTGTAACCTTAGAGAAGTCTTGGCGAGCAGTGACAAATGTTTCTTTTCCCTTCTATAAGTCCAAATCTTCTTGTTTAATGGCTGATTTTCAAATAAGAGGCTCCGCTTCAGCTTTCTCCGTAGCTCCTCCGGTGGCCATGCCGCTGCGTGTTATCACATTGACACTTGGTCCTTCATCTCGAGGCTCCGCCTTGACCCTTTTTACATTCTACATAGGTGTCTGCTAATTCTCGTGAATCTTGGCTATTATAATCAGGAAATATTATATCACATGATATAGCTATCTTCAGTATCTGCAGGATTATCTCGCAGGGTTCGTGAAATCCCTTGTAAAGTGCCCTATTTCACCACAAGTTATAGAAAATCAGTTGTCCTCTCCCCCTACCTGCTCTCCCACCTCGGCCTCCTCCTTTGCCCCTAGCTGGGGAGCCACCTATTCCCCAGGGGGATCTTGGTGAGGACGTATCCGACTGTACCCTATATAGATTCCCTCGATCTATCATCAGATCGTACATCCGAAAGTTCTATTCATCATGGCATATAGATCTGCATAACCTCCACCATTGTTGCTTTATTTCTGGGACATATGTAGCAAGGCGGGGGCAGTGCTTGGTATTATGCAGCCCAGCAACGCGACGATCATCACACCACAACACCGGCCCACTTGGCCCTGCAGCTTCCCTAGGACGCAACAGGCTAGGTCCCCCTACTTGCACCTAGTCTGCTAACAGAGGACAATTATCTTTGGTGTTGCCATTCACCTTGCATCATATGCACCATCTTTCAGGGCTGGCCTCTGTTGCTCGCTCCTTTCGAAGATTATGGATCTCCATGTGCATTGCCTCTAGTTGGCCTTGTATTTGTTTTACTCCTAATTGGGTATCATCCCTTGGCGTAGCCTCCAAATTCATGGCAATTTCCAAGGCCTTCTCCTATGACTCAATGGCTTGATGACCCATTGGTACACACAGGTGGGGCAGAAAAATAGCAATGAACCATTTCGTATGTTTTCTGTCATCATACATAAATCCTCCTTCTCTAATTACCCTCTTTAATTGTTGGTCAGCCTCCCATACAGACTCGGTCGGTCCTTGCTTGAAATCTTTCAGATGGTTCACTATCTAAGAGTAGGACTTAGGATTCTTGAACTTTTGCTTCAAGGCATTCTTAATCTCTTCGATGGTTGCATTCGCATGTTGGTAAATGTATCCCATATACCAGTCCAAGGCCCTTCCTTCAAAGGCCAGGGATAGCTGTGCCCTTTTTACAGCATCACTGTCTACATTTTGCGCAATCTATACCAATCCCGCGACGAACCAGAATTGATCCATATATTCATCCCCTACGCCCTTGAAGGTGGGTAGCTTCATGTCCAAGGCCATATCGTCTCCCGGTGGTGGTGGGGGTGAGTTCTTACCCCTATGAGGGTTCGATGGTGGTGTATATGGAGAGCTATGTGCAGCAAAAGTCCTTATTGGACTGTAGATAGATCGATCTCCTTCTTCATTATTTATGTAGTATTTACCACTGCACGATGTGCCCTCAATTTGATCAGAGCTCATTCATTCTGTATGACTACACAAAATGTTTTTTTCGCACAACAAGATCTTAATCAGTAACGATAGAGTTTTTAGAAACTTACCTCGGAACCCCTTGAAGAATATTTGTTCTGCCTCAGCGTAGGACACAAATTGATCAATTGAAAATTCTGTCACAAACCCTCCTATCACACTGTCCACCCAATGATCTATTGTGTGAGTGATGGTGTTATCAATCTTCTCTAACTGCTGAATCAAATCTGAGGTCCACTGTGTGACCCATTCATCCTTCTAGCACTTCTGGAAATCTACGAGCCTCGTGATCCACTCTTGAAGCTCGATCACTAATGTCACAAATAAAATCTCGTAGGTTTATGTGAAAATGTACTTATATTTATACTTCTCTGTGGTTAGCTTTGCACTATGATTCTCTCATACTGCGAATTCCTGAATTTTCTTTTCGAACCATTCGTCGATCTATTTCTTCTGAGGTCTCCAATGTGTTCTTGGCATTACCTGATTTCTCCCTCAAAATGCTCCCGGTCCCAGCAACGAAACCATTTTTTGGCTCGATGAGTCCTGACCTAGGTTTGGAGGTTGAAGGTTTGCCAACAAACCCCTATACTACTAGCCCTTTTGGTAGTGACCTACTTGCACAAGCCAAAGTCTCACTCGAAGAAGTATGGGAGGGTGTTGGAACCAGGTTTCCGCACCCTAAGAGAGAGTAGGCAAGTCAAGCCGAGCTGCGTTCTCAACTTATCAGACTTTGTATTCAACAGATCTAGTTGCAGACTTATATCACAAAGCTCAGATCTAATGATTACCTTCGCATCCACGTGCGTAGTACCAATCTATCATTACAACAACTACAATCATAGCAATTAACATATCATAGATTCATAACATAAAAAAGGATAATTTCGCAGCTATTAAACAGATACTTTCATAGCTTAATCATACAACCCAAGTTCACATAAATTATAACATAACAGATCCAGATCACATCAGATATCAACAGTACTTCGCATATATATTAATACCAGAATATTCTTACAGTCCGAAAATACCACCTGCGCACATAGATAGTAGGGTCTGCACACATCAAGACTGAGGAGCTCCGCACACACAGCCAGCATGAGTCCTTCCCAAAACCCCAACAACAGATCTAACAATTCATGCTTAACATCAATCTCTATTCTTTCTTGCCTATGACTAAAAAATGTTTATCTATTTATATCAATTTAGCCTACACATCCAATGGTCCGAAAACCGTGGTTTTCGGACTCTTGGTCTACCCTTGACCCGTTACAATGCATTAGGGGCTTTGACCCACCCTAAAACCCCTGCGTTAGACTAAATATTACAAAAATGTACAAAATTTGCAACTTTAGGAGATCCTGTTCTAACGTACGGGGACCTAACAAGCCCTTCACATTGTGGATCCATTATAGTCTTCTGGGAGTTTCATTGGCATATCCGGCATTAGGCCATCCATCTATTCCCCTATGCAAAAACATTTCCCGCAGAAATTGTGTAATTATGCAGTGAGGGTTTGAGGAGAAGAGGAAGTTCCAAGAAACTCAACTTGGAATTTTATGAGCGATTAATCCTTAACTTTTGGGGACCACTTCAGTAGCCTGGGATCAACATTGTATTATCTATCAACAGGTTACATCATCATCCCTCCTAGACAAAGCAATATTTCCCAGCAGTTGTGCATGTAGCAGCTACATATTAAGTGGAGGAGCTAGCACTAGAAAATTTGGCACAATTTTCGACAGCGAAATCATCGCTATTCTGACACATAGTCATCGCAAGAGCGACATTTCGAGGACGGGAAAAACGTGGTTTGTCATGCCGTCGCAATTCCGACGCATTTACAAAGTGTCGCACTACCGACACTTTTTCCGTTGCTTCCAAACACGCGTCACTCTTCCGATGTTTCCCAAACCGACGTTTGTAAAGTGTCGCCATTCCGACGAAATTTGGTCCAACGTTTTTAATGTCGCTCTTCCGAAGTTTGTAAAGTGTCGCCATTCCGACGAAATGTTGTCCGACGTTTTGAACGTCACTCTTCCGACGCCTTTATACTGTCGCTCTTTCGATGTGTCTAAACTGTCGCAATTCCGACGCCGTACAAAAGTGTCAGAAGACCGATGTATTGCAAAAGTGTCACAAGACCGACGCTTTCCAGAAGCGTCGCAATATCGACGCCAGGAAGAACTGTCACAATTCCGACGAAATGTGGTCCGAAATTTTGAACGTCGCCCTTCCGACGTCTTTGTGCTGTTGCTCTTCCGACGTTTCTAGAACTGTCGCAATATTGACGGACGTCACAAGACCAACGAAAAATGAAAATCGTTCAAAACGTCAGAAGAGCGATGCTTACAAGGCGTCGGTATACCGACGGCGGTTTCAATTTAAAAAAAAAAATTTGAAACTTTAAAATAGGACAGTAAATCTCCAATGTTTGTTATCACAATAAGAAATCAATGATCAGTGATCACGTCAAATTTTCCTCGTAGCGTGACGGGTCTAATAAATTTTATTGTACAGGTTGCTGGCCAGTGACAACTGCAGTATTGAAGGAAATGCATTAAAGAAAATTAATGAGGCTGCGAACTCCAAGCCAACTGGCAACAACCCTAATAATTTTCCTTACCAACTTCCAAGTTGTATGCCTTTGGGGCTTTGACCCACACCAAAACCCTCTTTGCTAGACTAAATAATACAAAAAATATACAAAAATGGACAAAATTCGCAGCTTTAGGAGACCCCGCTCCAATAAGTGTCGACAACAATGGTTTCTAGGGACACATAGGAGGAACCAACTTCACAGAAAATAAAAATTATGAAAAAGCTTTCCATACCATCATTCTTAACTTGCTTAGGGACATTCCTCTGGCCCTTACCCCAATGTACGACTGACAACCTCGCTGAATTTTCCAGTTGTTTACCATATGTTTTAAATGGCATACTTATTATCTCGCTTGGGAACTATCCTATCCATTACCCCATCGGCCATCCTCTACCACATTTTGCATGCATTGGTCACATTGCCATTTGGAATCTCCACGTGGCACTCTCCTTTCACCACTGTGTCCTCTTGACCCCGTCCTCCCCGCAAACCACCCCGATCGGGGATATAGACTGATATATATTTGGAATTTTTAAGAGTTTTTAATTATTAATAAATGTTATGGAAGAACGATTGCAATAAGAAAATATTTTCACTTTTAATAGTTGTTATAAATTCATAAGATTTATAATGGAGAAAATATTCATGAGGAACAAGAGCATTGGTAATTGTTAATAACAATGAGTTACAAGAAAGTGGTGAGGGGTGTAGTTGTATCTTTGATGATACCCGCAGCGAGAATTTTATCAATTTCTTCCCTAACCTTTTGCTTATACTTAGGGTTCAGTAAATAAGGGCTGCTTTAAATGGCACACATCTGGTTTCAGTGTGATGTGCATAACCCTTAAGTCCCTTGTGATCCCCTTAAGCTCCAAAACATTTGTCGAAAATAAGTCTTGATACTCCATGAGCAGTTCTGCAATCTTGCCTATTGTCTCATCATCCCAGTAATCCCCAATTTTAGCCAACTTGGGTTTCTCTTCCGTACCAATGTTAACTTCTCGCAACTTCAGAGGTTTTGTAACATCCGCAGTGTGTAACGGGGGTCCTGCAACTGCGTGTTCCCCCTCTGGTTCTGGGTTCGAGACATTGCACGAATCTTCATCACACTCTTCTATGGTGATATTGCAGTAGTTGACAATATCCTGCAGCTGTGCTTCCCATGTGGGTATTTCCCATGCTGCGTAGGGACTGGATTCACCAAATACAAAGGTATCGATATCCTGCAGAGCTTCGTCAAGCGCCTCCGATCCTCCTGTTAACCCGAGTGTCCCCAAAAATTTGTCCTTTAAGGTTTCCCAATTGCGGGTGTGTCGATGTAGGTCTGCAGATAAGTACCATGTGGCGGGAATTGGTCCCAAGGCATGAAAAAACAAGTGAACCCATTCTTCTGTAGTGCGATCCCACCATTTGTCCATCCAGATGAAAAAATGTTCACACGGATCCCCTGGGCCAAGAAATATCTTGATGCGCACGTCGGCCGGAGGCTCAAATCATAGGATCATCATATCCTGACATTCCTCCTAATCATGGAATTCTCCCTTATGCGTGTTCCACCATCTTACAGGTGTTGCGCGCAGAGCTAGGTTAAGGGCCCATAGCCTCTGTTCTTTTGGAACCTCAACTTAAAATGTCTGCAAAAATTATTTTATAATACCAAAACCATCAAAGTAGGGTAGTTCTCTTACCTCGGAGGATGCAGCGGTAGTCCCTTGTGATTCACAGGCGGTGCAACGCGGAGACATCATGCAACCAGTTTTGCCATTTTTCCATTTCTTTGTTGGAGTCGGAAAAGCATTCGCTATCCCTTTCCCAGCAAAGCACACCATCAGCCGTAGGATTGATCCAGTCTTTGACTCTCGCAATTAACTTATAGATGTGATCCACTGCTTCTTCCTCACGCACTGGCTTTGTATACCTTTCCCCTTCTGTGGGATATAGCGCTACTACCACCCATGTTCCTTCACTTTCAAACACCATGCTTCTATTTTTAAAATTGATAATACTGCCCATATCTATGGTCTAGTCCAATCCTAGGAGTGTAGGATATGGGTCTACATCTTCTACAATCTGAATGATATTGGAGTCAGCTCGAACCTTGACCCCTATGATGTCTACCATGATATTTTATAATCTTCCTAATTGTATGATCTTCTGCTAATTACCCATACGCAACTAGATAGTGGACCATTCTAACTTAGGTTCTCCCATTCGCTGCCAAGTTTTCTTAGGTAGTACGTTCGCATCTAAGCCTAGGTCTAGAATAACCTGATCCATCTCATAATCACCAATCTGCACGGTTAACTGCATCTCCCTACCAATGCGTCTCTTATGATTATATAGTTTGTGTACGTCCTTAATTTCCATAGCTGGGGTTTTTCCTTCTGCTCAGCTGTCTATCAAATCTTGGAGGTTTTATATGGCCCTTTGGTTGCGTAGCAGCTTCATACATGCCTGCAGGAATGGTTTCCATCATCTTCTTTAAGGTTCGCAAGTTCTTGAGGAGTAGACGCCGCAGCCTTAGCAAAGTATTGGCGAGTTGCGACAAAAGCTTCTTTTTCCTTTTGTAAGTGCAAACCTTCTTGTTTAATGGCTGCTTTCTGGATAATAGGCTCCACCTCAGCTTTCTCCGTAGCTCCTCCAGTGGCCATGCTGCTGTGTGTTATAATATTAACACTTGGTCCTTCATCTCGAGGTTTCGCCTTGACCCTTTGTACATTCTGCGTAGGTTTCTGCTGCTTCTCCTGCATCTTGGCTATCAGAATCGGGCAATCTTCAATCACATGATCTAGTTGTCTACAATATTTTCAGGATTGTCTCACAGGTTTCGTGAAATATCTTGCAAAGTGCCCGATTTCCCCACAATTATAGAAAATTAGTTGTCCTCTCCCCCTACCTGCACTTCCACCTCGGCCCCTACCCCTAGCTGGGGAGCCACCCAAACCGAAGGGAGATCTTGGTGAAGAAGGGTCTGCTTGTACCCTATATAGGTTTCCCCTGTATATCATCAGATCATAAGTCCGAAATTTTTTCTCATCATGGCCTACAGATCTACAGAACCTGCACCATTGTTGCTTTATTTCTAGGACATATGCGGCAAGGCGGGGGCAGTGGTTGGTATCGTGCAGCCTAGCAACGTGAAAATTATCGCACCACAACAACGACCCACTTGGCCCTGTAGCTTCCCTAAGACACAATGGGCTGGGTCCCCCGACCTACACGTAGTATGATAATAGAGGACAGTTATCTTTGGTGTGGCCATTCACCCTACATCGTATCCACAATCTTTCAGGGCTGGCCTCTGTTCCTCACTCCTTTCACAGATTCTAGATCTCCATGTGCATTTCTTCTAGCTGGCCTTATATTTGTTGTACTCCTAATTGGGTATCATCCCTTGGCACAACCTCCAGCTTCATAGAAATATTAAAGGCCTTATCCTACGACTTAATGGCTTGATGACCCATTGGTACATGTAGGTGGGGCAACGCCATAGAAATGAACCTTTTCGTGTGCTGTCTGTCATCATACAGAAAACCTCATCATGGCCTACAGATCTACAGAACCTGCACCATTGTTGCTTTATTTCTAGGACATATGCGGCAAGGCGGGGGCAGTGGTTGGTATCGTGCAGCCCAGCAACGTGAAAATTATCGCACCACAGCAACGACCCACTTGGCTCTGTAGCTTCCCTAAGACACAATGGGCTGGGTCCCCCGACCTGCACGTAGTATGCTAATAGAGGACAGTTATCTTTGGTGTGGCCATTCACCCTACATCGTATGCACAATCTTTTAGGGCTGGCCTCTGTTCCTCACTCCTTTCACAGATTCTAGATCTCCATGTGCATTTCTTCTAGCTGGCCTTATAGTTGTTGTACTCCTAATTGGGTATCATCCCTTGGCACAACCTCCAGCTTCATAGAAATATTCAAGGCCTTATCCTGTGACTCAATGGCTTGATGACCCATTGGTACATGCAGGTGGGGCAACGACATAGCAATGAAACTTTTCGTGTGCTGTCTCTCATCATACAGAAAACCTCCTTCTCTAATTACCTTCTTTAACCGTTGGTCAGCCTCCCATATAGACTCGGTCGGTCCTTGCTTGAAATCTTTCATATCGTTCACTATCTGAGAGTAGGACTTAGGCTTCTTGAACTGCTGCTTCAAGGCATTATTAATCTATTCGATTGTCACATTCACATGCTAGTCGATGTATCCCATATACCAGTCCAAGGCCCTCCCCTCAAAGGCAAGGGATAGCTGTGCCCTTTTCACAACATCACTGGCTATGTTCTGCGCAGTCCATACCGATACTGCGACTAACCAAAACTGATCCATATCTTCATCCCCTATGCCCTTGAGGTGGGTAGCTTCATGTGCGAGGCCATATCGTCTTTTGGTGGTGGTGGAGGTGAGTTCTTACCCGTATGAGGGTTCGATGGTGGCGTAGACAGAGCGCTATGTATAGTATAATTTCTTACTGGACTGTAGACAGATCGATCTCCTTCTTGATTAGTTCTATAGTATTTACCACTACGCTTTGTGCCCTCACTTTGATCGAAGCTCATTCACTTTGTATGACTACAAAAAATTCTCTTTTTGCACAATAAGATCTTAATTAGTAATGGCAGAGTTTTTAGAAACTTACCTCGAAAACCCTTGAATAATATTTGTTCCGCCTCAGAGTAGGACACAAATTGATTAATTGCAAATTTTGTCAAAAACCCTCCTATCACACTATCCACCCAATGATCTACCGTGTGAGTGATGGTGTTATCAGTCTTTTCTAATTGCTAAATCAGATCTGGGGTCCACTACGTGACTCGTTCGTCCTTCCAACACTTCTAGAAATCTACGAGCCTCACGAGCCACTCCTAGAGCTCGATCGCAAATGTCACAAAGAAAATTTCGTAGATCTCTATGAAAATGTACTTATTCTTCCACTTATCTATGGTTATATTTGCACTGCGATTCTCTCTTACTGCGAATTCCTGAATTTTATTTTCGAACCACTCGTCGATCTCTTTCTTCTCAAGTCTCCAATGTGTTCTTGGAATTACCTGATCTCTCTCTCAAAATGCTCTCGTAGTGGCAACGGAACCATTTTTTGGCTCAAGGGGTCTTGACCCAAGTTCGAAGGTTAAGGTTTGCCAACAAACCCCTATACTACTGGCCCTTTCGGTAGTGACCTGGTTGCGTAGGCCAAAGTCTAACCCGAAGCAGTATGGGAGGGTTTTGGAACCAGGTTTCTGCACCCTGAGAGAGAGTAGGTAAGTCAAGCAGAGTTGCGTTCCCAACTTATCAAGCTTTGCATTTAATAGATCTAGTTACAGGCTTATATCACAAAGCTCAGATCTAATAATTACCTTCGCATCCACGTGTGTAATACCAATCTATCAGCACAAAAACTATAATCGCAGCAATTAACAGATCATAGATTCATATAATAGAAACAAAGATACTTTCGCAACTATTAAAAAGATACTTTCGCATCTTAATCATACAACCCAAATTCGCATAAATCATAACAAAACAGATCTAGATAACATCAGATATCAACAGTACTTCGCATATATATTAATACCATAATATTCTTACAATCCAAAAATACCACCTGCGCACACAGCTAGCAAGGTCCCCACATAGCAGGACTGAGGAGCTCCGTGCACACAGCCAGTAGGAGTCCTTCACCCAAAAACCCAACAACAGATCTAACAATTCAAGCTTAACATCAATCTCAGTTCTGTTCTACCTTAGACTAAAAAAGTTTCATCTTTTTATATTGATTTAGCATATGCATCCAATGTTCCACAAACTGTGGTTTGCGGACTCTTGGTCTACCCTTGACCCATTATAATGCCTTTGGGGCTTTGACCCACCCCAAAACCCCCTGTGCTAGACTAAATAATACAAAAAATATACAAAAATGGACAAAATTCGCAGCTTTAGGAGACCCTACTCCAAGAAGCATCGACGACAATGGCTTCCCAGGGATGCATAGGAGGAACCACCTTTGCAGCAAATACAAATTATGAAAAAGCTTTCCATACCATCATTCTTAACTCGTCTAGGGACATTCCTCCGGCCCTTACCCCAATTTACGACTGACAACCTCACTGGATTTTCCAGCTGTTTACCATATGTTTTAAATGGCATACTTGTTATCTCGCTTGGGAACTGTCTTATCCATTACCCCGCCGGCCATCTTCTGCCACATTTTGCATGCATTAGCCACATTGTCGTCCGACATCTCCACATGGTGCTCTACTTTCGACACCGTGTCCTCTTAGCCCCCTCCTCCCCGCAAGCCACCCTGATCGGGGGTACGAACTGATATATATTCAGAAATTTTCAGAGTTTTTAATTATTAATAAATTTTATGGAAGAACGATTGCAAGATGAAAATATTTTCACTTTTAATAGTTGTTATAAATCCATAAGAAGTTAGAATGGAGAAAATATTCATGAGGAACAAGATCATTGGTAATTGTTAATAACAATGAGTTACAAGAAAGTGGTGAGGGGTGTAGTTGTACCTTCAATATTTGATAATTAGAGTTAAATTTCATTGAATGATACCATTTGAAGTCCATGGAATTATGATCATCTTAAATGTTCAAGCTTTATAAAATATAGTTATAATGATTCCTTGGCCTAAAGTGATTGACTTGTTTGAGTGCTTGTTGTTCACTAGCATGTTTAGGTTGATATTGGATTAAGATATACCATTATCATCATTGACTATTGTTGTGTCAACTTCATTGAACCTTTGCCGACCAGTTTGATGTAAACAATGCTTCCTTTGTTGATGAGTCTTACATTGATATGAATTTCATTTGTGGACCACATTGTTTTCGACAAGATTTTTCTTCATCCATTAGTACTCCTACTTTCGTTTATTGGTAATCAATCACCATATTTCATTGATTTTTCCTTTGTTGATTGTTCGTTACCTCCTTTTGTCAGTTTTTCCTTGGTCAACTTGCATCTTGTTGATATATTTTTGCTTTTCTTGATCCTCCTTGGATTAATCCATCCACCTTGGGACCTTGCAAATTTTCCGTGGCCAATTCAATGATGGCCATTGATCGATCAAAACTTCCCACTAGGATATTGACAAATCCCATCAATTTCAATTATTGGCAAGGACTTAAACAATGTAATGTTCCTAAATTAGCTTCAACTAATTGGAACATTAATTTTTCCTTGTTCGTTTTTGTATTTCATGATTGATGAATAAAATGTAAAGGAGGACACGAAAAAATCCTTAAGTCAAAGAATAAATACATGCCCAATGTGAAAAGGGATAAATCTGGGCCTTTTGTAACAAAATCCACTTGTGTGTGAACAGAAATTGGACCACCTTGGAGAACCAAGACAGTTTTAGAAGAAGGTTCCAATGTGAAAGGGGTTAATTCCATTCAAGTGGTTTAGGGTTTGTGCACCCCTTCAAGTTATAAAAAGGAGTTGAGGGCTCAAGAGATAGTGGTTGAAGGATTTTCGAAATAGAGGTTGCTTGAGCAACTCTAGCTCCCTTGGTTGTTTAGCCTAAGGGAAGAGGATTTCCTGTTTAGGAATAATCCCTCCTTACTTGAGTAGCTCATAAAGGAGAATGCACTGAAATGAGCCACTATTCGGAATTTTGGCCAAGCTCCATCTATTAGCAGCACTAGTCCTGTTGAGGATTTTGCAGCTGCTTGAGTTGCAGCAAGTGGTAGTCTAGATCTGCAGAGATCTAGTGTTTTAGAGGAGATTTCTCTCAGGGAGGGTGTCTTGTGACCACCCAGAAGAGGATCTCCCTCTTATTTTTTATTCAGATCTGTAATTTATAGCATTTTATTCATTTTTATACAGCTACTACGCATTCCCTCTCAAGAACTGCGTTTCTGCACTTGAGGGTTTTAATGTTATTTCAGTTTTGTGCAATAGATGATGTTCAGTGATTGAGGCTTGCCTATCAATTTGTAAATATTTGATGTAGCTAATGTTTAAGATATTTTCAGATCTGATATTTTTTATAATAAATTCATATTCAGAAATTTTTAGCATTCTACATTTATGTAGCTTATATGTCAGATCTACACTTATTCCGGCATTATTTTGATGAAATTCCAAGGGGATCTTGTAGAGAAGGCTAAGTAGTTTCCAGATCTGGTATGGATTTGATGTTTCAGCCATATATCTGTCATATATCTGGGTTTTCACTTAGAGCAGCTGAAACCCTTGAAAAATAACGCTGATATAGTCTGCAGTATTTCTCCTATGTTGCAGCACCCCAATCTTAAGGGTTATTTCATGTAAATCTCTTTTTTTCTTACATATTTTTCTTAAGCTATGGAACCAAGCTGATTTTATGATTTTTGTGTCATATTCCAACTAATAGCTTCAGAAAATCATGCTGCCTGAGCTTCAGTAAATTCTGCATATTCAAAGTCATGGGGATTATGTGTTTTTCTTGACTAGTCGGGAAGGAGGAACTGTTCAACATAGAAATATATATATATATATATATTTTTGCTGAAATTTGACATGGGAGTCGTTATTAACCCTATATATCATATCCAACCACTTTCCCACCTTATTTTTATGCATAACTTTGATTATACTCGTTTTAGGGCCTAAATCCTCACTTTTCCCCAACCCTTGGTTCACAAAACACTGTATAAATCATTTCTGTAGTTCAAGACATGTATTTATTTCTATTGAATCTGTTTTTAAGCTTATTCATCAGTGCAATACTATTATACAGTTTCCAGATTGCTGCAGTCCCTTATTTCGGTAGTTTTCATGGCAACTAGGTGTGGGAGAACTGTTTAACCCACCTAGTCTGATTTGCTTCTGATCTCCTCTTGGAATTGGGTTTTATATTATCATATATAAGGTATCCAAGACTTTATATTAGATCCCCTCTTGGAAATATTAGCTCTTGACATAGTTATATAGACAGAGTCTGCTAGTGGGCCAGCTAGCCTCTGGGTCTCATCCTTTCCTGTAAAGGTGACATACCTAGTCAATGCCCCTATAGTCAATCTCTGGAGTAGTTTAGTTGTTGATTTTTAATTTTTTTGAAAAAAGGGAATATGATTTTTTGGATTCATGAGAAGTTCCCAATTTGGAACATTACAGTGGTATCAGAGCATGATCTCTGGCACAACCTGTGAGATCAAGCTATTAGTGAATCAAGAGAAAAAGAAAGAGAACAATTATGGAGAGGATGAGACTAATTTCATCCATTTTCAGATCAGAAAAGGGCCTCTCCAAGGAGGTTCAATCAATGGAAGAAGAAGGGTGCAATGAAACTGCAAGAGGGTTTCAAAGAAGAAGAAGCTGCAATGAAATTCCTAGAGAATTTCAGGAAGATGAAGGAGTAACCAATACTTATTATGATGTGTGTGAGCATTCAGCCACACAATCTGATTTACAATGTTGTCACATCCCCACTTTATTGCTGAGAGAAAGAGGAGAAGAAGAAGGAATGACAGAAAAAGAGATTCCCCCACTCTTTTTCCAGGCCTTGAAGGATATTCAAGAAAATATCAAGGAGGTTGAGGGGGTAGAGATTTGTACCAGTGCTGGAAAAACCTTGGAGGAGCAACCTTCATGTTCAATGGAGGAAGACTACACAGTTGCAGAAGAAGTTCTTGCTTCTACATTTCACCAAGGTATGGTCAAGAATTCATCTGTTCTCATTTCAGCCCATTGCATGGAGAGATCTACATTTCCAAGTGCTGCTGATCTAGAACAACAGAGTTGCATTGCGCTGTGCAAGAGTAGTAAGGGAGGAATAAGATCTTCCCTTGGAGATATCAAAGGGGCTGCATTTCACAAGCCCTTGAGATTGAGAAGGTGCAAAAGCATGAGGATACCAAGAGAAGATGGGTAAGAGGGCCAATCTCATTCCTATCTATTGCAGAAGGTTGATGCACCTAAATAGGTTATTAGATTGTGCGGTGGAAGCATGGAGGGTTTTCTCCATTCATGTATTCAGTCACCATTAGATGATGTCTCATTTCCTGGAGACATTGCACCAAGAAGGCCACTTGATCAGCAAGAAGAGGTGAATGCTTCACATGGTGAGGCATTTCCCTTTAGTTTAAGAGAAGTGGAGACCTTGGGAGGTCTTGATGCAGTGCTGAGAGTCTTGGGTAGGCTCAAGGAGGAGAGAAGCAGTCTCTCAACATCATCCACCCACTCTCATTTCAGTTTCTGCGTTGTGGTAGGAAAAGCAAGGGAAGGATAGCAGCCTTCCCACATCTAAATTTGGCATGAGCAAAAGCTATGGTAAGGACATTGTTTATTTACTTGCTGGTTTACATATTGCTTCCTTAACCATACATGTGTAGAATTTTGATCCAAGGAGGAGCATTCTTTCTTTGAGGTTGCATGGTCTACTTGAGACCATGAGCAGTATTGTTGACCTCTCCCTAGGAGGACTTGGGGAGGGATTTTTATTTGGAGGACATACTTACATTGCCTCATCTATCATTCAGTTCCTCCAAGCTTATGAAGAGATTTGGGCAGCATGCAAGTGGTTGGGAGACCATATTTTTCAGCAGTATCTTTTGCAGTTGAGGTCCAAACTGCGTTGGTTGCATATGAGGAATCATTGCCATTTACATTTGTTGCATATGGCAGCCAACATGATTTCTATTCTTGCTCTCTATGTTGCTGACATTTCTATTTTTATGAGGAGCATATGTGGGAGAGGAGGAATGATACATTGGATGAATGTATCCATTGGGAAGGCACTCTCCCATATTCATTTTTATTTCAAGAAGAGGAGGGAACTTTTTGTGGCTGCTGCATGGTACATTGTATCATCTTCTACAAAGGGTCATGCATTGAGTTTGTATCATGAAGGGGAGCCTCTCACATGGGAGGAATTAGAGCAAGACATGTTTTGCTTGATCTCCATTCAGCCAACACTTATCTTCCTCTATCATTTCCAAGCTTTGAAGAAGCTTATTTCAGCAAGCAAGTGCTGGGATGGCCACTTATGGGATCATGATTTGAGGCAGCAAGATGATGGACAGTGCTGGTCTCAAGGGAGGGACTATTGTCACCATCTAGCACATCATATAGCACTTAGTCCATGTGTCTTTTGGAGCAAATATGGTGAAGATAAATTGTTCACTATATGCATAAGAGGATGGGCAAGGAGGTTCACTGAAATCAATGGAGGAGATCATGAAGTTTCAGATTCCTTTTGGCTTCATGGTGACCACATTTTTGTAGCCCAGGATCCACAGCTCCACATCTATCAACAATGGGAAGAGGGACAACGTGAGTTAGATATATTCATCCCTCATTTCCAGCCTTGTAGCCCCTACTCAATGCACATCATGGGGATTAATGATTGTTTTTATGAGCTATCAAGGATGGCTCCTTTTATTTGGATGATAGAATGGGTGTGGGAGACACTCATTGGGAAAAATTTTCCCCATGCTCTTCATCACTCCTACCTGATGAGGCCATTGAGCAACAAGAAGATCACCACTTATACCCCCATTTCTCATGATGTACACTTGCTATCTTGCACTTGGAGAAGGTCATTGGAGGGCAGATTCATTGTTTACCATTTTCAGCCATGGTGGGATCCATTGATGAGGCCATAGAAGGGGAAGGAGAAGTCTGGTTCTTCCTTGCAGTTGCTTGAGGACAAGCAACATTTGGGAGGGGGAGACTATAATGTTCCTAAATTAGCTTTAGCTAATTGGAACATTAATTTTGCCTTGGTAATTTTTGTATTTCATGATTGATGAATAAAATTTGAATAAGGACAAGAAAAACTCCTTAAGTCAAAGAATAAATACATGCCCAATGTGAAAAGGGATAAATCTGGGCCTTTTTTAACAAAATCCACTTGTGTGTGAACAGAAATTGGACCACCTTGGAGAACCAACGCAGTTTTAGAAGAAGGTTCTAATGTGAAAGGGGTTAAGTCCAATGAAGTGGTTTAGGGTTTGTGCACCCCTTCAAGTTATAAAAAGGAGGTGAGGGCTTAAGAGATGGTGGTTGAAGGATTTTCGAAATAGAGGTTGCTTGAGCAACTCTAGCTCCCTTGGCTGTTTAGCCTAAGGGAAGAGGATTTCCTGTTTAGGAATCCTCCCTCCTTCCTTGAGTAGCTCATGGAGGATAATGCACTGAAATGAGCCACTATCTGGAATTTTGGCCAAGCTCCATCTATTAGCAGCACTGGTCCTATTGAGGATTTTGTAGCTGCTTGAGTTGCAGCAAGTGGTAGTCTAGATCTGCAGAGATCTAGTGTTTTGGAGGAGATTTCTCTCAGGGAGGGTGTCTTGTGACCACCCAGAAGAGGATCTCCCTCTTATTTTATATTAAAATCTATAATTTATAGCATTTTATTCATTTTTATACAGCTACTCCGCAGTCCCTCTCAAGAACTGCATTTCTGCACTTGAGGGTTTTAATGTTATTTCAGTTTTGTGCAATAGATGATATTCAGTGATTGAGGCTTGCCTCTCACTTTGTAAATATTTGATGTAGCTACTGTTTAAGCTATTTTCAGATCTTATATCTGTTATAATAAAGTAATATTCAGAAATTCTGAGCATTTTTCAGTTCTGTAGCTTATATGTCAGATCTACACTTATTTTGACATTATTTTGATGAAATTCCAAGGGGATCTTGTAGAGAAGGCTGAGTAGTTTCCAAATATGGTATGGATCTGATGTTTCAGCCATAGATATGTCATAGATCTGATTTTTCACTTACATCAGCTGAAACTCCTGAAAAATAACGCTGATATAGTATGCAGTCTTTCTCCTATGTCGTAGCACCCCAATCTTGAGGGTTATTTCATGTAAATATCTGTTTTTCTTACATATTTTTCTTAAGATATGAACCCAAGATTATTTTATGATTATTGTGTCATATTAAAACTATTAGCTTCATAAAATCATGCTTTCTGAGCTTCAGTAAATTCTGCATATTGAAAGTCATGGGGATTGGGTGTTTTTCTTGACTAGTCGGGAAGGAGGAACTGTTTAACATAGAAAAAAATATTTTTTTTTTTCTGAAATTAGACATGGGAGTCCCTAATAACTCTATCTATCAGATAAAATCACTTTCCCACCTTATTTGTATGCATGCCTCTGATTATACGTATTTTAGTGCCTAAATACTCACTTTTCCCCAACCCTTGGTTCACAAAACGCTGTATAAATAATTTATGTAGTTAAATACATGTATATATGTCTATTTAATCTGTTTTTAAGCTTATAAATCAGTGAAATACCGTTATATAGTTTCCAGATTGTTGCAGTCCCTTATTTCGGCAATTTTCAAGGCAACTAGGTGTGGGAGAAATGTTTAACCCACCTAGTCTGATTTTCTTCTGATCTCCTCTTGGAATTGGGTTTTATATTATCATATCTAAGGGATCCAAGAGTTTATATTAGATCCCCTCTTGGAAAAATTAGCTATTGACATAGTTATATAGACAGAGTCTGTTAGTGGGCCAGCTAGCCTTTTGGTCTCATCCTTTCTTGTAAAGGTGACATAACCAGTAAATGCCCCTACATTAAATATCTGGAATATTTCAGTTTTTTATTGTTAATTTTTTTGAAAAAGGGGAATATGATTTTCCGGATTCATGAGCAGTTCCCAATTTGGAACATTACAAACAACCATTGGACTTGTGAACATACTGCTTCACTACTTGGGGTAACTTTCCATTTTTGCAAGTTCTTACAACTTCGTATCACCCTATATATTCCTTCAAAGTTTTACTAGAACAATATGCATCTAACATTATTTTGATGGTCTGGAGTTGGCTCATTTATGGCAAGGAAAATCAATGCTTCTCATTCAGTTACTTCCAATATTGATGTTTCAAACAATTTTAGTAGGGTTACATGTACCATTGAATAAATGGCCATATAATGTGGCATCTTTAATTTGAATTCATTGCCACCAACTTGCTAAAAACCCTTGAAGGGTCAATCCTTGATAGGTTTGAGAATTTGTTTTGCTCCATGAAAGTGTTCTTTGGAAAAAGTGCACCATGATACCAATTTGTTAGCTTCAAATACACGATATTTCCTTCATTGTTCAAGTCAAGTATTGTCTATAAATTGAGAATGATTTAAATCTCTTCACAAATTTTCATGAGCTTTGTTTGTGCATTCAATAAAATGGATGGAATTAACATGATCAATGTGGTTATGTTTGTGACATTGTTTTGTGATTATAAACTAATAGGGGTTCATGGAAAAAAAAAAAAAAAAAAAAATATTAAATGGAGAAATATTTGTTGATTCATGAATGAACTTTTTATATTACCATTGAATCTATGGGAGAGACTCATTCTGTGTATTTATATGCTTATATAGGAAGAAAATTGTACTAGTGAGCCATTGACCGTTTTAATATTTTCAACCCTACTTGGATGAAATGTAGTACACCTCATGTTGAACTTGTTGGTCGAAAAAATGTTGAAAACCCATTATACTTGTTTGACATAATAAAATTAGGTAACTTAAACACAACCACATGTGCAAAGAGAAGTTTTTTCGCTTATATCTTGGTCATAGAATTTTTATAAGAAATAAACATAGAAATATCACTAAATACATTAAAAATCACAAAAATGTAGTTGTGATATCATCTTCTCTTTGAAAATTCCTCTTCAAAGCTTTGGAGGGTACAAGGGCCAGGGTAACCCCCCCCCTCCCCCCCTTTTTTTAATATCTAAATATTCTATGCAATGCACATGTTGTCATTAATTTCTCAACATCCGCTTGAAAATGTGGCCATTATAAGCACAATGAAAATATCCAAGGTCTTATGCATGCCAAAATTTCTTGTAACCCTTAAACTGTGTTTCCCTCAATAAGCACATTCATCATTCTTCTCTTGGAAGAAAAATCTATGCATAGTGATATAGTATACAATATTTGTCATGGAGTTCTTGTTCATGGCGCCACATATTACTATGCATCAACACCCCTTTGTGCTTCCATTATTTGACAAAATTTATGGGAAATGTTGGACAAAATTGTGAATTGCAGATAAAACACGCTTCCCTCGACAGGTGCTAATCTAGAACAACAGGTTAAATACTATACGACTAATTTTCCTAACTAAGAACAGACACACATAATGGATTATATGCTTACTTGGAATCCAAGCGCTTCCAAATGATTCCTTTTTTCACTTCCGTTGTAGCTTCAAATTCTAGCCGGCTGTGCAAAATATTTCCTGTAAGAATGAACACTAAACAACAAAAGATAGCAATAATAAAAATGTCTATTCAAGTTAGTTTGCTAAATCAGTAAAGCATAAACCATATAAATCAACTAAGATCTTGCAATATGGAAAATCAAAGCCAATACAGATGCATATAGGGAAAATTAAGTTGTATTCTTTATTAATGATAGAAGGGGAGGTTACAACCAAATGACTGATTTTTTGTCACGATCTCTAGCAGCATCCCAAACTCATCACAATGTAGATATCTCCAAAAAACTGTCACTCAAATCAATCTCCTCAATGAAAATCCACTAGCATTTCTCTACACAAATTCTTCCTCGTCAAACACTAAGATCTGTGATCAATTTATAGAGAGGCTGAGGTCGTTTTACAATCAATGAATTTCCAATAATAGGAAAGACATGTTCCCAATATTGTAGATGTGAAATGGACACATGGATTTGAAGTTTGACACATGTGAACTCTTCTAGAAGGCACTGGCCAAGTGGAGATTCCAGAACAATGAGAATTTCGCTCCCAATGTGACCAACGCACCCATAGATGTCGGGACGTGCTTTGCAGATCAGCCTTGAATGGGGCTACCTGCATATGAAATGAACTTAGTGCCTTTAGAGGCAGCATTGATGAGCTCTCTTATGATATATTATAAAATTCAAACCTTGGAAACCTTTGCAGATGAAAGTCTTTGATTGATCTGTCTTGTTATTTATCTTAGGGCATATAGAAATTGAAATGTTAGGGGATGATAGACCCTATACATTGGTCCTAGAGATGATGCCCAGTTAACCAGGTCATTAGGAATGGTGCCCAAATTGACCTATAACAATTGCCCCCTAAAGCATGAAGTCGGAATAATAACAACAATATTTTGATTGATATGCTTTACACTATGATGAGTTGGAGATGAAGCAGAGTGGCGAATTGCATCAATCTTACAATACATTACATCATGATATATCCTCTTGATCATAATTGTTGAGGGTAGGCATTCCCATGTTCATCACATAAACAATCTAATAACATGTACATAATTCAGAAAGTTGTCGACATTGGAATGTTGCCCAATGTAGACATGCCTACAGATATAGGCCCATTTTTGGATGATGATCTGTATGTATGGTCACCGTATATATGATGTGTACAAAAATCCTAAAACCACAGCGTGGATGGATGAAACTAGATCCGTGGTCTTCTTATCTCGTTCACTCGATCATTCGAGTACAAGTCTAGCCACGCGAATATATGATTTATCGTCGAACATGGAAAGACATCGTTTGATTACCAGCCAATGATGTAAGTTGTTAACAAATGGGAGAGAACCAACATTAATGAAAATGGCCCTCAAGGTGCTGCAGTAAATTTTGTAAGGCGTGAATAGATGATTTGATGTTGAACGCCAAACAAAATCTTTCGGTCAAAGGTCCAGAAGCGAGGATCTTGTTGATGCTGTAACAAGCCTCATGGTACTGGAATCTGATGTTTCTAAGTGAACTTCCTGGATAATGATTTGTTGTCAAAAATAAGCCACCTTATTGCAAAACAGGAGTTAATGATTTCAGAGACAAGGGTATGACTTGATATAGAAAATTTCAGGGATGACTGTCATGAGAATAAAGGTTTACAAGTATTGCAGAAGGATGATTTTATTCACTAGATGAATTCTCTTGAACATATCGGCGACACTATGATGAGTTGGCATCATTGACCCAAAACCGAAGTGAAGGTATGATGAACCATAGGTATGAATGAACCGTCAATATTGTTGAGGTATAAAAGGTGTCTTTTAAATGCATGTTTATCCTACATTAATTATCAATCCAGGTACAATTTTTTATTTCAAGAGTGTACTTTATCTGAGGCTGCAATTCAATCTAAGAGTAATGCTTCACAATATGTAGTACAGTGTTATAAATACAAGAGTAAACAGATGCTTGGAAATTAAATCTAACTACAATGACATGAAATTAAATACTTTGAAATCCAATCATTCACTCTGTAATCATCAGCCAAGGATGCAGTAATGATAACTCTTTCCTTTAGCAACTGATGCAACTGAAATCAAATGAAAATAAGACAATCAATTTGAGAACGAAGGTAGCAATAACCAGATGTCCTTTACAGTTGATGAACTCGCATTAAAACAATTAAATGGAAATGGAAATTGAACTAAACTACTAATGCTACTGATAAAAGTAAACTAGGCAAGCTCTGAAAAGAAAAACCAATTCTTTGCAGGAATGAATTAAACTAATTAACTAAAGTGGACAACAATCTAAAATTGATCAATAATAGAAAGGAACAACAAACTCTAACTACTGGAATTGAACAACACTTCTATCTAATCGGATTGAACAACAAAACTCTATTGAACAAAAAATCTTATTAAACAACAAACTAAACGGAACAACAAACTGAATTGGAACAACAAATAGATAGGAACAATGACTGCAATAGAACAACAACTGTTGAACATCGTGGCTCTGTTAAAGCATAACAAGACAAGTTATACAGAGATTATGATTCTTGTTAAATTGGAAAATGAATAGCAATGTAATTCACCAATATAGCACACCGATATGATGAAGAAATTAAGCAGTAAACCATTAAACTTAAAAGCTGTAATGAAAACAAATGCAAACCGTCACACAAAAATAATTGAAAGATAAGAATACAAAAAACAGATAGATCTACCAGGGCCGAGCCCTTAGCCACCAGTGAAACACCGCTGGGCTACTCTAGAGTCAAGAAATTGAACGACAACTAGATCATGTATTAATCAGGAATAATAGTGTTTACAACAATTGCTATTTGATCACAAGAGTCGATAAGAAATTACAGAGTTGCAAATAGAGTTTCAATAATAATCATTCCTTTTCTCCACATTTCTACAGGCACTTCCTTTTATAAAAATTCGACGGACAATACAAGAAACAATGATAGAATTTGAAAAAAGATCCCTCAGGATCGAAAGATCTTGAGGGATTCGCTCCCTTTTCTCCTTTTAGCTAACACTTGGTCTTCTTAGGCTGTAGCCATGCTGTTCCCAGCCTTACTTTAGCTGTGCATTCTGATTTCACCCTCCTTATCTGGATACGGCCCTTTGCTGGAGGAACAACAGTTACTCCTGTTTTACCTTTGTCTTTCGAATGGTAGTTTCCCACTTCATTTTTTTGCTGTTGAGAATAAAGACAATCTTTTAGCTAATTTTCACAATAAACATTAACCTTTGCAATTCTATCATAATCCTTCAATATATCACCTTTCTAGAATAAAAAGAGTTATGTTCAAAGAAAAAAAGTAAATAAATACATGGTGAATTCATACCTTTTCCAATGCTCAACACACCCCCCTGCTTACCCTTTTTCATGTCCTCATGAAAACCATAGTTTACATGTAAAGTAGTTAGGGAATAGGCTAGAGAGGGTTTTTCAATAAGAGGTATAAAACCATGATTTTCAGCTAAAGCTTAAAATATGTGCCCTGTCTGTCCTTCAGGTAATTCATATTTGGCTTTATAGTCTGTTGCAGGATACCATATAATGGGACTTCGAAACCTACAACCTAGCCAATATGGGCCTTCCCTCAAGATGAGGTTACTATAGAGAATCAAGCAGTTAACAACTAATCCAAAATTTCTATAATTAAATGGCTCTCTATCCTGAACATTCCGATTGGAAATATTCCATCGGACTTTAGCTGCTATGTAGACCTGGTCTCTGATAGATAGAAAATATTCTACCCCATCCAAGATAATTTCTTTGTGGATGGGTCCCAATGTCTGGATCACACCCTCCTTTGTCATTAGACTCTTCTGCCTAGCCCATAGTTGTAATGGGTGTCTCGGTTCACTCCTAACCCAAAGGTCTAATTCGTTTTCTTGCCTCTGAAAAGCATTATAGGCCTTGAGCCATTTCAGCTGGTTGACAACTAATGAAATAAATGCTTGAAATTGGATATCGCCCACAAAAGGGCTGGGATTTGTCTCCATTTCCCCAGCTAATATAAAATTGTGAAAATAGAACTCATAGAGCAGACGCTAGACTTTTACTCCCTATAGTTTGCAGCAACTTATAAAATCATCTACAGTGTTTAATTCTATAGTTTTTCCTGCCCTAACAACTTTAATTTTTAACTGTAAATATCTTTCTACTAAAAATAAAGCATAATTTTTGGCAGGGCATCTACATGCTAGAACATCTGTGTATAAGGAGCAGAGAGCGTCCATTTGATTCCGGACCATCTTTAATCTACTCCTTACCTCATCAACTTTCTCTTCTGCCTTCCGACACTTATCGTAGGCTTTAGCCTCTGATGCACTGATTTCCTTTAGTTGTTGTTGTAACTGTTGATATTTATTTTTTGGAACAGTGTCTTCTTCAAGCTTTTCCCTAGCCTGTTGAGCCTGTGCCAGCACTTCTTAGAGTTTTTCAATAGTAGGGTATATTAACAAAATGTTTTTATGTTGGAAATCGACCTGGGTGTCCTTGTTACAATGTCGAATGTCTATAGTTTGTGTCTCTTTGTCGGCCATACTGCTGGAGGACAGTGCTTCGATCTGAACATATTTTTCATAGACCTGTACATTCTCAATTTGAGCAACTTTGTCCATAGCAACTACCTGCTGCTCCTCGTTATTGTGAATGAGTGTGGGCTTAGTTTGAGTCTCCATGGTCTTTCTATTGTGAGGTTCTGTTTGGATCGCTGCATTCTTCATTTTCAAGGTTCTTTTAGAGACCTTCCCCTGTTTTAACACCCTAATCCTCTGCCTAAGTTTTTTTACTAGATTTGGAGATTTTTCCATTACCTCCATTGCTTCCCAAGTTCATTTGTCTTCTTCTTCCTCTTGGAAGGAACAACTGTTCCTTTTTCTGTACTTGGTTTCTTGACTAGGGTTTGTTCTCTAGCGGCCGTGCCTTCATCCAGGCTTGCCTCTATGCATTATGCTTGGAACATTTCTTTAGCATTCACATGGTCTTGGCCACATTCCTTGGGGGGAGTAACCCTAGTTGGTTCTGCTGTTCCCTGAGGGTTTCCTTTATTGGGCATTTCTTTGACCATATCTTTGTTGATAAAAACTCATTCCTGCAATTGGTCTATCTCAATGTTGAGGTTAAGAAAAATGTGAGGTTGTATATAGTCACTCATATTGGCCAAAATTTGGGCCAATTGGTCCTCCTGTAATGGACTCTGTGGTGGGCTTGCAATAGAGGTTTCGGGAGGCTCTGCTTCCTCTCCTTCATTTTCACTGGTGTGAATACTTTCTTCCTCTTCACCGGTGTGGTGACTTCCTTCTTCTTCATCAGTGTGATGACTTCCTTCTTCTCCACTAGTGTGGTGACTCCCTTCTTCTCCACTGGTGTGGTGGCTTTATTCTTCATGTTAATCTTCTTCTTCTTCATCAGTGTGATGACTTCTTTCTTCGAGTTGCAAGGGTTGTTCATCTTCCGAACTAGGCAATTCTAAGGGTTGGTTGCTGCTACCCTGAAGACTTCCTATCATTCCTCTATTTCTCCTAATCATGGAGGATTGTTTGCGCTTTAAAGGTTTTGTTGCTATGCTAGTAAATCTTTTACGTTTTGGGGCTAGTAGAGTTGTTCCTCCATCAATTGAGAATATCAATTCTTCCCAACTAGTCTGCTGTTGGGCAAGACTGTAACTCACTATCAATCGGATTAAACAGTGATGGCTTACCACCGTGGCTATATGACGAGACTTTCTTATACTCCGGGCAGCATCATGTAATAATAAATTTAAATATGCAGGCAGGTTTACTGTACATTTTTTCTTTAATACTGCTAATAACTTAAGGTGGCGAGGTCTTACCACATCTTTTCTTCCATCACATGTGATATAGCTCTGTACTACTTTCGCCAGTTCTGTCCATGGTTCTCCCAAAGTTTCCGGCTGAACTCGTTTCCCTTTGACAACTAAGTTTTGCCCTTCGTCCCGAAAAATATTCATGGCTTCTTGAAGTTTCACTTTTTTATGGGTCCATATGGGTCCTTCCACTGGCAGACCAGATACCTCAGCGATTATTGCGTCTTTTACTGCTATTTTCCTGCCTCTAACCATGGAATAGCCTTCCTGCAAATTCTGCAAAAATTCAATGGCTACCGTTTCATGTGGTTGCTACAGTCGTGTGAGGTAGGTAATCCATCCTACTTTCTCCAAAATTTCCTCTGCAGAGTTGGAAACTGTTAGCACTTGTGGCTCACTACATATTGCTCATCCTCCCATCTCGTCTGCACACTGTTAATTCTTCACAAATACACAAAAATGTAGTGGAACAACACTTTGTATATATCGACACAATACCGTTAAACTCCTATTGTTTCCAAGAATTTGATGAACACAGGCATTTGACCTGCATGCAGGCATTAAAAGGCATCCACGCCCCCCTTGAAATATGATAGGTTGTCCTTGACCGTCGAAATAGAATAACAGTGTACTGCACAACAATGGCACAACAGTGAAAGGCATACATAGTTATGATATGATCAACAAATTATTGCGTTACTGAAATCGATGCATATCATTAAATTATGAATAGATATGGAAACGTTATGTAATGATTTCGAATTATAAGGAAAAGGACAACTGATGAAAATAAGTACTTATGCAGTCATTACCCACATAAACTATTATGATCTATTTATAAATAAATTTCATGCATAATAGGTTCGAAACAAAAGGTTTTAGGAGCATACTCTCATTTGATATTAGATAAAGATATAAGAAAAGGGTTTAATATTGCTATTGATTTGTGAAAAATATGACTCCAATGCCATCAACAGAGCTCTGTTGCCCACAGGTGTCTATAACCTTGACAATGTTGCTTTCTCACCCTTGGAACCATTATCCTTTATTTATGTCTAGAGAAGTGCTGTGTGATGTCATGATGGAGGCCACCGTGCTGGCTTGGGAACCATATGAATCACAATGCCATTCACCAGGAAGGAGTGAAAGGTGGGCAGGTCGGCTCGTGATGAGACCTCCTGTTCCAAGGAATTTTTATTTTTTTCTTGATTGTCCATTGGATCATATCCCTGGTGTGGTGGCCATAGTGGGAATGCCGCTTCACTGCTTCCTTATGATCATGGTAGGATGGCTCTTGATTAGACCCCCTATCCTCCATCTGCCATATAATAGAATTGTTAGTAATCATATAGATATTTTTTCTTCTTTTGTTTTCATGTAGCACTCCCCTATTTATGTATAGAGGATGGCTCAACACTCCTTAAGAGTAGGGATGGTGGAAGAAGTTTGAACATATCAATAGAAGAAGTATACCCTTATTCTTATTCAATAAATAAAAATCAAAGAGATTTATGAATATTTAGGGAAGAAAGAACATGATAAAGATAACTGATCATATTAATTTTAGTGAAAATAAAGACAACAAAGTGATATAGATGGTTGTGTCCTTTCCTTTTTTTTCTCATCACTACAAATTTTTTTCTTAAAAATGACAATTTCTCTTGATTTGTTGATTCCATTAACCTATAATTTGTGTGTTCTTATATAATTCGTATGTCTGCCTTTCTAAAACAATCATGAGGAATTCACCAAAGATCCTCAAAATGTATCTAAAACAAGAAAAACACACTCAAAAAGTGTTGTCCCTTAAATGAAAAATCTGTTGTTCCTTAAAAGGGACAGCAAAACAATCTGCGAAAATTTTGTTCCTTTTGAAAGGAACAACAAAAGCAATCAAAAAAAAGTGTTGTTCCTTTGGAAAGGAATAACAAAAAACAAGCGGGAAAAATGATGTTCCTTTGGAAAGGAACAACAAAAAACAAGCGGGAAAAATGTTGTTCCTTTGGAAAGGAACAACAAAAATATGCAGAAGAACTGTTGTTCCTTTGGAAAGGAACATCAAAAAATAATCATCAAAAACTGCTGTTTCTTTGAAAAGGAACAGCGAAAACACTCGGCAAAAACTGTTGTTCCTTTTTAAAGGAACAACAAATACACACAGAAAAAATTGTTGTTCCTTTTGAAAGGAACAACAAAAAAATAAGGCAACAACTGTTGTTCCTTTTGAAAGGAACAACATGTTGGGAAAAATACTGAGAGGGGGGGTGAATCAGTATTTACTGCATAATCAAATCTTTTTACTTTTTCATTCCTCAAAACCCATACGCTACTTTACTTCAGTAAACTAGCGTATATACGCGGATCCCCTTTATGAAACAAGCGTATACACAGAGATTTAGATATGTCATTAAATCTTCACTTAAACCATTCCATCATTTATTCATCAGATATTCAATAAGCAGTAAACATGTGCAGTAAGAACAGAATAACCATCACACAAAGCATCACACATGAACACCAGGATTTTTAGGTGGAAACCCAAGTCGGGAGAAAACCACCGCTGCAGTTGCTCAGCCTTCAATATTTTATTATAGAGAAAAACATGTTACAACATATGTGCTGGCGCAGACTTGACCAGCACGCAGGCACCCACCTGCGCTCGTTTACCAGCCTCTCCTGGAAGGGGAGTCTACCGACTCGTTTACCGCCCTCTCCCCGGAAGGGTGAGCACACCGATCTCGTTTACCGCCCAGGCGAGCTACGGTCCCCCTTTATCTTACCAAACCCCACCTCCGGAAGGGAGCTACGACCCCCTGACTGAAGGCTACAACCCTCAGCACCTCTATGGACCATGTTTCATCAATTTTCACACTGGATCCAATCAACCTCAACAGAACAAAATTTGCAGGCCACCTTTCATCATATTTTCATACTGGACCCTTTCCATACTTTTAAGCACAAACATACATCACCAAGAGATACATATCAACACAGATCAGATAGCAGAAACACATCAGAACAGATCAGATATTTCATACCCCTTGCTTCAGCAAACCCTAGTTTGCATACGCACTTTCACTTCACTGATGTCGTGTATATACGCGCTTTCATCTACATCGACCAGCGTATACCTCAGTACATATTTTATTGCGCATACGCGCTTCCTCCGTGGCGAAGTAGCGTATAGATCTTCAATCATTATGGAACAGTATACTTCTTCAGAACAGATATTCGGTTCAGATTCAACCCTTTACTTCAGACAGATGTTCGCCTCATCACAGATCTCATCACTCCATAAACAGATCTAGCAAATATAGATACATTTCAGATCTAGAAATCCCGCTTCATCATTTCTTCATAGGTGCATCATAGATTCAGATCTAACATCAAACCTTTACCCTTTACATACAGATATATTTCACAGAGAAGTATTCATTCAAGATCAGACATCTTGCTCTCACACACACTATCTGCACAATGAATTTCTTCTCCTTATATAGGTTTATCCTTTTTCAATACCATGGGTCCCTTTTTCAATACCATGGACCAAAACAATACCATAAGCCCAAAACCACCGACTCGGGTCAATTAGGCGATCATTACCCAATACAATGGGTCAATACCATGGTGGTTACCCTTGGTTTTGCACTCCTTGAGCGCTTTTGCCCATACGCGACTTGGCACGTTATTTTCTCGCGTGCATACGCCGACTTCCCCTAGGCCAATCCGCGTATACAAAGAGACATACTCTTTTTCATCATACTTTCGAGCACATTCTCGAATTCCTTTCTTCATTGCCTTTTGTACACACTGTAGATACATCATATTTTCTTCATCAGGAACAAATTCTCTCAAGCACAACTTCATCAAGTAAGTTGTCATCATCTTCATCAAGTGGGTTGTCTTTCAAGGACAACACTCATCATCATCATATCACATCAGATTTACATCATTTACCAAGTCCATCAAGTCAAGAATAACTTCATCAAGTGGTTTGCCATCAAGGACAACACATGTCAATAGTCAAATGTCTTCATCTTCATTCAATGGGTTGCCATCAAGGACAACATCCTGCATCATATTTCCAACAATCTCCCCCTTTGGACTGGATGGCAACCACGATGGTGTTTGGTTACCACAACAGATAGGTACATTAAGAATATAGTGACACCATGTCATTCTCCCCATTTTTACCATGTCACTCTCTCCATTTTTTGGCATCATTCAAACACCATGTCACTCTCCCCCTTTGACATCAAGGGCAAAGGGCACATCATTATCTTCATTCACACACTGATATGTCACTCTCCCTTTCGACATCAAGGGCAAACGACAAAACCAAGCGGATCAAAACCAACACACTCACCCCCTTTTCTCCTTATGTAGAAGAAGCGTTCTGCATATCTGATGTATACTGAAGTGACCAAGCTCCCCTTGAGTTCATGCTGAATATTCAAACATATTTTCAATGAAGTACATGACTCTATGAAGTTTCTATCACCAATGACTCGTACTTACATCAAATATCCAACCAAGTGGATTTACATAAGAGACTCGACTACCCAACCAAGTGGGTTTACACATTGCAACTCAGCTACCCAACCAAGTGGGTTTACAAAATTTGACTCAGCTACCCAACCAAGTGGGTTTACAAATTTGACAAGTCCTTACATGACCGAATATTACAATTTTACATCATGGGTCTCAACATGACCTTTTCATCAAAATACAAATATGACTTTTCATAACCAACACCATAAAGTCCTCAAGAAAGAGAACACATTTCAGAACCATCATAATGCCAACAATGCATTATACTCAGCAACGCTAATGCTCCCCCGAATCCGTAATCACACCGTCCGCACTATGCCCCTTTAGTTTGTACATCTGAAAACTTCCACCAACAAATCTTCAAGGCATCTTCATCAAACATTAGAAACAAAGATTTATGATAATCGGAACACCACCAAGAGATACGTAATTAAAGATCGAGATACCAAACAAAGACCGTAGTCAGGTCAAGAGAGCTGAACCAACCAAAAAATTCCAGCAACCAAACATACGCGGTTTTATGTGCATGAACTCGCGTACATACGCGACTGTGTTTCAGGAAACCCGCGTATCCCAAGACATCTTCTAAATTTCATCCAGATCTGATTCTTTGGAAGGCAAAGACAGTGTTCAGCTTCTTTCTGAGACATTTGAATGCTTCCCTGGACTACAGATAGATAGAATAGTGTACTTGTGTCTTCAAGCGTCATCCAACGGTTGTAGCATCAGCACAATAGTAACCAAGCCTTCAGATTATCTGCAGCATTAATACAATCTTTCCAAGAAATATTCTCATATCAGAACAACATCTTCACATAGGTGTCAGGCAATCATCCATGTGGTCCAACATCACCATGATCTTCAAGATTTAACATGAAGTAACATATGTAGGCAAAAGATCTCTCAACCATAGTAACACATTCTGCATGATTTATTTCTGAATCAAATGACATCCAAATAATCCATGTGGGAGTACAAAAGATACTTATCAGCAACCAGGGCTCAAAAACTCATCATAATGAACCATGTACCAGGTCATCTTCATTTGAGCATGAGTATCACAAAAACCAGAGAATAAGCAATCATATTGCCAACAATGCAATCATTAGTATTCAAACTGCTGCTCCCCATAAACCAGTGCTCTTCCTTAACTTGTGCAATCTCGAAACACCTTCAACAAGAAACACCGCATGACTGTCCTTCTCTCCGAATTATAAGATTTCAACGAATACTCTTCATCATCAGGCAACTAGGACTCATCCATAATCTTCAACATAAGTAACCAAGTATCATGTCATCATTATTTAAAAATGAGAAATAAAGCTGATATAGAGTCAATAATACAGTTATTAACAGTCAGACTGATGCTCCCCCTAAACCTCTGCTCCAGATCTTCAGCTATCATATAAATTCTTCGTTATCCTCATTGCATACGCAATCGTGTCCGATTAAACTCGCGTGTATACGCGACTTTGGTTCATAATGAATCAAGGAAAGTGAAGCACAGAAAATTTCAAACCTTCATCTCCTTCGCAAATTTACATTCTCGTCTCTCAGTTTTTCTTTCACACCGTACGTACCGTCGTAGCCCATCTAACTTAATAATCAAATCAACTATGAGAGTCATCATGCATTGCTCCCCCGTGTGACGATACATTACTAAATCTCCTAATGCATCCCACATCATTCTCAGTCAATCATAGTTAAAGTTTCCGTGTTTCAATAACGCGTAGGGAGTCTGAATTCCCTACGTTTATGATCGGTCCTCCTTCTTTTTCCAAATTTTCTTGAGCTTTCCAACAGTGTGCTGGAAATTGTCCACTTTCCCAGATCTGTTCATCCTGTATTCTTTTTCTACATGTCCATACTTGTTACAAGCATAACATCTCATGTGGCCAGAGAAATAAACATAAGAATCATAATGAGTATTTCTATTCTTCCTCCTTTTACAATCAGCTGCTTTATGTCCATACTTGTTACATGAAAAAAAATATCCCTTGAAGCTACTAGAGTACCTTTCTGAGTAGAACCTGTTTGTTTGTGGCTGAATTGTTCTGCTTCTGCAATTTGCTGCAACATGCCCATAATTATGACATTTAAAACATTCAACGTTCTTGAATGAATTCCTTTGAGAATTCATGATTGTTGGTCGATCTTTTGTTTCTTTCAACACTTCAGGTTTTGCATTGACATCCTCTGAATTTTTGGCACTTCCTTGTGAGCTAGATTCTCCTTTAACAGTTTCATGGAAACCAAGACCATGTTTGATAGCAGGAGACCTTTGATTACTTAGAATATTGTCCAAAATGTTAGTACTATCATGAAACCTCAAAAGTTTAACCTTTTCTTCTAATTTACCTTTGAGAATGTTTACCTCAACCTCCAAGGCTTGACATTGCTTTGCCATGCTTTCTTCTTTTCTTCTTCCATCTTCAACTTGATCCTTCAGATTTAGAATCTCTTCTTTCAACCAATCTTCATTTCCTTCACATGTTTGTTGCAGCTCTTCATTCTTCTTATTTGATTTTTCAAGATCTTCTTTGAGAGAGATGATTTCTGCTTCAAGGCCTTCCTTTTCAAATGGTTGTAGAGGTTCCTCATTCTTCTTACTTGATGCTTCAAGATCTGCTTTTAGAGAGATGATTTCTGCTTCAAGTTTTTCACCTTGATTGGTTGCATAAGCGTACAACCCTTGATACTTGTCTATTTGTCCATTTAGTGTTTCTATCTTTTCATTCATCCTAGAGATCACATCTTTGTAGATAGATTCCTTTCTTTCAAATTGATGCCAATCATTACTTTCATCATTTGCTTCTAGATTTTTAGATGATTTCTGCTGATCTTCAATCTTGACAGCTTCTTCTATATCCATACTGTTACCTTCTCTATCTTTGCCTTTGTTTGCACAGAGAAGATTATAAGGACCACAATCACTATCTGATTCATCTTCTTCAATTTTTGCTAAACCTGTTTTCTGAGCTATCTTCTTGTTTCGAGTAGCCTTCTTCTTTTGGTTCTTTGCCATGAGCACTTTCAAATCTTGGTCAGAATCTTCTTCATCTTCACTGGACACTTCATCATCATCTTCTTTTGCATAATAACTCCTTTTCTTTTCAAATTGTTTCGCTTTACCATGATTTTCTCTATAAGGACATTTAGCAGCATAGTGACCAACTTTTCCACACTCAAAGCATTTGAAGGGAAGCTTACCTTTGAATCTTCCAGTACCTAGTTGGAGCTTTCTCACGAAATTCGCTTCTTCTTCATCGGATATATAGCTGGATTCTTTGACAACTTCCTTTTCTTTTCCTCTTGTAGATGCCTTAAAAGCGCTTCTCTTATTTGAGAAGGACCTCCTTGTCTCATTTCAAAAGCATTCAGAGTACCATGTAATTGAACAATAGTAAGCGTTTGCAGATCTTGCCTTTCTTCAATAGCTGAAACTTTAGAGTCAAATTTTGAAGTCAAGGATCTTAAGACCTTTCCACCAGAGTAGTATCAGTTATGGTTTCACCCAAATTTCTCATTCGATTTACAATATCATCCAGACGAAGAAAGAAACTGGCAACACTCTCATCACTATGCATCTTCAAATTTTCATATTCAATTCTAAGAGTTTGGAGCTTTGCACTTTTTACCTTTGTGTCTCCTTCATAGCTTAGAATGATTTTGTCCCATATTTCTTTTGCTGAATGTAGCTGCATCACTTTAGCAAATTATGATTCAGACATGCTTCCTAACAAGACATTCACAACTTTGGCATTGATTTCATACTTCTTCCTTTCTGCTGCATCAGTAGGAATACTTGCTGGGTATTGATAACCTTCTTGCACGATTGCCCATACATCTGCACCAAGACTTTGCAGATATGCTTTTGTTCGTACCTTCCGTAATATCGATTGAGCCCATCAACGGGGGTGGCTTTATGTATATCACACTTTCTTGACTCTATCATGGACACTCCCGATCTCCTTCAAGCGATCAAGCTTCTACAGAAGGACCTGCTCTGATACCAATTGTTGGGAAAAATACTTAGAGGGGGGGGGGGGGGGGTGAATCAGTATTTACTGCATAATCAAATATTTTTACTTTTTCATTCCTCAAAACCCATACGCTACTTTACTTCAGTAAACTAGCATATATACGCGGATCCCCTTTATGAAACAAGCGTATACACAGAGATTTAGATATGTCATTAAATCTTCACTTAAACCATTCCATCATTTATTCATCAGATATTCAATAAGCAGTAAACATGTGCAGTAAGAACAGAATAACCATCACACAAAGCATCACACATGAACACCAGGATTTTTAGGTGGAAACCCAAGTCTGGAGAAAACCACCGCTGCAGTTGCTCAGCCTTCAATATTTTATTATAGAGAAAACATCTTACAACATATGTGCTGGCGCAGACTTGACCAGCACGCAGGCACCCACCTGCGCTTGTTTACCAGCCTCTCCTGGAAGGGAGCTACGACCCTCGATCTCGTTTACCAGCCTCACCTGGAAGGGAGCTACGACCCCCGATCTCGTTTACCAGCCTCACCTGGAAGGGAGCTACGACCCCCCGATCTCATTTACCAGCCTCACCTGGAAGGGAGCTACGACCCCCTGACTGAAGGCTACAACCCTCAGCACCTCTATGGACCACGTTTCATCAATTTTCACACTGGATCCAACAACTTCAATAGAACACAACTTGCAGACCATATTTCATCATATTTTCAGACTGAACCCTTTCCATACTTTTTAAGCACAAACATACATCACCAACAGATACTTATCAACACAGATCAGATAGCAGAAACACATCAGAATAGATCAGATATTTCATACCCCTTTATTGTGTTGTAAAACGTGCGATATGCGCATGGCCACTTCACTCGACACGTGTCGAGCACGCGTTTCGTCTACATCGACCGATACCTCAAGATATTATTGCATATACGTTGCCACTTCATCTGTCGCGATACGCTTCCTCCGCGGCGAAGTAGCGTATAGATCTTCAATCATTATGGAGCAGCATACTTCTTCAGAACAGATATTTGGTTCAGATTCAACCCTTTACTTCAGACGGATGTTCGCCTCATCACAGATCTCATCACTCCATAAACAGATCTAGCAAATACAGATACATTTCAGATCTAGATATCCTGCTTCATCATTTCTTCATAGGTGCAACATAGATTCAGATCTATCATCAAACCTTTACCCTTTCCATACAGATATACTTCATAGAGAAGTATTCATTCAAGATCAGACATCTTGCTCTCACACACACTATCTGCACAATGAATTTCTTCTCCTTATATAGGTTTATCCTTTTTCAATACCATGGGTCCCTTTTTCAATACCATGGACCAAAACAATACCATAAGCCCAAAACTACCTGGACGGGGTCAATTAGGCGGATCATTACCCAATACAATGGGTCAATACCATGGTGGTTACCCTTGGTTTTGTACTTTTTGAGCGCTTTAGCCCATACGCGACTTGGCACGTTCTTTTCCGCGTGCATACGTGACTTCCCCTAGGCCAATCCGCGTATACCAAGAGACATACTCTTTTTCATCATACTTTGAGTACATTCTGAAATCCTTTCTTCATAGCCTTCTGTACACACTGTAGAAACATCATATTTTCTTCATCAGGAACATATTCTCTTAAGCACAACTTCATCAAGTAAGTTTTCATCATCTTCATCAAGTGGGTTGACTTTCAAGGACAACACTCAACAACATATCACATCAGATTTACATCATTTACCAAGTCCATCAAGTCAAGCATAACTTCATCAGGTGGATTGCCATCAAGGACAACACATGTCAACAGTCACATGTCTTCATCTTCATTCAATGGGTTGCCATCAAGGACAACACTCTGCATCATATTTCCAACAATCTCCCCCTTTGGACTTGATGGCAACCACGATGGTGTTTGGTTACCACAACAGATAGATACATTAAGAATACAATGACACCATGTCATTCTCCCCATTTTTACCATGTCACTCTCTCCATTTTTGGCATCATTCAAACACCATGTCACTCTCCCCCTTTGACATCAAGGGCAAAGGGCACATCATTATCTTCATTCACACACCATGTCACTCTCCCCCTTTGACATCAAGGGCAAACAACAAAACCAGCAGATCAAAACCAACACACTCTCCCCCTTTTCTCCTCATGTAGAAGAAGCGTTCTGCAGATCTGATGTATACTGTGTTAGAGTCGGTCCTTGCAGCCCTCCGTCAGTGATCATTTCGTCTTTTGCATATTCATTATTAGGTGTCTCGCTTGTTCCACTTCGTTGCATTTTTCGACCCCTAGAGGTGGGGAAAGGTGTTAGAGTGATCTATATATTGTAATTTCTCAATCATTTTCAGAGGTTGGAGAGGTTGGACTCTTGGGATACTTTTGATATCATTGTACATATTTTTCATATTTGGCTAAGGAAAGATCAGGGGTTTTGCGGCACTTGTTGGGATCCTTGTGGTGTTCTGCTCTTGATGATGTTTCTCCTTTGTTTACTGTAAGTTTCTTCATGTTTAATGTTGCCATCCTTTCATTATGCTTCTGAACTAAATTGAATGAGTGATTAAGGTTGAATCCATTGTTTACAGTGCTTAGCCTTTGAATTCAGTTAGTTCTATATGTTTTCAGCTGTTTGGAGAGGATCCAAGTTCTTCTTTGCCCTCTTCAGCTCCTCGTCGGTCTAATCTATCCATAAATCCAATTTTAAAGCATCAAGATCATCACCTACCTCGCCCCAGCTTGAACTCTGCAAAGGTCTGACCTTATCCCCGAACCCAAAATTTTGTTTTCCCATTACTCCAGCGAAAACCCAAAAAACCAAAAACCAAACATACCTATCTCTTTACTAGCCTAAAATCAGTTCTTATTGTAAGTCATCTCACATCCTATTGCTTATTTTCTCGAGATTGACGGAGAGAGCCCTCTCCTGTCCTCGTAGGGCTAGCTACGAGGCTGAGCGTGGTTTGATGTAGCCTCGAGTTTTACTTCATTTCAGCCTGAGGTAGATTTGAGTGCTAACATACTGAAGTGACCAAGCTCCCCCTGAGTTCATGCTGAATCTTCAAACATATTTTCAATGAAGTAAATGACTCTATGAAGTTCCTATCACCAATGACTCGTACTTACATCAAATATCCAACCAAGTGGATTTACATATGAGACTCAAGTACCCAACCAAGTGGGTTTAAAATTTGACTCAGCTACCCAACCAAGTGGGTTTACAAAAATGACTCAGCTACCCAACCAAGTGGGTTTATAAATTGACAAGTCCTTACATGACTGAATATTACAATTTTACAACATGAGTCTCAACAAGACCTTTTCATTCAATTACAAATATGATCATTTATATCCAACACCAGAAAGTCCTCAAGAAAGATCATATAACAGAACCATCATAATGCCAACAATGCATAATACTCAGCAACGCTAATGCTCCCCCTGAATCTGTGCAATCAAGCAATCTGTCCAAAGACTAAGGCTCCCCCTTAGTTTGTACATCCTGAAAACTTCCACCAACAAATCTTCAAGGCATCTTCATCAAAACATTAGAAACAGGATTATGATAACTGGAACACCACCAGAGATACAGAACAGTATCAGAGATACCAAACAGCACTGTAGCTGTGCTGAAGAGAGCTGAACCAACCAAAAAATTCCAGCAACCAAACATACGCGGTTTTATGTGCATGAACTCGCGTACATACGCGACTGTGTTTCAGGAAACCCGCGTATCCCAAGACATCTTCTAAATTTCATCCAGATCTGATTCTTTGGAAGGCAAAGACAGTGTTCAGCTTCTTTCTGAGACATTTGAATGCTTCCCTGGACTACAGATAGATAGAATAGTGTACTTGTGTCTTCAAGCGTCATCCAACGGTTGTAGCATCAGCACAATAGTAACCAAGCCTTCAGATTATCTGCAGCATTAATACAATCTTTCCAAGAAATATTCTCATATCAGAACAACATCTTCACATAGGTGTCAGGCAATCATCCATGTGGTCCAACATCACCATGATCTTCAAGATTTAACATGAAGTAACATATGTAGGCAAAAGATCTCTCAACCATAGTAACACATTCTGCATGATTTATTTCTGAATCAAATGACATCCAACTCATCCATGTGGGAGTACAAAAGATACTTATCAGCAACCAGGGCTCAAAAACTCATCATAATGAACCATGTACCAGGTCATCTTCATTTGAGCATGAGTATCACAAAAACCAGAGAATAAGCAATCATATTGCCAACAATGCAATCATTAGTATTCAACCTGCTGCTCCCCCTAAACCAGTGCTCTTCCTTAACTTGTGCAATCTGAAACACCTTCAACAGCAAACAATCTCTGCATGATCTGTCCTTCTCTCTGAATTATAAGATTTCAACGAATACTCTTCATCAACAAGCAAACAGGACTCAACCATAACCTTCAACATAGGTAACCAAGTATCATGTCATCATAATCATGAATATAACCAGAATAATGCTAACAGTGCAATCATCAGTAGTCAGACTGATGCTCCCCCTGAACCTATGCTCCAGATCTTCAGTTATCATATGAATTCTCTTATCCTCAATGCATACGCGACTGTGTCTGATTAAACTCGCGTGTATACGCGACTTTGGTTCATCGAACCTGCGTATGGAAAGTGAAGCATAGAAAATTTCACACCTTCATCTCCTTCTGCAAATTTACCTTCTGTTCCTGTCTTTTCTTCACACCAGATGCACTGTCACAAATACATCTAACCAGAATAATCAAATCAACTATGAGAGTCATCATGCATTGCTCCCCCTGTGACGATACATTACTAAATCTCCTAATGCATCCCACATCATTCCTGCAGTCAATCAGAGAAGTAAGCTTCCAGAAGCGGATGACTGCAGTAGGGTCTGAATTCCCTACGTTTCTGATCGGTCCTCCTTCTTTTTCCAAATTTGCTTGAGCTTTCCAACTGTGTGCTGAAAATTGTCCACTTTCCCAGATCTGTTCATCCCGCATTCTTTTTCTACATGTCCATACTTGTTACAAGCATAACATCTCATGTGGCCAGAGAAATAAACATAAGAATCATAATGAGTATTTCTATTCTTCCTCCTTTTACAATCAGCTGCTTTATGTCCATACTTGTTACATGAAAAACAATATCCCTTGAAGCTACTAGAGTACCTTTTTGAGTAGAACCTGTTTGTTTGTGGCTGAATTAGTCTGCTTCTGCAATTTGCTGCAACATGCCCATAATTATGACATTTAAAACATTCAATGTTCTTGAGTGAATTCCTTTGAGAATTCATGATTGTTGGTTGATCTTTTGTCTCTTTCAACACTTCAGGTTTTGCTTTGACATCCTCTGAATTTTTAGCACTTCCTTGTGAGCTAGATTCTCCTTTGACAGTTTCATGGAAACCAATACCAAGTTTGATGGCAGGAGACCTTTGATTACTTAGAATATTGTCCAAAATATTAGTACTATCATGAAACCTCAAAAGTTTAACCTTTTCTTCTAATTTACCTTTGAGAATGTTTACCTCAACCTCCAAGGCTTGACATTGCTTTGTCATGCTTTCTTCATTTCTTCTTCCATCTTCAACTTGATCCTTCAGATTTAGGATCTCTTCTTTCAGCCAATTTTCGTTTTCTTCACATGTTTGTTCCAGCTCTTCATTCTTCTTATTTGATTTTTCTAGATCTTCTTTGAGAGAGATGATTTCTGCTTCAAGGCCTTCATTTTCAAATGATTGTAGAGGTTCCTCATTTTTCTTACTTGATGCTTCAAGATCTGCTTTTAGAGAGATGATTTCTACTTCAAGTTTTTCCCCTTGATTGGTTGCATAAGCATACAACCCTTGATACTTGTCTATCTGTCCATTTAGTGTTTCTATCTTTTCATTCATCCTATAGATCACATCTTTGTAGATAGATTCCTTTCTTTCAAATTGATGCCAATCATTACTTTCATCATTTGCTTCTAGATTTTTAGATGATTTCTGCTGATCTTCAATCTTGACAGCTTCTTCTAGATCCATACTGTTACCTTCTCTATCTTTGCCTTTGTTTGCACAGAGAAGATTATAAGGACCGCAATCACTATCCGATTCATCTTCTTCAATTTTTGCTAAACCTATTTTCTGAGCTATCTTCTTGTTTCGATTAGCCTTCTTCTTTTGCTTCTTTGCCATGAGCACTTTCAAATCTTGGTCAGAATCTTCTTCATCTTCACTGGACACTTCATCATCATCTTCTTTTGCATAATAACTCCTTTTCTTTTCAAATTGTTTCCCTTTACCATGCTTTTCTCTATAAGGACATTTAGCAGCATAGTGACCAACTTTTCCACACTCAAAGCATTTGAAGGGAAGCTTACCTTTGAATCTTCCAGTACCTAGTTGGAGCTTTCTCACGAAATTCGCTTCTTCTTCATCGGATATATAGCTGGATTCTTTGACAACTTCCTTTTCTTTTCCTCTTGTAGATGCCTTAAAAGCAACTTCTCTTATTTGAGAAGGACCTCCTTGTCTCATTTCAAAAGCAGTCAGAATACCATGCAATTGAACAATGAAAAGAGTTTGCAGATCTTGCCTTTCTTCAATAGCCGAAACTTTAGAGTCAAATTTAGAAGTCAAGGATCTTAAGACATTTTCCACCAGAGTAGTATCAGTTATGGTTTCACCCAAATTTCTCATTCGATTTACAATATCATCCAGACGAAGAAAGAAACTGGCAACACTCTCATCACTATGCATCTTCAAATTTTCATATTCAATTCTAAGAGTTTGGAGTTTTGCACTTTTTACCTTTCTGTCTCCTTCATAGCTTAGAATGATTTTGTCCCATATTTCTTTTGCTGAATGTAGCTGCATTACTTTAGAAAATTATGATTCAGACATGCTTCCTAACAAGACATTCACAACTTTGGCATTGATTTCATACTTCTTCCTTTCTGCTGCATCAGTAGGAATACTTGCTGGGTATTGATAACCTTCTTGCACGATTGCCCATACATCTGCACCAAGACTTTGCAGATATGCTTTTGTTCGTACCTTCCAGAAAATCAGATTGCTTCCATTGAATAGAGGTGGCTTTATAGACATCACTCCTTCTTGACTCCCCATTGCGACGGATCTCCTTCAAGCGATCAAGCTTCTGCAGAAGGACCACCCTCTGATACCAATTGTTGGGAAAAATACTGAGAGGGGGGGGTGAATCAGTATTTACTGCATAATCAAATCTTTTTACTTTTTCATTCCTCAAAACCCATACGCTACTTTACTTCATTAAACTAGCGTATATACGCGGATCCCCTTTATGAAACAAGCGTATACACAGAGATTTAGATATGTCATTAAATCTTCACTTAAACCATTCCATCATTTATTCATCAGATATTCAATAAGCAGTAAACATGTGCAGTAAGAACAGAATAACCATCACACAAAGCATCACACATGAACACCAGGATTTTTAGGTGGAAACCCAAGTCTGGAGAAAACCACCGCTGCAGTTGCTCAGCCTTCAATATTTTATTATAGAGAAAACATCTTACAACATATGTGCTGGTGCAGACTCCTACCAGCACGCAGGCACCCACCTGCGCTCGTTTACCAGCCTCTCCTGGAAGGGAGCTCCAACCCCCCGACTCGTTTACTAGCCTCTCCTGGAAGGGAGCTATGACCCCCTAATCTCGTTTACCAGCCTCTCCTGGAAGGGAGCTACGACCCCCTGATCTCGTTTACCAGCCTCACCTGGAAGGGAGCTACAACCCCCTGACTGAAGGCTACAACCTTCAGCACCACCTTGGACCAAGTTTCATCAATTTTCACACTGGATCCAACAACTTCAATAGAACACCACTTGCAGGCCACATTTCATCATATTTCCAGACTGGACCCTTTCCAAACTTTTAAGCACAAACATACATCACCAATAGATACTTAACAACACAGATCAGATAGCAGAAACACAGCAGAACAGATCAGATATTTCATACCCCTTGCTTCAGCAAACCCTAGTTTGCATACGCGCTTTCACTTCACTGATGTCGCGTATATACGCGCTTTCACTTCACTGATGTCGCGTATATACGCGCTTTCGTCTACATCGACCAGCGTATACCTCAGTACATATTTTATTGCGCATACGCGCTTTCACTTCATCGAAGCTGCGTATATACGCGCTTCCTCTGCGGCGAAGTAGCGTATAGATCTTCAATCATTATGGAACAACATACTTCTTCAGAACAGATATTCGGTTCAGAGTCAACCCTTTACTTCAGACAGATGTTCGCCTCATCACAGATCTCATCACTCCATAAACAGATCTAGCAAATATAGATACATTTCAGATCTAGAAATCCCGCTTCATCATTTCTTCATAGGTGCATCATAGATTCAGATCTAACATCAAACCTTTACCCTTTCCATACAGATATACTTCACAGAGAAGTATTCATTCAAGATCAGACATCTTGCTCTCACACTCATGATTTGCACAATGAATTTCTTCTCCTTATATAGGTTTATCCTTTTTCAATACCATGAGCCCCTTTTTCAATACCATGGGCCACAACAATACCATGAGCCCAAAACAACCTGGACGGGGTCAATTAGGCGGATCATTACCCAATACCATGGGTCAATTTACCCTTGGTTTTGCACTTTTTGAGCGCTTTAGCCCATACGCGACTTGGCACGTTATTTTCTGCGTGCATACGCGACTTCCCCTAGGCCAATCCGCGTATACCAAGAGACATACTCTTTTTCATCATACTTTGAGTACATTCTGAAATCCTTTCTTCATTGCCTTTTGTACACACTGTAGATACATCATATTTTCTTCATCAGGAACATCTTCTCTTAAGCACAACTTCATCAAGTAAGTTGTCATCATCTTCATCAAGAGGGTTGCCTTTCAAGTACAACACTCAACATCATATCATCAACAAACATCATATTACTTCAGATTTACATCATTTAACAAGTCCATCAAGTCAAGCATAACTTCATCAGGTGGATTGCCATCAAGGACAATACATGTCAACAGTCGCATGTCTTCATCTTCATTCAGTGGGTTGCCATCAAGGACAACACTCTGCATCATATTTCCAACACAACAAAAAACACATGGCAACAACTGTTGTTCCTTTTAAAAGGAACAACAAAAATTAGCACACAAACGTGCTATTTCTTAAGAGGAACTACTGTTGTTCCTTAAAAGGAATAGCTTGAGAAATAAACTTTATACAAAAAAAACAAGCAAAGTAAAAAGAAAAGGTTATGTACAGGTTTCAAAGTAAAAGAATTATTCAATGAATGGGTACTGAGGAGGAGTTATCTCCCTCAGCAAGAATCTGCATGGTAGAATCTTTTCGTAATTGCTGGTAAAAGGATTCCCAATTAAGCAGTTTATGGTAAAGTCGTACTCGATGACCGTTTACTTTGAAAGAGTGTCCAGATCCATCAATGGTAGTTAATGTGATGGTACCATTGTCATGCACTTTTTGTATCTCATAGGGTCCAAGCCATCGTGTCTGGAGTTTCCCTGGGAAATCCTAAAACCTGGAGTCATATAGAAGTGCCCAATCTCCTTCGTGGAATATTTTCTATTTAATGAGGGCATCGTGCCATTTTGCTCTCTGCTGTTGAATTAATGCAGTGTGCTGAAGAGCTGAGAACCTAATTTCATCTAACTCATTGATTTGTTGTAATCTTCTAACCTGGGCTTCATTTAAGTCTAAACCCACCTGTTGGGCTGTTCTTAATGTATGAATTTCAAATTCTATTGGAAAGATGGGTTCTTTTCCAAATACCAATTGATATGGTGAATACCCAGTGGTATTTCTCCATGTTGTTTGGTATGCCCACAAGGCTTCCGGTAATCTATAAGCCCAGTCACGTCTATGTGATGCAATTGTTTTTGTAAGTATAGATTCTATCAATTTATTCGTGCTCTCTACCTGGCCATTTTCCTATGGGTGGTATGGGGTTGTGATTTTGTGCTGAATGTGGTAATTTTCTAATGTTGCAGCGATTTTGTTACCTACAAATTGTGGTCCTCCATCTATAATTATGTCCCTTGGGAGGTCGTATCACACAAATATGTGGAAAAGGAACTATATTACACAGTCCTCTGTAGCTCTTGAAAGTTCTTCTCCCTCAACCCATTTAGTAACATACTCTATTGCAACTAGTATGCATGTTTTCTGATTTGATGGTGGGTTGATAGGACCAAAAAAATCGAGCGCCCAACATTCCAATGGCTCGATTACTAACTGTGGATTCAAAGGCATTTCTTCAGACTGCCCACGGTGACCTGCCCTTTGGAAACTATCACAAGCCTGTATGAATTTTTTAGCGTCTTTAAAAATTGTCGGCCAGTAATAGCCTGTTTGTAAAACTTTGTAACCAGTCCTGCGATCTGAAAAATGTCCGCCACAGGGCCCATCATGGCATGCTTTCATAATATCAAATATTTCGACTTCTTGTACGCATCTCCTGATGTGCATATCTGCTCCTCTATGAAACAGGTAGCCCCCAATCCAATAGAACCGGGTACTACATTGTACTATTTGTTTTCGTTCATTGGGTGTTAGATGCTTAGGTAATTTACCTATTGATAAATAATTTTCAATATCAGCATACCATGGGGTTCTAGCAGTAACAACGAACAAATGTTCATCTGCGAAGTGATCCTTGACTGTTGCTGCATCTGTTGGTTTTGGCATCCGTGACAAAAAATCAGCTACAGGGTCCTCTTTTCCAGGTCAATCCTTTATTGTGATGTCGAACTCCTGCAATAGAATCAACCATCTTGTTACTCGACCATTTGTAACAGGTTTATTTGCTAAAAATTTTATGGCAGAGTGATCTGTATATAAAACTACAGGATACCTAGTTATATAATGTCAAAAATTATTTACAGCATGTATTACGGCTAAAAATTCTTTCTTAGTCACAATATAGTTTAATTCAGCAGGAGATAGATTTTTGCTAATATAATAAATTGCATATGGTTTTTAATCTTCTTCCTACACAAGGACTTCTCCAATAGATGTGTCTGAGGTATCATATGAAATTTGAAATGGAAAATCCCAATTTGGGCCTCTTAGCACTGGGGCTATTGATAGAAGCTTTTTGAGATCCTCAAAAGCGTGGTCACATTTATCTCTCCAATTAAAATCAACATTCCCTATTAGTGCGTATAAAGGTGCAGCTACTCGAGAATAATTCTCTATAAATCTTATATAATAACCAAAAAATCCGAGAAAGCTACGTACCTCTATTTGTGTGGTAGGAGTGGGTATTAACAAAATTATTTGAATTTTAGCTAGATCTACCTGAATTCCAGCTGCTGAGATATAGTGACCTAAGATGAGTCCCTCGGTCATCATCATGTGATACTTTTCATGGCTTAAGCAGAGCCTGGTGTCAATACATCTTTGTAACACCTTTTCCAAAGTTTCTAATGCTGGCTCAAAATCATCTCCGTAAGGTGTGAAATCATCCATATATACTTTGAGCCCTTCATTTATTAAGTCTGAAAAGATGCTGAGAATGGCCCTCTGAAATGTAGCAGGGGCATTGCATAGGCCAAAGGGTAAAAATCTGTAAGCAAATGTCCCCCAAGGACAGGTGAAAGTATTTTTGTCTTGGTCTTCAGGGGCAATCTGAATTTGATTGTATCCATTGAAGTCATCTAGGAAAGAAAATAATTTCTTTCATGCTAATGTATCTAGTACCTGGTCGATGGAAGGAAGGGGAAAGTGGTCTTTCTGGGTTGCTTTGTTTAGTTCTCTGTAGTCTACACATATCCTCCACTTGTTGTTCTTCTTTGGCACCACTACTAATGGAGAGACCCACTTACTATCAGATATTGGGTATATAAAGTTGACATCCAACAGTTTTTGTAATTCAGATTTCACAATATCTTTAAGATGAGGGTTTAATCTTCGTTGGGCTTGGCAAATGGGTCTAGCATATTTTTCTGTATAAATGTGGTGCATGCATAACTGGGGATCAATTCCCTTCATGTCTGGATAATCCCATGCAAAAGCTCCCTTATTTTTTTTCAGTAGTTGAACCGTCTTCTTTTGTTGTTCAGTAGTCAAGTTTTTGTTAATGTTTAAGGTTTTTCCTGGCTCAATTTCTATAATTTTTCTATTGTAAATAGAAGTGTTGGGTATTGATTGATCATGAATGTCTTTCAGGGGATCTTCTTCTTCTTGATTATCAAATGCTGCCTTAATCATGTGACATTGAAAATGGGATCTTATTTTTGGTTTATTAATGAAACTGTTGATAATGTCATTCTCTATTTGGTCTTTAAAGTCGAGGGCATCTTCTATGGTTAATGGTGATCTAATGTTTTCCATGAGGTATGATACAGGTTGTTCCCTTATTTTTATTATTGATAGGCTTGGTTGGGCTGGGGGATATAAAGCTAAATTCTTGACATAGTTCCCTCTAGTTATAGTCATGCTGCCTTGTTGGAAGCTAATGTAATCATCGGCAGTTGCCAGCCAAGGTCTACCTAGGATCAACGGGTGTCCATCTTGCCAATTTTTGGGGTTGATAATTAGGAATTCAACAGGGTATTCCCAGGAGTCTACAGATACCATTACATCATGTAATGTGCCTTCTGGCTTGACTACTGATCGGTCTGCCAATTCCAATAAGGTTGTGGTTGGATCTAATGATGTAATGCCAAGTTTTTGACAAGTGGTAGTTGTTAGAATATTAATTGCAACTCAAAATCAACTAGGGCATTTGGAAATGTTTGTCCATTGATTTGTGCTGTCACTATAGGATTTCCTGGGTCCTCATACTTTATAGGTGTTTCCATTCCTAATAATAAGTCAGATAGAGTGTCGACTACTTGGACAGTTGGCTTAGTTTTTGTTCTCCTCCTGGGCTTCCTTATACATAGTTCTTTGATGGTTTTTGCATAAATAGGGATGTCTTGGATAACTTGGAGGAGAGGGATTTTTATACACAAATTTTTAGTTCTCCCAGAAGATCAAAATCAGGATATTATATTGGGCGAGGTATGACTAATCGTTCTGGGAATGGTGGAGAAGAGGTGGTTGCTTGCTCCTGAGTTTGTTGTTCAACCACATTCTCCTTGTGCACTATTTATTCCATGGGTAACGGGTCTTCAACTTGAACATTTTTGTCTCCCTCTATTTGAATTATGCACCCAGATCTTAGTTGAAGGTCATTGCACTCCCTTAATTCAGTTTCTAGTTCTGGTGGTTCGATTATTTGAACATAATGAACTGGCCTATTATTATGGTTTGGTTTGGGTTGGGCCGAGAGTTGTGGTCTCAAGTTGGTCTGGGGGTTTTGTGGCAATGTATAAGGTGCTGGAAGTGTAGGTTGAGGGAGGAGGATCGTTTCAGCTAGCTGACTTATCAGTCTTTTCCAGTTTGACTGCCAGGCCTGACTCTGCGAGGTGGAGGGGGACCATTGTGTTGGATAAGTATTATTTTGCCAAAATGGTGGACAGTAAGGAAAGTTTGTCCAATTAGTTTGATTTGTTTGATTTGGCCATGGTGATGTAGGAAATGGCTGTTCTGACCAATTGGGGAAAGGTGGCTTATTTTTCCACATTCCATTATATTTCTGAGCATTATACTCAGGAGACTGAAAAGAAGAGGATGGATCAATTGGCATACCTATTTGTCGTGGTTGCCATTTTCGGCACTGATTGAGTAGGCATACCAATTCTGATTCTTCTTTCACCTCCTTGTAAACTGCTTTCAATCTAGGGAGCAAGGGGCAACCTTCTGTGGAGTGATATTTTGTGCAGATAGCACAGAATTTGACTACGTCCAATGGACACTCTTTATGGCTATGTTTCTTTCTGCATTTAGGGCAGAATATTGCCAAATTTTGTTCTGCTTCTGCTTGCTTTTGTTTGGCTTGCATAATGTCGAACTGCGTTGTCAGAGTCCCTAGAATATTCATTTTAAAATCTTCTAGTAGATTGTTAATTTCTGCGCGAGTTATACTTTCGCCAGAGATCTTACTATCCCTTGTGATCATATCACGTTCTACCGACTTTAGCCTTGTGCTGCCTCTCAAACTCCTGATACCTAAATCAATAATGTCAACACAATTTTCGTGATATATATCACCTTTTCCCATGATGTTTAATGTTTCAACCCATTGTTCCTTCATCCCTTTAAGTAATGTAGTTTTTAACACAATATTAGGTAAGGGTAAAGATGCATAAGGTGATCTCTGGAGATTGTATTGAAAGCGTTCTACATATTCCTCAAGTGTTTCATTAGGTTTTGCTGTCATCTGAAATATTTCGTCTTTTAATTCCCTGGACCTACAATAATCTTGATATTTTTTTAGAAACACAGATTTCATCTGATCCTAGTCATTTATAACAACTCCACCTAATCCAATAAACCATCGTAAAGCTACTCCTTTTAATGTGGAGGGAAATAATTTTAGCTTTTGGGGGTCGGTGGTATATTCATACCCTCGGCATAATACATCGAATTCAAATAGAAATGCATCTGGATCTTCTGATTTTAAACCATGAAATGTAGGAATATGTTGGAGGGGAATGGCCTTCATAGGTGCATTAACTACGGTGTCCACAATGGGATATTGCAGTGTGGAAGTTTGAGGGGTTTGCTGGTTCTGGTTCTGGGCCATTTGATCAAATATGTGCCAATATCCTTTCGGGATTTCTAGGGAATTCCTAGGCTAACTAGAAGGAATAGGAATGACCTTGATAGCACTCCCTTGATTTGGAAAAATGAGTGTTCCTTGCTGACCTACTATCTGAGGAGATTCAGGTCCTTTAGCTTTGTTTTGAATGATGTTGACAACACTTCCCTTATCTGGGCTGCTCACTATTTGGATTACTTCAAGAGGAGATTTTGGTTCCTCTGTTTCCCCTGTTTCTCCTCCTCCTTCCTGGAGATTACTAGAGTTCCCTTCTTGCAGAGAAATTAGGCGAGAATTCTCAATTTCTTGGGAATCTTGGTCAATTCCTTCTGTTTGGCTATGTACCTCAGCAAAGGCTACAGATAGTGATTCTGTGGCCTGAAGGGAACTATTAGGTTGTCTAGAAGTAACTTTTCTAGGTCCTACTGATGGCTGAGATTCGGCTTTCTTTAGGATTTCGTCGATGAAATTTGTTCTCCCAAGGGTTACCGGTCCCTTAGTTTTTACAGGTTTAGGAGGAATTTTTTTTTTGTTTAGGTTTTCTATTCATTCAAGAAAACAAAAGAATTCCTTCCTACCTAAAACTTTTGACTCAATTCTACTGTGAAGCAGGCCAATGAACAATTATGTTCCTTGTTCGGTACATAGGTTCTTACCTTCCGTTTTTAATACCCAACTCTTCCCTAGAAGAAAAAAATCAATATGCATCACTCTTTCTAAATGGCATACACTCTCCCCGGCAACGGTGCCAAAATGTTGAGGTATAAAAGGTGTCTTTTAAACGCCTATTTATCCTACATTAATTATCAATCTAGGTACAATTTTTTATTTCAAGAGTGTACTCTGTCGAAGGCTGCAATTCAATCTAAGGGTAATGCTTTGCAATATGTAGTACAGTGTTATAAATACAAGAGTAAACGAATGCTTGGAAATGAAATCTAACTACAATGACATGAAATTAAATAATTTGAAATCCAATCATTCACTCTGCAATCATCAGTCAAGGATGCAGTAATGATAAATCTTTCCTTTAGCAATTGATGCAACTGAAATCAAATGAAAACAAGACATTCAATCTGAGAAAGAATGTAGCAATAACCATCTTGTTACTCGACCATTTGTAACAGGTTTATTTGCTAAAAATTTTATGGTGGAGTGATCTGTATATAAAACTACAGGACACCCAGTTATATAATGTCTAAATTTATTTACAGCATGTATTACGGCTAAAAATTATTTCTCAGTCACAGTATAGTTTAATTCAGCATCAGATGAAATTTGAAATGGAAAATCCCAATTTGGGCCCCTTAGCACTGGGGCTGTTGATAGAAGCTTTTTTAGATCCTCAAAAGCATGGTCACATTTATCTGTCCAATTAAAATCAACATTCCCTGTTAGTCTGTATAAAGGTGCAGCTACTCGAGAATAATGCTCTATAAATCTTCTATAATAACCAGAAAATCCGAGAAAGCTACGTACCTGTGTTTGTGTGGTAGGAGTGGGTATTAACAAAATTATCTGTATTTTAGCTCGATCTACCTGAATTCCAGCTGCTGAGATATAATGACCTAAGATGAGTCCCTCGGTCATCATCATGTGACACTTTTCATGGCTTAAGCAGAGCCTAGTATCAATACATCTTTGTAACACCTTTTCCAAAGTTTCTAATGCTGGCTCAAAATAATCTCCGTAAGGTGTGAAATCATCCATATATACTTCGAGCCCTTCATTTATTAAATCTGAAAAGATGCTGAGAATGGCCCTCTGAAATGTAGCTGGGGCATTGCATAGGCCAAAGGGTAAAACTCTGTAAGAAAATGTCCCCCAAGGACAGGTAAAACTAGTTTTGTCTTGGTCTTCAGCGGCAATCTGAATTTGATTGTATCCACTGAAGCCATCTAGGAAAGAAAAGAATTTCTTTCCTGCTAATGTGTCTAGTACCTGGTCGATAAAAGGAAGGGGAAAGTGGTCTTTCTGGGTTGTTTTGTTTAGTTCTTTGTAGTCTACACATATCCTCCACTTTCCGTTCTTCTTTGGCACCACTACTAATGGAGAGACCCACTTACTATCAGATATTGGGTATATAAAGTTGACATCCAACAGTTTTTGTAATTCAAATTTCACAAGATCTTTAAGATGAGGGTTTAATCTTTGTTGGGGTTGGCGAATGGGTCTAGCATCTTTTTCTGTATAAATGTGGTGCATGCATAACTGGGGGTCAATTCCCTTCATGTCTGGATAATCCCATGCAAAAGCTCCCTTATATTTTTTCAGTAGTTGGACCATCTTCTTTTCTTGTTCAGCAGTCAAGTTTTTGTTAATGTTTAAGGTTTTTCCTCGCTCAATTTCTATAATTTTTCTATTGTAAACAGAAGTGGTGGGTATTGATTGATCATGAATGTCTTTCAGGGGATCTTCTTCTTCTAAATTATCAAATGTTGCCTTGATCATGTGACATTGCAAATGGGATCTGATTTTTGGTTTATTGATGAAACTATTAATAATGTCATCCTCTGTTTGGTCTTTAAAGTCAAGGGCATCTTCTATGCTTAATGGTGATCTAATGTTTTCCATGAGGTATGATACAGGTTGTTTCCTTGTTTTTATTATTGCTAGGCTTGGCTGGGCTGGGGGATATAAAGCTAAATTCTTGACATAGTTCCCTCTAGTTATAGTCATGCTGCCTTGTCGGTAGTCGATGTAAGCATCGGCAGTTGCCAGCCAAGGTCTGCCTAGGATCAACGGGTGTCCATCTAGCTGGTTTTTGGGGTTGATAATCAGGAAGTCAGTAGGGTATTCCCAAGAGTCTACAGATACCATTACATCATGTAATGTGTTTTCTGGCTTGACTATCGATCGGTCAACCAATTCCAATAAGTTTGTGGTTGGATCTATTGATGTAATGCCAAGTTTTTGACAAGTGGTAGTTGTTAGAATATTAATTGCAGCTCCCAAATCAACTAGGGCATTTGGAAATGATTGTCCATTGATTTGTACTGTCACTATAGGATTTCCTGGGTCCTCACACTTTATAGGTGCTTCCATTCCTGATAATAAATCAGATAGAGTGCCAACTACTTGGATAGTTGGGTTAGTTGTTGTTCTCCTCTTGGGCTTCTTTATACATAGTTCTTTCATGTTTTTTACATAAATATGGATGTCTTGGATAGCTTGGAGGAGAGGGATTTTTATACACAAATTTTTCAGTTCTCCCAGAAGATCAAAATCAAGATATTCTATTGGGCGAGGTATGATTAATCGTTCTGGTAATGGTGGAGAAGAGGCGGTTGCTTGCTCTTTTGTTTGTTGTTTAACCATAATCTCCTTATGCACTGTTTGTTCTGCAAGTAACAGGTCTTCAACTTGAACATTTTTGTCTCCCTGTATTTGTATTGTGCGCCTAGATCTTAGTTGAAGGTCATTGCACTCTCTTAATTCAGTTTCTAGTTCTGGTGGTTCCATTATTTGAACAGACTAAACCGGCCTATTATTAGGGTTTGGGTTGGGTTGGGCTGGAAGTTGTGGTCTCGAGTTGGTCTGGGGGTTTTGTGGCAATGTAAAACGTGCTAGAAGTGTAGGTTGAGGGAGGGGAATCGTTCCAGTTGGCTAATTTATTGGTCTTTGTCAGTTCGACTGCCAGGTCTGACTTTGCGAGGTGGAGGGGGACCATTATGTTGGATAAGTATTATTTTTCCAAAATGGTGGACAGTAAGGAAAGTTTGGCCAATTGGTTTGATTTGTTTGATTTGGCCATCGTGATGTAGGAAATGGCTGTTGTGACCAATTGGGGAAAGGTGGCTGATTTTTCCACATTCCATTATATTGCTGAGCATTATACTGAGGAGACTGAAAAGAAGAGGATGGACCAATTGGCATACCTGTTTGTCGTGGCTGCCATTGTCGGCGTTGATTGAGTAGGCATACCAATTCTAATTCTTCTGTCGCCTCCTTGTAAACTGCTTTCAATCCAAGGATCGAGGGGCAACCTTCTATGGAGTGATATTTTGTGAAGATAGCACAGACTTTGACTATATCCAATGGGCACTCTTTATGGCTGTGGTTCTTTCTTCAATTAGGGCAGAATATTGCCAGATTTTGTTATGCTTTTGTTTGGCTTGCATAATGTTGAATTGCATTGTCAGAGTCCCTAGAATATCCGTTTTAAAATCTTCTAGTAGATTGCCAATTTCTGTGCAGGTTATATTTTCACTAGAGATCTTACTATCCCTTGTGATCATATCCCGTTCTGTTGACTTTAGCCTTGTGCTACCTCTCGAACTCCTGATACATAAATCAATAATGTTAGAAAAATTTTCCTAATATATATCACCTTTGCCCATGATGTTTAATGTTTCAACCCATTGTTCCTTCATCCCTTTAAGTAATGTAGTTTTTAACACATTATCAGGTAAGGGTAAAGATGCATAAGGTGATCTCTGGAGGTTGTATTGAAAGCGTTCTACATATTCCTCAAGTGTTTCATTAGGTTTTGTTGTCATCTGAAATATTTCGTCTTTTAATTCCCTAGACCTACAATAATCCTGATATTTCTTTAGAAACGCATCTTTCATCTGATCCCAATCATTTATAACACCTCCACCTAACCCCATAAACCATCGTAAAGCTACTCCTTTTAGTGTGGAGGGAAATAATTTTAGCTTTTGGGGTTCAGTGGTATAGTCATACCCTCGACATAATACATCAAATTCAAGCATAAATGCATTTGGATCTTCTGATGTTAAACCGTGAAATGTAGGAATATGTTGGAGGGGAATGGCCTTCATATGTGCATTAACTGCAGTGTCCACAATGGGATATTGCAGTGTGGAAGTTTGAGGGGTTTGTTGGTTCTGGTTTTGGGCCATTTGATCAAATATGTGCCAATATCCTTCTGGGATTTCTGGGAATTATTCTTAGGTTGACTAGAAGGAATAGGAATGACTTTGACAACACTCCCTTGATCTGGAATAATGAGTGTTCTTTGCTGACCTACTATCTGAGGAGATTCAGGTCCTTTAGTTTTGTTTTGAATGATGTTGACAACACTTCCCTTATCTGGACTGGTCACTGTTTGGATTAGTTCAAGAGGATATTTTGGTTCCTCTGTTTCCCCTGTTTCTCCTCCTCCTTCACGGAGATTACTAGAGTTCCCTTCTTGCAGAGAAATTAGGCGAGAGTTTTCAATTTCTTGGGAATCTTGCTCAATTCCTTCTGTTGGGCTATGTACCTTAGAAAAGGCTCCAAATGGTGATTCTGTGGCCTGAAGGGAACTAGTAGGTTGTCTAGAAGTAACTTTTCTAGGTCCTACTGATGGTTGAGATTCGGCTTTCTTTAGGATTTCGTCGATGAAAGTTGTTCGCCCAAGGGTCACCGGTCCCTTAGGTTTTTCGGGTTTAGGAGGAATTTTTTTCTATTTAGGTTTTCTATTCATTCAAAAAAAAGACAGGCATTCCTTCCTACCTAAAATTTTTTACTCAATTATGTTGTGAAGCGAGCCGATGAACAAGTATGTTCCTTGCTCGGTACGTAGGTTCTTACCTTCCGTTTTTAATACCCAGTTCTTCCCTAGCAGAAAGAATTCAAATATGCATCACCCTTTCTAAATGGCATACACTCTCTCCGACAACGGCGCCAAAATGTTGAGGTATAAAAGGTGTCTTTTAAATGCCTATTTATCCTACATTAATTATCAATCCAGGTATGATTTTTTATTCCAAGAGTGTACTTTGTCTGAGGCTGCAATTCAATCTAAGAGTAATGCTTTGCAATATGTAGTACAGTGTTGTAAATACAAGAGTAAACAGATGCTTGGAAATGAAATCTAACTACAATGACATGAAATTAAATACTCTGAAATCCAATCATTCACTCTGCAATCATCAGTCAAGGATGCAGTAATGATAACTCTTTCCTTTAGCAACTGATGCACTTGAAATCAAATGAAAACAAGACAATCAATCTGAGAACGAAGGTAGCAATAACCAGATGTCCTTTACAATTGATGATCTCACATTAAAACAATTAAATGGAAATGGAAATTGAACCAAATCACCAATGCTACTGATGAAAGTAAACTAGGCAAGCTCTCAAAAGAAAAACCAACTCTTTGCAGGAATGGATTAAACTAATTAACTGAAATGAACAAAAATCTTAAATTGATCAATAATATAAAGGAACAGCAAATTCTAACTACTGGAATTGAATAGCACTTCTATCTAATAGGATTGAACAACAAAAATCTATTGAACAACAAATCTTATTGGCAGCAAACTAAACGGAACAACAAACTGAATCGGAACATAAAATAGATGGGAACGGCGACTGCAATGGGACAGCAACTGTTGAACAGCGTGGTTCTGTTAAAGCATAACAAGACAAGTTATACATATATTACGATTCTTTTTAAATCAGAAAAGGAACGACAACGCAATTCACCAATATAACACACCGATATTATGAAGCAATTAAGCAATAAACCATTAAACTTGAAAGTTGTAATGAAAACAAATGCAAACCGTCACACAAAAATAATTGAAAGATAATAATACAAACAGCAGATAGATCCACTAGGGTCGGGCCCTTAGCCACCATTGAAACACCGCTGGGTTACTCCAAAATCAAGAAATGGAACGACAACTAGATCATGTATTAATCGGGAATAATAGCAATACAATAGTCGCTCGCTGATCACGCGAGTCAATGAGAAATTACAGAGTTACAAAGGGAGTTTCAATAATAATCATTCTTGTTCTTCGATTTCTACAAGCATTGCCTTTTATAGCAATTCGGCGGACAATAAAAGAAACAACGATAGACTTTGAACAACGATCCCCCAGGATCGAAAGATCCTGAGGGATTCGCTCCCTTTTCTCCTTTTAGCTAACACTTGGTCTTCTTAGGCTGTAGCCGTGCTATTCCCAACCTTACTTTAGTTGTGCGTTCTGATTTCATCCTCCTTGTCTGGATACGGCCCTTTGCTGGAGGAACAACAGTTACTCCTGTTTTAGCTTTGCCTTTCGAATGGTGGTTTCCCACTTCATTTGTTTCCTGTTGAAAATAAAAGACAATATTTTAGCTAATTTTCACAATAAACATTAATCTTTGCAATTCTATCATAATCCTTCAATATATCACCTTTCTAAAATAAAAATAGTTATGTTTAAATGAAAAAAAGTAAAGAAATACATGGTGAATTCATACATTTTCCAATGCTCAACAATATTTCTGGCCCCTTTTGCTGATACTCTTCATCATATTTTTTCCTTTGGTGTAGTGGAGTATTGGTGTTTAGGTCTGCCTCTTTTGATCCCTTTAGTTCTCTAATTTTACCTTTTGAAACCTCATACTTTTTGTACCAATACTCTTTATCTTTTTGTACCTTTGGTGATGTGGAGTCAATGCCTCTTTGCCAAACCCTAGAGGGAAGCTTGAAACCCTCTTATGTTATGAAGGAGGTTATGTCATCACCTTTGACCAGTTTCTCAATTTTCCCAAATTGCTAGGTTTTAGGGCTACTTAGGAAAAAGTAAATAGTGTTGTCTTCTAAGTTCTCTAAAACTTCTCAAACTCATTCATCATAAAAAGTCTTCAAAGTGCACTTGATGGAGTTTGAGGTGACCTTTGCTCTTGCAACCCTAGCACTGACTTATTGCTTGGTCAAAGCTGTCACAAACCCTGATTCTTTTCAGACACATGCTTCCTGCTTTCTTCTTGCTATGAATGGTCTTCTTGTGATGATTTTCTCTTTTACCTTACCCATTGCTAGTCTGATGGCTATTTGATCCTCTTGCAAAAATGTGAGCAAAGGGCAGTTGTCTCCTTGAAAGATTCATGCTTTAGGCCAAAAAGCCTTCCTTGAATAACCTTTTTGATTAGTCTGGGCAAGATCACCTATCCTTTTCTTCTTTGAATGCAGTTTCTTCATATAGGAAAAATATAGTTTGTAGGGCACCAAATCCACCCTATGACTTTGTGAAACCCTAGGTGACATAGTGGAGGCTTTCTTAGACTTGGTTTTTGGACTGAGACCTAGAATTTGGGATCATCAAGTGTAAAATAGAGTTTCTAATAAACTGATGTCTTGAAGATCCAAAATCCAATGTACTTGATTTATCATAAATATCTTAGATAGTTTGAGACCATCAGTGTTTGGGAGTATTTTGGGAGACACAACAGAGCTATTTGATTAGTGGGCTTAGGGAGCAGTGGGGGGTTTTTAGGCAAAACAAAATATAGGATTTGGGCCAAAGGTGAAATCATATAGACAAAAAGAGTGATATAAGCCTCTAATAGGTTTTTTGGGACTGGTAAGCAGAGTTGGACATGATGGAAAGATGAAATAGTGAAAAATTATCTTTAAGGATGATGAAGGTAGTGATATTTCTAAAACTCACAATGTTCATGAAGTTTGTTTCTAGAAATCTTGAACCCATACTTATTCATCTTCAGATGGTGAAAATTATGTATGACTAACACCTCGCTTCCAAAATGAGTGTGAGGAGAAATTCTACAGAGGAGAGCTTGTTGTCGGGTTCTTGGGGCCATCATCAACCTCGGTTGGGTGGGTTATGAGAGCGTGGGGCTTGGGAGAGTGGCAGATCTAAGAATACTTATGAAAGTTGCATGCAGGAGCATTGGAAAATTAAGAAGGGTCTAGAAATTATGCAAATGTGCATCCATCAGCAACAGAAGGAGGCACTGGAAATGCAAGAACAACATATCGAGAAGAAGGAGCGCATTCAGAAATTGGAGGATGAGGTGGATGCTCTAAGACAATAAATTAAGCAACTAAAGCTCAAAAAGGTCGAGAACAACCCGAGGACTGACGAACAAGCCACTAGACTTTATCTCAACATTCCAGCGTCGATGGAGGAGTGAAACGTTTTTCTTGTTTTGTTTCATGATGTTTTTTTTATGGCATACTCTACATGTATATATTTACTTAACTAATATTGCCGAATGTATAGCCACATGCTAATAGCAAGGGGAAAGTTTTTAGGTTTTTTGGGAAAAACACTCTAGGAAGGGATGAAAAGAATCTATTAACAGAAGCCCTTTGCATGCGTAATACTAAGAAGGCATACAATGAAATAAATTGCACCTTACAACTTATATATATATAGAGAGAGACTACTCTTTCTGGTTTAAAAAAAAGATTACCTAGACTACCATGTGGACTAAGCAGAGAGACTTCGAGTTGTGGGATTTTGGTTAGATTCTCATTTAAATAACATATGATTATGCCTTTGAAATAATTTCTGCAATAGTATGCTACTCATCATTATCTATAAATGTGCACAATCCAGCTACATTGTTGTCACTATACTCTGTAGTTTGAAATAAAGCATACTCTTTAAAAAGACACACAAATTAGTTCTGAAAATAATGGAAATTCTGATAAGATTATGACAAATTCCCGCATAAATTTTTGAAAAATCTAGGTTACAACTATCAAACTTCAGGATTTTGGGTGACCTAGGTGTTCTTGATAGTATTTGAATCCATTTTCATCATAAAAAAATGGTTTAAACACTCCAACAAAGTTTTCCATTCAGGCGAATTTGTTGCGTCAGTAAACAACTCCTAAAATCCACTTTCATAATGTGATAGAAGAGTCTTCCAATTGTGTCCTCTACTCTATGATTTGAACCTGGACACAAGTGTATTTATTGTATCATGTAGCCGCTCATACAATTTTTAGAATTGACTTTATCAAGTTTTCATATGCATAGTTGCTAAGAGAATTACTATATTTACGTATATATATATATATATATATATATATATATATATATATATATATATATATATATATATATATATATATATATAAATGCATGTATTCATAACTCATGCATTAATAACCCATTCTTTGTCATTATATAAAGAATAATCTAACGAGGCTACAATTTAGTTTAAAAAATAATGGAAATTCTGACCAAATTTTGACAAAATCCAGTGGAAATTTTTGAAAATCTAGGTTACAACTATCAAGCTTCAGTATTTTAAGTGCCTCATGGGTTCTTGATGGTACTGAATCCATTTCCACGATCAAAAAAGTGATTCAAAAACTCCAACAGTCAAATTTTTTGAAAAATTCTCGCCGAACTTCAACAAAAAATTTGCGGACTGGGCAAAATTATGGCCTTAGTAGAGTAGATACGATAAATTTTGGAGCATACTTCATGATAGCATATATTGTTCCCCATGTGATTGCGTTTTCTTCATCCAATGTTTGAAGAGTAGTCTACAAAAGCTACAAATTCGCCCCAAAAATGGTGGAAATTTTGGCACAATTTTTGCCAAAATCTGAAAGGAATTTTAGGAAATTTAGGTTACAGTTATCAAACTTCAAGATTTTGGGTACCCAAAAGATTTTTGATAGTGTTAAATCCATTCTCACTATCAAAAAAACATCAAAAAACAATTTAAACACTCTTATGATCAAATCTTTTGAAAAGAAAAAATATTTGATTCTAGTAAATTATAACTTTGTAGACAACGCCAATGTTAACATATTATTAGTTTAATAATTTATTAGTGGTGAGTCAACGACAATACAGAATATGGGCTATACAAATGGTGTATCGCTTTCATTTCATTTTTCTTATATATCGCCTCAAGATAACACTCACATGTAATCATTATAAAGACAATCTCACATTATACGAAATATCTTCTTCAAAATAGAAATCACCTCTACACTATTTGAGTATAATAAAGTGATACATGGGTTTGTAAGCATGGTTAGTGGTATGTATATTGTAAGTTATAACAAAACTGATTATAGGCATATGTGTTGGTTATTTATATATTTAAAGATCAAATCATCTTTATACTATCCGAGTATAATAAAGTGATACATTGGTTTGTACGTATGGTAAGTATAAAAGCATGGTTATTTAGGTATTTAAGTTGAATAATTTTCATAATATTTATTATCATTTGCATTTATATAATAAGACATTTTTTAACATTTTTGTATGAATAATAATATATATATAAGTGTGAGAAATTATATATATCTAATATATATGTCCATGTCTTAAGTGGGAACGTTAAGAGGATAAATTTTACATAATCGGTGATCACATGCTCTGCCCTTATCAAGGCAGTTGGGTAGACAGGTTTATATTCTATTTTCTGTTTAGGCCCATTTAAATTCATTTGTAAATTAAGTATTCCTTGGGGGTTAACCATTCAGTCAACTCGGGTGTACCACTTTCCTCACGTCATGGTCGTTAAAGTGGGTGAGTTAGGACACTTGTCAAATATGTTTTTATTGCCATGTGGATATATCAATGTGAAAAGTTAAATCACTTATGTTTTATTATTATTATTATATATAACATCTACATTTATCATGACAAATGCTATAGTGTAACATATCTAGAAATATAAAAAGATTCGAAAATTTTGAAGACGTTAGTCAAGTTTCGTCATTATCTAATGATATAGAATGTTATGCCGTAGTCTAACTAGATTGCTTTTTCACTCTAAAAATCATGGAAATTCTGGTAAGATTTTAAGAAAATCTAGGGATTTTAACTTTAATATTTTGGGTGCCCTATAGGTTTTTGATGGTGCTGAATCCATTTCCACCATCAAAATCATGATTTAAACATTGTTACTATAAGATTTCTTAAATTTTTTTGGCCCAGATTCCGGTCAATTTTGGCCATTCGGGCAATTCCTCCGTCTCCTTAGACAGCTCCGAATGTTATTAGTTTCTCCTTTACTACAACAAAATTTAAAAGATGTTCAAAATCAATATTGATAATAATAAAGTCAATATTGATAATAATAATTTAAATTAAATTAGTATATATTTATTTTAAACATAGATGGAAAATTTAATTTAATGTGTAAAATTAAAAAAAAAAATTGTATTTTTTTTTATCTTTTATAGATTTTAATGAATTTGTAATTTTCTTTTTATATATACAATATGTGATTTTTAATTGTTTAAATTGAATTTTTAAATGTTATATAAAGTATATAATTTAAACTTGTAACTCCAAAAAAATTTGGTCCAATTTTAAAAACAAAATAAAAATTATATACTTTAAAGATAATCAAAAGTAAAATATGTAAAATAATAAGACTATTTCAAAAGTTTTAACCATAAAATTACCTTTTTCGATTCCTTTATATGATACATACATAATTTCTTATATATTTACATTAAAATATTTTACATAACATGTGTATTGAGATATTTTACCTATGTACTACTTTGTCTATATAAAATAGTATTTTTTTGTTATTAATATATTTTGAAGTATATTTAAATATTAATTAGTCCTACATATTAAAATATCTCACATTAATTTTTTTTGTTATTATTAATATTTTTTTTTAATGTATTACACATCTCTCTTTTATAATTCTTATGAGGAAGTAATTGAATTAATTGACATCGATATTCAAATAATTTATTTAAGTTTTATATTGAAATATTTTATAAAAAATTGATGATGATGATGATGGTTACCGTCCACTGAGACCCATCTTTGGTCTATCAGACCTAAAGAAAAGAGTTATTTAGTTTGATTTAGGATTTTATTCCTATGCTCAAAAAGCTAGGAGAGAAGCCTCCCGAGCTCACTATAATTTTGACTTCTTAAAAGGTTAGGAAGGTCAGTATTGCAACAAAGATTATGAAATTGAGCTCTAATGTGGTTGTACGCGGGGCACTCTAAGAGGAAGTGATTTTCATCCTCGATGTTCATATTCTCACAGAGATGGTAGATCCTTTCCATCCATGGTGTTTTAGGAACTGTTCAACGACCTGTTTCACTATGGAACTCATGATAATTCGTTCTAATCTTGGCTATATTAATATTCTTATTTGAGCTAGTTAAAACAGAGAGAATCATAGATTTTTAACACTTAAAGAAAAAATATAAAGTCTAAGGTTTAAACATTTTACTCGCACTTGTTTTTACTTCTAAATACTGTTTGAATTTTGGTTTTTGTAATTCATAGTTGAATTTTGGTTTTTGTGATCCATAGTTATTTTACAAAGATCTTTAGGTGAGACAAAACTTTATCGAAGCTTTTCGAACCAATCAATGTGGTTTATCTTCAAGAGTAAATGAGAGGTAAAATCCACTCATTAAGCTTAAATAGATGTATAGAAGGGAAAACTAGTCATTGGAACCCAATGGCTAGTTTGACTACTAAGGAAAATTAATAGTTATCAATTATTATTATTATTTTTTGTTTAATCAACTCTTCTGGAAAAATCACAATATCAGCCGACACGTTTCGAACTACCCATTGTAGTTCATCATCAGGATATTGCTACTTGTGCTGATCAGAATAGTTCGAAATGCACAAGTAGCAATGTCCTGATGATGAACTACACTGGGTAGTTAGAAACGCGTCAGCCCTCCAAATGATATTGTGATTTTTCCGGAAGAGTTGATTAAACAATTATGGATCACAGAAGTTTACAATCTGAAATATTATTATTTTTATTAAATTTTAATTTTAATTTCATTTATTACATTTGTTTATTTTTTAAATTATTATAAAAATATTAGAATTATATATTCTTATGGTTCATAATTTATAATATTTGACTTTGAATATAATGAAAATAAAAATTTTAATTAATAAAATTCTTTGAAATGAAAATAAAGATGAAATAAAATTATTAAAAAACATAGAATGAAAAGATGGAAAGAGGAGGGGGGCTGAAAATTAAATAAAAGAAATAGACCGACAACTAAGAATACAAGGCAGGGATCCAACACTTGCTAATACTCCAACCATCGTCTCTATTAAGATTGACTGGTCTTTTTCCAATTTTTAAAGCCTCCCTTAACTTATAGTGATGAAAACGGTCAATCCTAACAATAACCTTAGTCTCTTCGATGTAGATGTGATGGTTAGACTTTTCTGCATGTTATGCTAAGGAAAAGGAGAGGGATCTTCCATGTTTAATATCGACATTGTGCTCACAGATCCTTTGATTTATTGGCCGACCAATTTCCCACAGAGCAAGGAATGATGTAAACACATTTTCCATCTCTGGGGTTCACAGGGTCTTTATTTGTTCTAAGAGAGTTGCAAATAGTGTTAAGGGGGTTGAAAGTTGAAGACACCTTATGCTTTTTAATAATCCTAGTGATCTTATCGATGGTTTCTTGAATGAAGGGAAGGTGCACTCTAGAAGACCATTCATTTGGATCTTTTTTATTTCTGAGACCTTTTTCTACTTTAAGAAAAGCTTTAAGGCCCTTGAATATGTTATAACCATTCCTATTAAAGACATTCATGAGGTGGGTTTTTTATCCTTCGAGGTGGGATTCATCAAAGATTCTCAACGCTCTGATGGCTAAGGTGTTGAGGACGCCTAAATTTTTAGCAGGGAAATGATGTGAACTAGCTTGAAGATATTACTCTATGTGAATTTTCTTTCGAAAAACCTGATGGGAGAAAGAACCATCATCCCTTCTTGAAATAATAACACCAAGGAAAGGAAGGCTACCATTAACTTCACATTCCATAGTGAACTTTATGGAACAATATTGGCTATTTTGGTGTTGGGAAAAAATATCTAACTTTTCCTTTCCATGAGGTCAGTCGATCCAAGTGTCATCTACAATCCTTTTCCATAGTTTTGGTTAGAAAAGAGTGGAGGATAGGGTCTTGGATTCAAAATCCTCCATGAAAATTTTATCCACTACAGGGGATAGGGGGGAACCCAGGGCCACACCACAGTTCTATTCATATAATTCCCCTTCAAAACTAAAGAAAGTAGAGGTGAGGCAGACTTCGACCAAATGGGCAGTATTTGGATTGGTATTGCGATTGATGACATCAATAACCTCCTTAATGGGGATATTGGTGTATAAAGAAACCACATCAAAACTTACCAACTTATCATCAGGATCTATTCTTACGCCCTTTAACTCATTAACAAACAGGGATAAATATTTGATGAAGGATTCAGTATGACCTACGAGAGGTTTAAGCTTACTGGCTAAAAATTTAGCAAGACGATAAGTCAAACCGCCTATGGTATTAACTATGGGCCGAAGGGGGGTCCCTTCTTATGGATCTTAGGAAGACCATAACACCTAGGAGTAAGAGGGTTATTCTCAATAAGCTTCTTACTAAGGTAGCTAACCGTGCTGCTAGATTTTATGGCTAGAGAAATAGTTTTAGAAAACTTTTTTAAGGGATTTTTATCATGTTTCTTGTAGCTCCTGCTATTATACAAGTTATCTAACATTTTCCTCTGGTATTCTTCTCTGTTTAAGATCACAAAAAATCCTTTTTTATCAGCTTTAAGAACAACAATATCCTTGTTATTTTTCTAGGTTTTAAGAGCCTCAAACTCTAGTTTGCTAAGGTTTCTCTTGGTGGGCTTTTCTTTTCTCAAGATAACTGCACAGTCTTTTCCTAATAATATCTTTTGTATCATTCAGTAAGTCCCTAATCTCGAACTCTATGTCACAAATAATATCTTGAACATGGATTTTTCTAGGAGCTAAGGCAAAATTAAAGCCTTTCTCCAAAAGACTATAAATTGGGTGGTTAAAAGAGAAACTAGAGAGATTAACAACCTTATTACAATCATGGGAGAAAGGATTATTATTATTATTATTAAGGTTTATGTCGTTATTATTATTATTATTATTGTTGTTGTTGTTGTTGTTGTTGTTAATGTTGTAATAATCATTATAAATATTATTATTAATATTATTAATATTATTATTATTATTATTAACTTTGTTATAATAATCATTTTTATTATTATTCATAATGATGTAATTGTAAAACTAACCCCATTACTAAAATCATCGGAGTCTTTATGGAAATTTTTATTAATAGAGAAGGAACGAGGAACACAATGAAATTGTATTACATCACGTGGACATCTCAATATTTTATTAATAACTAAGAGTGGGTGAAATATTTTTACCACATTGGATTGCAATATCAACAACAAATCTAGTGACCACAATGAGGTTAGATTATTGATTTTTTATAATGATTTTAATTAAAACTAACTAAAAGTACATGCTTATTTTGTTTTTATTATTATTATAGTGTACATTGCTTTTCTATTTAGAGATTTTGTTTAAAAGGGACAGGTGTCAACTCCAGATTGAGCATAGATGAAATCACAGATTCCCCTCACACTGTGTTGTAGAATGCATCTCTCAACGTGATCACACATTTTATGCATATTTTCTTCTAATAATTGAAAAATATTTAAAATAAATAATAATAATAAATTAATTTAAAACTTATAGTAAACTTTTTCAGCAACTAAAATTTACAAAAGTGTGTATATTTTACCTACTCTAAATTTGATCATATACATGTTTTCAATTACATATTCCAATAAAAAGATATCTTATTATTAATCTATATTTTTTGTTTCGCGGTTAAAGAAATTTCATTATATTATTAGAGAAAATCAATTACATTACGATGGCCTACAACTCTCCCCGCATCATTCCGATCAGATTTGTTAGTGAGGAGAGCCGGACAAAAACATAAGAGATGTGCCCATTCATTGCCTATATCCCATGGAAAAAATGACCAAATATTCCAAAATACATACAAAACTAAAAAGAAACATGCAATTTTAATATTAAGGAGGGGGATGCAAAGCTTGACCACCCAGAGCTGCTGGAGGACTGTGACCTTCATGGACATGAAAGTCTATGTGGGTCAAACACACCTTAATTTCATCCATTATCTCATTAGTGTGGTGTTGGCCACGTCTCACTGAAGCCAACTGCTACAATATTTCATTTTGGCTATATTGCACATCACTGGTGTAGGCCATGAGCTCATTCTAGTCGTCATACCTATGTTGGCAGAGGATGTCCAAGTTGGCTTGGATATCCCTTATTTGATCAACAAATGTACCAAGGGAGGTGGTTGTTCTACGCGGCCTAGAGAGGAGACATGATCATGCATACCCCTTCCATATCCATATGTCCCATCTCTTCCTCATTCATTTCCCCCGCCCTGTTAGCCCGAGCACCCTGCTATCCAAGGAGACCACAACCTCCTCGAGTGTGCCCACGTTGACGAATCATCTCGGTATCTTGCACTTGATGAAGCCCTTTCCAATACCTCACACCAGGGAAATTTCCTCACCCGTTGACCACCCTACGCGGAAACATGCTAAAAATCCCATGCCTTGACATTGGCATAAACACAAACTCTTCCCAAGGGGCGAGACGATCCCAACATCCCCAGTACTGGTGAAATTGATAGAATTGGCTACATATAGAATTAATCAAACCAAGTTCGAAATACCTCAAAGTCGGGGGCTATCAATGACTTGGTTCGTAGTGACCCACTACACCTATGAAACATCAAGAGTCGAACAAGCCTCAGAAATTCGACCACTCTAGGTAAAGAGCTATTATCTGAGCTACATTGGCTTCCCTCAGCAAACCAAAGGTCTCTCTTACATCCATACCACCCACCAGTTGGCCACAAAGTCAAAATCCACTATACATTTTGCTTCCAACACCAATCAAGGAGAATAGTAACATGCAACAAAAATTGAGCCTAAGAAGATGAAATTACCTTCACGCTACAATTATCTTCACACTACTGAGTTGAGGCCACAAGGCTAGGTGCCTGCTAGTTGAGCCATGGGTAGCTATAACAATTCCAAACTCTACCAATCCCTTTCAGGCACGAACCCAAAATCCCAAAAGACTACCTGGTCAACTCTTTCTTGCAACACCCACCTCATTTTCTAGTCTTTACCAACTTCTAAAACTCGAATTGACTCTCAAGGGAAGCCCTCCAAGTGAACCAAGCAGGTGCAACATTCCAAACTGTAACGTTTCATCTCCCAAACAACGATTCTTCTCACCACATCTAGCATCGAGGGATAAAAACTAACATGATCTCTATAATGTTCACCGGTAGGGCATCCGTCTTGATGTAATGACCATATGTTAATTTCATTTCTGCCACATGGGAGGTCTTGAATTTCCCTTATACGGCTCGCTAACCAAGTCAATCACCCCTAATGGGAAATATTTTACCTTCTTCACCATTCTCTTAATATTTTTTATATCTCTAGGGTCTAAATCGGAGGATCTCAAGATGAAATTCCAACAATAGGGAAAGTCCTAGTGGCCTTCGAGGATACCCCAGTTTCCCATCCAATCCATTACCTAGTTGTTCCATGTTCATCTCGTATGTGCAGTGATTACGTACGGGAAGAGATGAATAATATCTCTAATCCTATAAGTCTAAGATTCCAGGCGTCATCTTGTGACTATTTTAGCTATGGGGGAGCCATTAATTATATTTTGAGACATATGAATGACGAGACTCGAATCCCCTGAGAGTTGGATCTTGGGTATTTCCAACTTCCAAGTCAGCTGAAGCCCTTTCTCAAGAGTTATTAGTTCTGCAATGTTGTTGGTCGTAGAGCCAAAAGATCCAGCTTAGATGCCCAAAGGATTTCCTCCCAAATCCCTAAGGATCCCACCATACCCTACAGGTCTTGGGTTCCCTTTAGATGGGGGTTTCTGGAACATCATTATTGGAGAAAGGTTCAATTTTGAGAGTATCACGACTTCCTCCCTATCATCTTTCCAATCTTCACCCATCCATCTATCTGCCAAAATATTTTCTCGAATATTATCTTTGGTGGTGTTCTATATCGCCTAAGTTGAGGGCTCTTGATCCTTAAAAATGATTATATTGCGACCTTTCCAAATTTTCCAAAGGAGGAATCCCAAAACCAACACCTAGGATTTGTTGACAATTGGGTTTCTAAATAAGGACATCCTCCATTGCTTAATGGTGTCAATTAGGATATCTCATGAGTGGTCCAAGCATCCAAAGGTGCTTTCCAGATCAACCCATACAAGCTCTTCTTTCATACATGTATTCAACAAATGTTCCATTGTTTCTTATTGCTTTTGGTAGGATGGGCACCATGATAATCCAACATACCATTTTTTAAGGAGGTGATCACATGTAATAAGTAATTTTCATCCTAATAGCCATAAGAAATGGGAAACCATAAGCCAAATGTTCGACTCCCATATTTTTTTCCATATCAAATTTTGGCAAGGAGATCTGAACTGCCATAATATAATAGGCTTTTATTGTTAATTTCTTTAATGCACCATTACAAAGTCACTAACTTATAAAAAAAAATGATTATGTAGCATGATATGACTCCATGTATTTTAATATTTAAATTAAAGTGAAAAAACTCACTCCTAAGTAAGTTTAGTTGTATTTTCATTAAGTGAATTTCATGTGATATTTTCCTTGAAATGCAACTGCAACTGGAATCAGTTCTTCTAACTAGATTAATTTACGCATTCTATTTTGTTATGAAAAAATAACGAATTAATCACTCTGCGATTTCTTCACAATAAAAATGTTGTAGAAAATAAAGTGCTGGAAATTGAGAAATATAGAGCACACATGCAAAAATTTGACACAGTTATTTTTGGACAAATCCCCATAAAAACCCAATCCAGGAAAACTGGTGCAACATATGAGATTTTTATTATTATAGCAGCAACAAATTTGAGTACAAAATATGGATGCCTAAACTAGCAACCACAGTAATATAATCCAGCCAGAATTATTAGAGAGAAATTTCTATCTCTCCTCTTGCAATCCTGGCACAACTTAGCTTCCTGTAACTCACACTCTTGAAAACTTCCTTTTATCATGTCATTCTCCTTCTGCTGACTCTAGAAGAAATTATTTCCCCCCCTGGAAAACTTTCCCAGCTTCTGGAAGCTGAATCAACCTCCTCTCCAGCAAAATTGAACTACCTCTATGAAGCTTCCTGCGTAGTCCCTACGCAGCCTCCTGGGGAATAACTCGACCTCCTGCCACTGAATCTATGAAACTGGAAATATCATTCGGATATGTTGTGTTTTTTCCCTCTTACTCCCACATCCCTTGTGGCTCGAACTCTTCTTCCCTTATGTTGTTGGATAGCTCGATCTACCAAGGAACTCACTCTTCCTATGTCTCAAGTGTATCTTGCTCCAACCCCATCAACCTCCTCTTATAATCTCTAGTTGGCTCACCAATGACCATGATTAATTCAACATTGACGACTAAGATCATCTCTGAGTCAATCCATGTGAGTTTCTAGAGAAATATCACATTTCTCAATTAATTCCTATTAATTAATCACTTTTCCTAAGTTAATTTTGACTAATTAACTTAACTGCGCCATCTCAAGGTGTTTTCTTTGAAAAAGATTTCTGGGTCCTGGAACTCTAGTGTTTTTTAGCCTCTCTGAGCAAAGTAAAGACTAGAACACTTGTTTGATGCTATAAAAATTAACACTCCCTCTTAGTGAGGAAGGTGTTCTACTATCTCTGATCATCCTCCCATACATGATGTTGATGTCTAACAACTATAACAACCTTCCATTTCTTACCAAGCTATTGCGCAACTATGATTCATCTGCCACTCTGTAGCTGGACCACCCTGCTTATACATTGTTGCTGACACTGAACTGTACACCCTATATTTTTTCCAACTCTACATTGCACTACAATTGATCTCATGCTGTTGTTGCTACTGAAACTATTGCAATTGAAAAATAAACTCTGAATTAACTGTGCCACTGGAGTGGTTCTGCAACTATGTACCGCGTCTTTGACTATAAATAGCCTTTGCATTGTCTACTGAGTAATTTTATGTGCTACAATAGCTTTGCGCCCCTCAACATATGACTGCAAATAGTACTACAATTGTCCCTCAAGATTTGACTATGCCATCTTGAACACTGACCCATCTGCTACTAAATACTATGGGCCCCTATAGCAAGGGTATTGATCCATGAGAAAATATTTGTCCGATGTTATCCTCCTTGGACCTTGCCCAAAATTTTTTGCAACTCTGGTGACTAAAGTTCATAGTCATCCCACTACTCTCTTGGAGATATAGCTACATATAGTGTGAATTCATCCTCCAACCTAGAAAACAAATTTTCGATCTCTCCTGAAGGTGTTGCTTGCTCTTTCTTCTCCTTCTTGTCATTTTCCTTTGCAAACATTGGTTATTGTAGTGACAAAACTCACCACATATGAAACAATTAATCTTCTACAAGTCCTTTTTTCTTTCTCCTCCATATGAACCTTGTTCTTGACTGGGACCCTTCTTTGCCTTGCAAGTTGCACTAGACATCTCGCACTTCTTTTGGCAGCTGTCTCAAGCAACTCGAAGTTGATTTATTGTCCAGATTTTCATTTTGGCTAACTCGTATGGAATTCTCTGGAAATCTTGTATGACCATCTCTAGAAAGCTGTAAAATTTGCGAAACTCAAATAATTGGAGACAAGATATGGAAATATCCTCTTTCCTGTTGGACCTTATTTCTACTACTCACATTCCCTTTTAGAATGCACATATATGCTCCTGCCTGCCTATGGAAGTCCTTTGGCACTCGCACTACTTGCTATTCCAATTGGGTAACTCACTCAACCTTTCGGAAGTCCTTCTCCCGAGTCTAGCACACAATCTGTTGCTCCTGAAGTTCACACTGGATGACTAGAAAACTCGCACAACCTACTGCAACTGGAAATCTAGGATCTACTCCTGAAAACTGGATCTGGAAATCCTTTGAGAAATTCTGGAAATTCCTCTGTGTGTGCTTTTCTCTTCCACCTGACGTTGATCTACTACTACAAACCAATTGTGCCAAGATCTGCTCACGAAACTTCTTCACGACAACACCATTGCTTCTAAATCACTACAACTAAGGCTCTTCAAATTTTGTGTTGCATGCAAACTGAAAATCGAACCCTTCCTCTGCAAATTCGCACTCCCGATTAGCCTTTGCACAAATCCATAATTTTTTCCCAGACTCCCTTTGAAGCTGCAAAATTTATCCCTCATTATTGAGCCCTGATCTGTCTTCAAACTGCTCGAATACCATGTGATTTTTTCCTTGAAATGCAGTTACAACTAGAATTAATTCTTCTAACTGGATTAATTTATGCAGTTTATTTTGTTACGACAAAATAACGAATTAATCACACCGCGATTTCTTCACAATAAAAACGTTTTGAAACATAAAATGTTGGAAACTGGGAAATATAAAGCGCACACACAAAAATTTGACACAATTATTTTTGGAAAAATGTCCCGAGAAAATCTCAGTGTGGGAAAAACAATGTAACAAATGAGGGTTTTTGTATTTATAGCAACAAAAAATCTATGTACAAAATATGTATGTTAAAACTGGCAATCCACAACAAGATATTTTGGCCAAAATTATTAGAGAGAATTTTCTTTCTCCTCACTAATCCCAACACAACTTAGCTTCAAAAACTGACTCTTCTAGAACCCCTGTGCAGGCTTCTATGTTACCTTTGTACAACCTGTAACTTGTCCTCCTGAAAGTTGCCTCTGATTAAATCGTTCTGCCAGTTGTTGACTCCGAAAGAAATTCTCCAACCGTCTGGAAAACTTTCTCGACTTTTGGAAGTTGAATCGACTTCCTATCCAGCAAAATCAAATTGCCTCTATGAAGCTGCTTGTGCAATCCTCATGCAACCTCTTGAGGAATAATTCAGCCTCCGACTCTCTGGAACTAGAAATATTCTTTGGATATGTTGTCTCTGCTCCCTCTTACTCCCACGTCCATTGTGGCTTGAACTCTTCTTCCCTCTCGTTGTTGTATAGCTCGATTTGCCAAGGAACTCGTTCTTCCTGTGTCTCAAGTGTATCTTGTTCCAACCCCATCGAGCTCCTCTTATAATCTCTCGTTGGCTCACCAACGGCCATGATTAAATTCTTATCAACGACTAAAATCATCTTTGAGATGATCTATGTGAGTTTCTAGAGAAATCTCACCTTTTGGCAGGATGGGCACCATGATAATCCAACATACCATTTTTTAAGGAGGCGATCACATGTAATAAGTAATTTTCATCCTAATAGCCATAAGAAATGAGAAACCATAAGCCAAATGTTCGACTCCCATATTTTTTTCCATATCAAATCTTGGCAAGGAGATCTGAACTGCCATAATATAATAGGCTTTTATTGTTAATTTCTTTAATGCACCATTACAAAGTCACTAACTTATAAAAAAAATGATTATGTAGCATGATATGACTCCATGTATTTTAATATTTAAATTAAAGTGAAAAAACTCACTCCTAAGTAAGTTTAGTTGTATTTTCATTAAGTGAATTTCATGTGATATTTTCCTTGAAATGCAACTGCAACTAGAATCAATTATTCTAACTAGATTAATTTACGCATTCTATTTTGTTATGAAAAAATAACGAATTAATCACTCTGTGATTTCTTCACAATAAAAATGTTGTAGAAAATAAAATGCTGGAAATTGAGAAATATAGAGCACACATGCAAAAATTTGACACAGTTATTTTTGGACAAATCCCCATAAAAACCCAATCCAGGAAAATTGGTGCAACATATGAGATTTTTATTATTATAGCAGCAGCAAATTTGAGTACAAAATATGGATGCCTAAACTAGAAATCCACAGTGATATAATCCAGCCAGAATTATTAGAGATAAATTTCTCTCTCTCCTCTTGCAATCCTGGCACAACTTAGCTTCAAAAATTGGCTCTTCTAGAACCCCTGCGTAGGCATCTATGCAACATGTAACTCACACTCTTGAAAAATTCCTTTTATCATGTCATTCTCCTTCTGCTGACTCTAGAAGAAATTATTTTCCCCTTGGAAAACTTTCCCAGCCTCTGGAAGCTGAATCAACCTCCTCTCCAGCAAAATTGAACTACCTCTATGAAGCTTCCTGCGTAGTCCCTACGTAGCCTCCTGGGGAATAACTCGGCCTCCTGCCACTGAATCTATGAAACTGGAAATATCCTTTGGATATGTTGTGTTTTGTCCCTCTTACTCCCACATCCCTTGTGGCTCGAACTCTTCTTCCCTTTATGTTTTTGGATAGCTCGATCTACCAAGGAACTCACTCTTCCTATGTCTCAAGTGTATCTTGCTCCAACCCCATCAACCTCCTCTTATAATCTCTAGTTGGCTCACCAATGACCATGATTAATTCAGCATTGACGACTAAGATCATCTCTTAGTCAATCCATGTGAGTTTCTAGAGAAATCTCACATTTCTCAATTAATTCATATTAATTAATCACTTTTCCTAAGTTAATTTTGACTAATTAACTTAATTGCGCCATCTCAAGGTGTTTTCTTCGAAAAAAAATTCTGGGTCTTGGAACTCTAGTGTTTTTTAGCCTCTCTGAGCTAAGTAAAGACTAGAACACTTGTTTGATGCTCTAAAAATTAACACTCCCTCTTAGTGAGGAAGGTGTTCTACTATCTCTTATCATCCTCCCATACATGATGTTGATGTCTAACAACTACAACAACCTTCCATTTCTTACCAAGCTACTGCGCAACTCTAATTCATCTGCCACTCTGTAGCTGGACCACCCTGCTTCTACGTTGTTGTTGACACTGAACTGTACACCCTATATTTTTTTCAACTCTACATTTCACTACAATTGATCTCATGTTGTTGTTGCTACTGCAACTATTGCAATTGAAAAATAAACTCTGAATTAACTGTGCCACTGGAGTGGTTCTGCAACTATGTATCGCGTCTCTGACTATAAATAGCCTCTGCATTATCTACTGAGTAATTGTCTGTGATACAATAGCTCTGCACCCCTCAACATATGACTGCAAATAGTACTACAACTGTCCCTCAAGATTTGACTATGCCATCCTGAACACTGACCCATCTGCTACTAAATACTATGGGCCCCTATAGCAAGGGTATTGATCCATGAGAAAATATTTGTCCGATGTTATCCTCCTTGGACCTTGCCCAAAATTTTTTGCAACTCTGGTGACTAAAGTTCAAAGTCATCCCACTTCTCTCTTGGAGATATAGCTACACATAGTGTGAATTCATCCTCCAACCTAGAAAACAAATTTTCGATCTCTCCTAAAGTTGTTGCTTGCTCTTTCTTCTCCTTCTTGTCATTTTCCTTTACGAACATTGGTTACTGTAGTGACCAAACTCACCACATATGAAACACTTAATCTTCTAAAAGTCATTTTTTCTTTCTCCTCCATATGAACCATGTTCTTGACCAGGACCCTTCTTTGCCTTGCAAGTTGCACTAGACATCTCGCACTTCTTTTGGCAACTGTCTCAAGCAACTCGAAGTTGATTTATTGTCCAGATTTTCATTTTGGCTAACTCGTATGGAATTCTCTGGAAATCTTGTATGACCATCTCTAGAAAGCTGTAAAATTTGCGAAACTCAAATAATTGGAGACAAGATATGGAAATATCCTCTTTCCTATTGGACCTTCTTTCTGCTACTCACATTCCCTTTTAGAATGCACATATATGCTCATGCCTGCCTATGGAAGTCCTTTGGCACTCGCACTGCTTGCTATTCCAACTGGGTAACTCGCTCAAACTTTCGGAAGTCCTTCTCCAGAGTCTAGCACACAATCTGTTGCTCCTGAAGTTCACACTGGATGACTAGAAAACTCGCACGACCTACTGCAAATGGAAATCTAGGATCTACTCCTGAAAAATGGATCTGGAAATCCTTTGAGAAATTCTGGAAATTCCTCTATGTGTGCTTTTCTCTTCCACCCGACGTTGATCTGCTACTACAAACCAATTGTGCGAAGATATACTCACGAAACTTCTTCACGAAAACACCACTGCTTCTAAATCACTACAACTAAGGCTCTTCAAATTTTGTGTTGCATGCAAACTGAAAATTGAACCCTTCCTCTGCAAATTCGCACTCCCGATTAGCCTTTGCACAGGTCCAGAATTTTTTCCTAGACTCCCTTTGAAGCTGCAAAATTTATCCCTCATTATTGAGTCCTGATCTGTCTTCAAACTGCTCGAATACCATGTGAATTTTTCCTTGAAATGTAGTTACGACTAGAATTAATTCTTCTAACTGAATTAATTTATGCAGTTTATTTTGTTACGACAAAATAATGAATTAATCACACCGCGATTTCTTCACAATAAAAGCATTTTGAAACATAAAATGTTGGAAAATGGGAAATATAAAGCGCACATACAAAAATTTGACACAATTATTTTTGGAAAAATGTCCCGGGAAAATCTCAATGTGGGAAAATCAGTGTAACAAATGAGGGTTTTTGTATTTATAGCAACAAAAAATCTATGTACAAAATCTATATGTTCAAACTAGCAATCCACAACAAGATATTCTGGCCAAAATTATTAGAGAGAATTTTCTTTCTCCTCAAGTAATCCCAACACAACTTAGCTTCAAAAACTGACTCTTCTAGAACCCCTGCGTAGGCTTCTATGTTACCTTTGTACAACCTGTAAATTGGACTCCTGAAAGTTGCCTCTGATTAAATCGTTCTACCAGTTGCTGACTCCGGAAGAAATTCTCCAACCCTCTGGAAAACTTTCTCGACTTTTGGAAGCTAAATCGACTTCCTATCCAGCAAAATCAAATTGCCTCTATGAAGCTACTTGTGCAATCCTCACACAACCTCTTGAGGAATAATTCAGCCTTCGACTCTCTGGAACTAGAAATCTACTTTGGATATGTTGTCTCTGCTCCCTCTTACTCCCACATCCATTGTGGCTTGAACTCTTCTTCCCTCTCGTTGTTGTATAGCTCGATCTGCCAAGGAACTCGTTCTTCCTGTGTCTCAAGTGTATCTTGTTCCAACCCCATCGAGCTCCTCTTATAATCTCTCATTGGCTCACCAACGACCATGATTAAATTCTTATCAACGACTAAAATCATCTTTGAGACGATCTATGTGAGTTTCTAGAGAAATCTCACCTTTCTCAATTAATTCTTGTTAATTAATCACTTTTCCTAAGTTAAACTTAGGAAATATTTAATTATTGACTATTTAACTTAATTGAGTAATCTCTAGATAGTTTTTCCTGAAATTTTTTTGAATTCTGAACTCTAATATTTCTTAACCTCTCTAACCAAATTCAAAACTATAACACATGTCCAATACTATAAAAATTAACATTTCATTAAAAAAAAAAAACAAATTTCTTAAAATTTAACATTTCATACATTAAACAAATATCTTAGATACGTATAGAACTTTCATAATAATATCAAAAAAGAATAATAAGTATTGGCTTTGAAGACATCTTTTATATATATATATATATATATATAAAGAGTGGAGGTATAAGAAAATCAAAGCAACACCCAACTCCAAGATTATCGAAACACATGAGCATTGTATATTGAATAGATTATTGTGGAGTTATAGAAAGATCAACAAAACAATGCACGGAGTAGTAGAGTTTCCTTGGTTATGAGATGAAAAGTAGTTGTTGCTACACGAAAAGGAGGTATGACCGTTAACCAAAAAAAAATCTTGAGGATAAGAAAATAAGAGTTTGTCATTATTAGGTTGCTATGTGGTTTTATATTGGGGTAAAGGTAAAGTGGTAATAGTTTTTAAGTTTTAATAATGATGAAAAATATAGAATACTGGATGTTTGTTATTTTATAAATATATAAAATATTGAAATTATTATTTTAACAAAAAAATCAAAATGTGGTTGATTTTTTAAGGAATAAATATTCATAATTTTAAAATACAAAAATATTCAGTAAAGATGAATATTGCATTAAGTCGAACCTGAAACCCAACACCGAATTTCAAGGTTATAAATTCACCGGGGTTTCGAGTTAAAAGTCGGCCCCACACACATTACCACCGCACTACACAGTCGGCCCATCCAATTAATTGTCTTTTTAATTAGGATGGCATATGGGTTGGGTTATGTAGAACAAGCCAATAAGCTTATTCCAGAATGCAGATTCAGAGATCTGCCCCCAGGAGTGAAGAAGCCATCTATCCCTGAGATCCAGAAGTTTTATACTCTGATGGATGGATGTTTCAGATCATAGATCCCAGCACAATGGATGAAACAAATGATCAATTGGGATCTATTCACACATCCAGAAGATGAAGGTTTTGCAGCTGCCTTCCCTAAAGAAGAAAAGTTGAAAATGTCAGATGAATGGAAGGAATACATGGAAGAAAACAGTGTGTGGATTTCTTTCTACTCTTGGAAAAAGAAAATGGAGAATGATGTTGTATTAATGGCTGATACTACAACGTCTTCCTCTCATTCTTGGACTGCATTGGATGGCAGTAAAATTGAGACTTCCACTACCTACCCTCCTTTCAAAAGTATTGTGATAGGAGAAGGATCTAACTCTGCACATGCTAGCCCTCTGGTCCAGCATGATAATTCTTTAATGGGTAGTGAAGGAAGGGTTCAGAAGGTGAGTGAGCAGTTAAACTGGACAAACACTGCACTCACAGGTCTGGAGAAAAATGTTGCCAAAACTGCCCTGGTCAAAGACCAGATTGATTCTGTCCAAGTCTCAGTCAATGATGTACATAGAGTTTTGAATTCTGTACAGTGTGACTTACAGGTAGTTAGGAGTATTACAGAACATTTTTCTGTTAAGTTTGATGAAATAGAAACTAGTGTCATAGATCAATCTATGGCTACTAGACAGTCTGTATATAAGTTGTCAGAAAAATTTGAAAATCTGTCTGTAAAGAAACCCAGCAAGCCTATTCCAATGTCTTTTATTGCTGGTAAAGCCAAAAGTGTTGTGCCACATGAGATCCCTAAACCTGAGTCAGTTCCTCCTGTCTCTTGGTTTCCTCATCTCATGCCCAGAGAAGTTCCGCAGTTGCCTCCTGTGACGTTGTCAGCAGCTAAACCTGAGTCTCAGCCAGTTGAAGAGTGATCTGAAAAGATCACTATGGAAGAAGTCATAAAAGACTCAGAGTCAAAAGACCATGTCTTTCCCATCTATGAGCCACTAGAACCACAGTTTACCCGACATGCAGCCCCTGACCTATATGGTGCAGGAAAGATTCCTCAAAGGGAAACATTTCATGACGGGAGTCATAAGGAGTGGAACATAGACAATATGTCTGCACATCAGATCCGGCAGATACTGGATCAGATGATCATTGAATACAAGCTAATGTGTGCAGATGGAAAGAGTGAGGTGGAAGCATGCAAAACAATCATGCAGTGTTTCACTGGCACGCTTGCAAGATGGTGGGAACTTGAGTCTTCTCCAGCATTGATTGAGAAAATGGAGAAGGAAGTTTTAAAAGATGAACAGGGTGACATCATGTTTCATCCTGATGGCACACCACAGATTAACATGATTGGTGCTCTCACAGCACTAATCCAAGAACATTTTTGTGGATTGGAATATGTTGCAGCTGATAAGCATGAAATGATATTGATGAATCTAAAGTGCAACAATATCAATCAGTATGAAGACTTCCACAGAGATTGGATGCAGAGAATATTCTGGGTTAAGGATCCCAAGAATATATTGTGGAAGCAGGTCTACCTAGCAGCTTTACCTTCAAAGCTAGTAGACATATTAAGAATGGAAGATGCTTTCCCCTTACCATTAGAGACTTATGTGTGGGGAGATCTCTATGGTATTGTAACAAAAGTTTTGATTTCATTGTGTACCAGGTCCAAGATGCAGAAGTCCATTGATAAACTCAACAGACTTCCTGGTACAAAATCATTCTGCAGTAAGTATGGCATCACATTGGATGATCCCCTTGTGCACAGAAGAAAGCACAAGAGACAAGCAAAGAAGGCTTACAAAAGAAGTAAGTCGACTTACAGACTGAGCGCTGCAAAGAAAAGAGAAATTCACAGACCCAAAGAGCATAGAAGTCCTAAAGCCCCTCAAAGGCAGTCCAGATGGAGGCCTAACACCCATTATTACCAGCCCCATGATATCCGGCCTAAAGATGCAAAGTTGGCCAGAATGAAAGAAGTTGAGTGCTGGTTATGTGGTCAGAAGGGACATACATCTAATATGTGTCCTACTGCTTTAGAGTCTAAAAGAGGTTTGGGTAAGAAGTCTAGTAAGTATGCTAAGAACAAACAGCCTTCTTCCTCTCACACCACTGTCAAGCAAGACCCTGACGCCTGTGCCTATTGTAAGTCTACTTCACATAAGATTTCTGAATGTCCATCATATCCAGGCCGTCGTCTCTCTATCATGCAGCATGCCATGCCCCCCTCTTCTGATGATTCCTCCTCAGATGACTGTTCATCTTCCTCTTCTAATGAACAAGTCAATATGTATTGTCATTGCTCAGACCCAGAAGCCTGTAAATGTGATTCTTCTTCTGAATCTGATTCTGATTCTTATTCCTCAGCCGTGGAAGATCCACCGCATGTCCTCATGGCCCAAACTGATGATGATCTCAAAGTTTTTTCCCAGATTCGTGCCATGGATGAAGGAGATCTGAAAAATGCTCTCTTTGATGCTTACATGAAAAATCTTCCTAGTTCTTCTAGATCTTCCAGTTCCTCTAAGAAGCCTAATTTTGTTGAAGCTTCTTACGAGCGTAACACCAAATCGTATCTCCAACAACATAACAAAGCTCGTGGCCTCACTTTGGGGGAGGTGAATAAGGAGATACAAGAATTGAAAAATGAAGTGCGTAGTATACATAATGAGCTCAACGTTCTGAAATCACAGAACAATCAGTCTGCTTCTCCTTCAAATGTTTTAGCCAAACAGCAGACAAACTACACACTGCACACTCAGCCACGCACTGAAGTCCAAACCGCATCAGGTACCTTTGTTTCTTCAGGCTTCAGTGAAATCGGAGATATGCAAGTCTTCGCAGTCCAGTATCAGCAACATCACATCAAGGTAAAACTCTGCGTTGCTGGTAAAGTCTATGAGGTTATTGATTTAATAGATTCTGGCTCAGATCTTAACCTCATTTCAAAACATATAATCCCTTCTAGATATTGGACCACAGCAGAAAAAGAGGTCCAGGGATTAGGATCCAAGCAATTGAAGTTTGAAGTGTCAAAAGCCACTGTCTGTTTTGAATCCAAGTGTGTTAAGATTTCCCTAGCAGTCTCAGACATCCCTGTAGATTGTATTTTGGGAAATGTGTTTTTAGCAGCAGTAGAGCCCCATGGATCTTTTAGATTTCCTGATAACTCTGCAGGAATCTTCATCACTGTTTCTGGCCAGAGATTTGAACTTCCATATGTCTCCAGAAATAGGATTTCGCCCATGGTGCAGATAATGCAAACAAAAGAGAAGAAACTTCAAGCTGTAGAGAAAAGCCTGGTAGAACTTAAAGACCACAAGGAGACTATCAGAGTCGAAGAACAGTTAAGTTCACCAGAGGTTCAGAAAAAGATTGCTGAAATCCAGAAGGAATTCAAAGAACAGTGCTGCTCTGAAGAGCCGAATGCCTTTTGGCATAGAAAGCAGCACAACATAGAGTTGCCTTACAAGGAGGGATACACTGGCAGGCCTTGTAAGTCAAGAGCCATCCCTATGTCTGTCCATGACAGACAGCACTGTCAGAAGGAGATTGAACAACTTCTACAGAAGAAGTTGATCAGAGAATCCAGTAGCCCATGGAACTGCTATGGATTCTATGTGAACAAAAGAAGTGAACAAGTCAGAGGAGTTCCGCGTCTAGTGATAAATTATAAGCCTCTGAACAATGTATTAGCAGATGACACTTATCCAATCCCTCACAAAGGAGATTTGATAAGAAGAATATCAGGAGCCAAGGTGTTCTCGAAGTTTGATTTAAAGTCTGGTTTCTGGCAGGTCGCCATTGCAGAAGGTGACAGATGGAAGACTGCATTCAGTGTCCCTCATGGACATTATGAATGGAATGTTATGCCCTTTGGTCTGAAGCATGCCCCATCAAAATTCCAAAAGGTGATGGATTCTATCTTCAAACCCTATGCAGATTGGTTGCTTGCATACATTGATGATCTGTTAATATTTTCTAAAAATTTAAGTGACCATTTCAGACACTTGAAATTTTTTATGAAATTGGTCAAAAATAATGGTCTTGTCCTAAGTAAAAAGAAGATGGAGTTATGCAGAACAAAGATCAAATTCTTAGGACATGAGATTGAAAATGGCCAGATTGCTCTGCAGCATCATGCACTGGAGTTTGCAGATAAATTCCCGGATGTTATTCTTGACAAAACCCAGTTGCAGAGGTTCATAGGGTGCCTCAACTATGTGAGCAATTTCTATCCAAATTGTGCCATTGACAGATCTCTGTTAAATGCCAGAATCTTACAAGTTCATAGGAACTTAACTCCCTATGTGAAATGTAGTCTTAGGAGTAAATTAAAATGTACTCTACTTTAAATATAGGAGTAGATTAATTTAGGTGAAAATAAACTATTTGTTTTTATCAGGATTGCATATTTCAAAAATATGCCAGAATCTTATAAGTTGATAGGAGCTTAACTCATGTAGTCTACTTAAAATAAATAGGATTAGATTAATTTAGATGAAAGTAAATTATTTGTTTTTATTAGGATTGCATATTTCAAAAATATGCCACTATCCTACAAGTTCATAGGAGCTTAACTCTGTGTAATGTAGTCTATTTAAAATAAATAGGAGTCGATTAATTTATGTGAAAGTAAACTATGCATTGTTTTTTATTTTTTTAATTAATTTTTATTTATAAAGAGTATTGTATTATTAGTGTTGTATATTTGTTATTCATAAATTTTGTAAAATATTGAAAATTTTAATTTTTGAATTTATATCTATTATGGATTTTGGAAATATTTTTTAATTTCGTAAATTTGTTACATTTTGACATATTTCCAAATCTGCAGTAGATATAAAGATTCTAGATCTATATACTTTGTACCGTATATCAAGCAAAATGCTGAAGATTGCATCCCCATTAAACTGAAGCTAAAAGATTCCACCTGAACCTCCTATTAGTGGAGGAGAATTTGGGAGGATGACGTGGATGAGCTGAAGTTTTTTTTCATTTGAAGAAATCTCATTTAGAGCAGTTCTTTGGTGTACATTGCCCTGTGGGTGATTGGGGTTTTTGGGGACTAAACCACATATCAAGCCTTGGTAAAGACAAACCACTTTGTGTTTGTGTGTTTTCTTTAATATTTATTCCACCTCTTTCCACCTCACTCTCATCAGAAAGTGGGGTGCAAGAAATATTAGAAAAATGGAGCCCAGAGTGGGGAAAATATTAAAGAAAATATATTATTTCATGAAAATGGGTGATGGGAATATTAGAAAAAACTTAGTAAAGTCACCCTTTTATAAGTGATTAATTAATTAAATATTTTTTCAACCTTTTAGTATAAATTTAGAATAAATGACATCCCATAACAACTTATAAATTTTATATAATAAAATTATAATCTACTCAAAGAATTTTGGTTTAAGTGGTTTGGTGGACCATTTTATAAGTGATTAATTAATTAAATATTTTTTCAACTTTTTAGTATAAATTCAGAATAAATGACATCTCATAATAAATTATAAATTTTATATAATAAAATTATAATCTACTCAAAGGATTTTAGTTTGAGTGGTTTGGTGAACCATTTTATAAGTGATTAATTAATTAAATATTTTTTCAACATTTTAGTATAAATTCAGAATAAATAATATCTCGTAACAATTTATAAATTTTATGTAATAAAATTAAAATCTACTCAAAAATTTTTAGTTTGAGTGGTTTTGTAAACCATTGGCTTCTAAATGATTTCAAAGCTATGCAAAAATATTATAACTGATCTTTTTGTAACATTTATGATATAATTCTGGCAATAATTATACTGATCTCGTTGTCCGTCCGTCCGGGCAATCTTGCTGCAATAAGATACCACCTGGGCAATTTCAGAGACTTTTGACATCAGTTCGATCCACAATTAAAAGTTCCCTTCAGAATTGGGATTGGCAGGTCAAGAAATTTCTTGGCACACGACAGATTGGGTTTTATATAAATATCAGTGCTGATAAGTAAGGGAATTGATTGAAGCAATAGTGGTGATGAAATTACATACTTGTTGCCGATAAGGGAGTGAAGTTGGATGATAAGCTCATCTTCTTCTTCTGAGAAGTTTCCGCGCTTGATATCCGGACGCAAGTAATTTATTCATCGGAGCCTGCAGCTCTTTCCGCATCGCAGCAGCCCTGCATCATAAAATCAAGAAGTTTACACCTTCGTGCAGAAATTTTTGGAAATTTCGATTAAAGTTTCAAGAATTTTAATTAAGAGTGTAAATCCAGATTATAGCCATAAATCTTTAAGACTGTGAAGCTTCAGGATTTTGAATATTCAAGCTTTACAGCGATGAAGCTTCAGGATTGAGTACTCATGGATTCTTTTTGAGCTTTACAAAGATGAAGTTTCAAGATTTTGAATACTCAAAATGAAGCTTCAAGATTTTACTCATTTGAATACTCAAACTTTAGAGCGATCAGCGATGAAGCTTCAAGATTTTGAATACTTATGAATTCTTGAACTTTACAGCAATAAAGTTTTGAGTACTCAAACTTTATTGCAATAAAATTTCAAGATTTTGAGTACTTATGAAAATTATAAAGATCATGAATTCTTGGTCTTTACCGCTTCAGAATTTTGAGTACTCAAACTTTACTGCGACGAAGCTTCAAGATTTATCGAATCCATAAAACCGTACACACTCAAGAATTAGATTTCTTGAAACTTTTTCACCGAGACGAAAATTTCGCAAGCTAAATTGAAGACTCGGTAGACAACGCCTAATCTATTCAATTCACAATCAGTTATTATTCCATTGAAGAGCAAAGTTCAGACAAGCAACCTGCGGCCTTGGGAAGCGAACGCCAACAGCTTTCACCGTGGGCTCGAATGTGAGCGATGAGGCGGTCGTCTTCTTCTTTGGTCCACGCTCCTTTGTTTGTATGAGCTTTTTCGCAGCAGGGAGATCTCTCCATCTTCACAGAGTGACTCTTTTGTTAGCTTTAAGAACAACAATATCATTGTTATTGTTCTAGGTTTTAAAAGCCTCAAACTCTGGTTTGCTAAGGTTTCTCTTGGGGGGTCTTTGCTTTTCTCAAGATAACCACGCAGTCTTTTCTAATAATATCTTTTGTAGCATTCAGTTAGTTCCTAATCTCGAACTCTATGTCACAAATAATATCTTGAACAAAGATTTTTCTAGGAGTTAGGCAAAATTAAAGCCTTTCTCCAAAAGACTATAAACTAGGTGGTTAAAAGAGAAACTAGAGAGATTAACAACCTTATTATAATAATAGAGAAGGAACGAGGAACACAGTTGAAATTATATTACGTCATGTGGACATCTCAATATTTTATTAATAACTAAGAGTGGGTGAAATATTTTTACCGCATTGGATAGCAATATCAACAACAAATCTAGTGACCACAATGAGGTTAGATTATTGATGTTTTATAATACTTTTAATTAAAACTAAGTAAAAGTGCATGCTTATTTTGTTTTTTTATTATTATTATAGTGTACATTGCTTTTCTATTTAGAGATTTTGTTTTAAAAGGGACAGGTGTCAACTCCAGATTGAGCATAGATGAAATCACAAATTGCCCTCACACTGTGTTGTAGAATGCATCTCTCAACATGATCACACATTTTATTTAAAAAGGAAGCATATTTTTCTTCTAATAATTGAAAAATATTTAAAATAAATAATAAAAATAATTTAATTTAAAACTTATAGTCAAAATTTTCACCAACTAAAATTTACAAAAGTTTATGCATATTTTTCTTCTAATAATTGAAAAATATTTAAAATAAATAATAACAATAATTTAATTTAAAACTTATACTCAAATTTTTCACCAACTAAAATTTTCAAAAGTGTATATTTTACCTACTCTAAATTTGATCATATACATGTTTTCAATTACATTTCCAATAAAAAAATATCTTATTATTAATATATATTTTTTGTTTCGCGGTCAAAGAAATTTCATTATATTATTAGAGAAAATCAGTTTACATTATGATGGCATACAACTCTCCCGGCTTCATTCCGATCATATTTGTTAGCGAGGAGAGCCAGACAAAAACATAAAAGATGTGCCCATTCATTGCCTATATCCCATGGAAAAAATGGTCAAATATTCCAAAATACATACAAAACTAAAAAGCAACATGCAATTTTAATATTAAGGAGGGGGGTGCAAAGCTTGACCACCTAGAGATGTTGGAGGACCGTGACCTTCATGGACATGAAAGTCTACGTGGGTCAAAAACACCTTAATTTCATCCATTATCTCATTAGTGTGGTGTTGGCTACGTCTCACTGAAGCCAACTGCTACAAGATTTCATTATGGCTATATTGCACATCATTGGTGTAGGCCACGAGCTCATTCTAGTCGTCATACCTATGTTGGCAAAGGATGTCCAAGTTGGCTTGGATATCCCTCAGTTGATCAACAATTGTACCAAGGGAGGTGGTTTTTCTACGCGGCCTAGAGAGGATACCTGATCATGCATTACCTCCCCTTCCATATCCATATGTCCCATCTCTTCCTCATTCATTTCCCTCACCCTATCAGCCTGAGCACCCTATTGTCCAAGGAGACCACAACCTTCTCAAGCGTGCCCACATTGACGAATCATCTCGGTAGCTTGCACTTGATGAAGCCCTTGCCAATACCTCACACCAAGGAAATTTCCTCACCCGTTGACCACCCTGCCCGGAGACATGCTAAGAATCCCATGCCCTGACACTGCATAAACACAAACTCTTCCCAAGGGGCGAGACGATCCCAACATCCCCAGTACTGGCGAAATTGATAGAATTGACTACATAGAGAAGTAATCGAACCAAGGTCGAAATACCTCAAAGTCGGGGGGGGGGCATCAATGACTTGGTTTGTAGCGACCCACTTCCTTCTCAAATGCCCACTACACCTATGAAACGTCGAGAGTCGAGCGAGCCTCATAAATTCAATCATGCTAGGTAGAGAGCTATTATCCGAGCCACATTGGCTTCCCTCAACAAACCAGAGGTCTCTCTTACATCCAAACCACCCACCATCTGGCCACAAAGTCAAAATCCACTATACATTTCACTTCCAACACCAATCAAGGAGAATAGTAACATGCAACACAAATAGAGCCTAAGAAGATGGAATTACCTTCACGCTGCAGTTATCTTCACACTGCTGAGTTGACGCCACAAGGCTAGGTGCCTGCTAGTTGAGCCATGGGTAGCTACAATACTTCCAAACTGTGCCAATCCCCTTTCAGACACGAACCCAAGATCCCAAAAGACTACCTGGTCAACTCTTTCTTGTAGCACCCACCTCATTTTCTAGTCTTTACCAACTTCTAAAACTCGGATTAACTCTCAAGAGAAGCCCTCCAAGTGAGCCAAGTAGGTGAAACCTTCCAAACTGTAACTTTTCATCTCCCAAACAACGATTCTTCTCACCACATCTAGCATCGAGGGATAAAAACTAACATGATCTCTAAAATGTTCACCGGCAGGCATCCGTCCTGATGTAATGACCATATGTTGTATTCATTTTTGCCACATGGGAGGTCTTGAATTTCCCTTATACGGCTTGCTAACCAAGTCAATCACCCCCAATGGGAAATATTTGACCTTGTTCACCATTCTCTTAATATTTTTTATATCTCTAGGGTCTAAATCGAAGGATCTCAAGATGAAATTCCAACAATAGGAAAAGTCCTAGTGGCCTTCAAGGATACCCCAGTTTCCCATCCAATCCATTACCTAGTTGTTCCATGTTCATCTCATATGTGCAGTGATTACGCATGGGCAGAGATGAATAATATCTCTAATCCTATAATTCTAAGATTCCAGGCGTCATCTTGTGACTATTTTAGCAGTGGGGGAGCCATTAATTATCTTTTGAGACATATGAATGACGAGACTCGAATCCCCTGAGAGTTGGATCTTGGGTATTGCCAACTTCCAAGTCAGATGAAGCCCTTTCTCAAGAGTTATTAGTTCTGCAATGTTGTTGGTCGTAGAGCCACAAGATCCAGCCTAGATGCCCAAAGGATTTCCTCCCAAATCCCTAAGGATTCCACCATACCCTGTAGGTCCTGGGTTCCCTTTAGATGGGGGTTTCTGGAACATCATTATTGGAGAAAGGTTTAATTTTGATCTCGAGTATCATGACTTCCTCCCTGTCATCTTTCCAATATTCACCCATCCATATATCCGCCAAAATATTTTTCTCGAATATTATCTTTGGTGGTGTTCTAGATCGCCTAAGTTGAGGGTTCTTGATCCTTAAAAATGATTATATTGTGACCTTTCCAAATTTTCCAAAGGAGGAATCCCAAAACCAACACCCAGGATTTGTTGACAATTGGGTTTCTAAATAAGTACATCCTCCATTGCTTAAAGGTGTCAATTAGGCTATTTCATGAGCGATCCAAGTGTTCAAAGGTGCTTTCCACATCAACCTATAAAATCTCTTCTTTCATACATGTATTCAACAAATGTTCCATTGTTTCTTGTTGCTTTCGGCAGGATGGGCACCATGATAATCCAACATACCATTTTTTAAGGAGGCGATCACATATAATAAGGAATTTTCTTCCTAATAGCCATAAGAAATGAGAAACCATAAGCCAAATGTTCGACTCCCAGATTTTTTTCCATATCAAATCTTGGCAAGGAGATCTAAACTGCCATAATATAATAGGCTTTTATTGTTAATTTCTTTAATACACCATTACAAAGTCACTAATTTATTAAAAAAATGATTATGTAGCATGATATGACTCCATGTATTTTAATATTTAAATTAAAGTGAAAAAACTCACTCCTAAGTAAGTTTAGTTGTATTTTCATTAAGTGAATTTCATGTGATATTTTCCTTGAAATGTCACTGCAACTGGAATCAATTCTTCTAACTGGATTAATTTATGCATTTTATTTTGTTACGGAAAATTAACGAATTAATCACTCTGTGATTTCTGCACAATAAAAATGCTGCAGAAAATAAAATGCTGGAAATTGAGAAATATAGAGCACACACACAGAAATTTGACACAATTATTTTTGGACAAATGTCCCCATAAAAACCCAATCCAGGAAAACTCGTGCAACATATGAGAGTTTGATTATTATAGCAGCAACAAATTTGAGTACAAAATATGGATGCCTAAACTAGCAATCCACAGTAAGATAATATAACCAGAATTATTAGAGAGAAATTTCTCTCTCTCCTTTTGCAATCTTGGCACAACTTAGCTTCCAAAATTGGCTCTTCTAGAACCCCTGCGTAGGCATCTATGCAACCTGTAACTCACACTCTTGAAAACTTCCTTTGATCATGTCATTCTTCGTTCTACTGACTCTGGAAGAGATTATTTGCCCCCCTGGAAAACTTTCCCAACTTCTGGAAGCTGAATCAACCTCCTCTCCAGCAAAATTGAACTACCTCTATGAAGCTTCCTGCGCACTCCCTACGCAGCCTCCTAAGGAATAACTTGGCCTCCTGCACTAAATCTATGAAACTGGAAATCTCCTTCGGATATGTTGTGTTTTGTCCCTCTTACTCCCACATCCCTTGTAGCTCGAACTCTTCTTCCCTTCTGCTGTAGGATAGCTCGATCTACCAAGGAACTCACTCTTCCTATGTCTCAAGTGTATCTTGCTCCAACCCCATCAACCTCCTCTTATAATCTCTAGTTGGCTCACCAATGACCATCATTAATTCGTCATTGACGACTAAGATCATATCTGAGTCGATCCATGTGAGTTTCTAGAGAAATCTCACATTTATCAATTAATTCCTATTAATTAATCACTTTTCCTAAGTTATACTTAGGAAATATTTAATTTTGACTAATTAACTTAACTGAGCCATCTCAAGGTGTTTTCTTCGAAAACTTTTTTTGGGTCCTGGAACTCTAGTGTTTTTTAGCCTCTCTGACCAAAGTAAAGACTAGAACACTTGTTTGTTGCTCTAAAAATTAACACTCCCTCTTACCGAGGAAGGTGTTCTACTATCTTATATCATCCTCCCATCATGATGTTGATGTCTAACAACTATAACAACCTTCCATTTCTTACTAACCTACTGCACAACTCTAATTCATCTGCCACTCTGTAGCTGGACCACCCTGCTTCTACGTTGTTGCTAACATTGAACTATACACCATGTATTGTTTCCAACTCTACATTGCACTACAATTGATCTCATGCTATTGTTGCTATTGCAACTACTGCAATTGAAAAATAAACTCCAAGTCCACTGTGCCACTGGAGTGGTTTTGCAACTATGTACTGCGTCTCTGACTATAACTAGCCTCTGCATTGTCTACTGAGTAATTGTCTGTGCTACAATAGCTTTGCGCCTCTCAACATATGACTGCAAATAGTACTACAATTGTCCCTCAATATTTTACTGTGCCATCCTGAACACTGACCCATCTACTACTAAATATTATGGGTCCCTATAGCAAGGGTATTGATCCATGAGAAAATATTTGTCCGATGTTATTCTCCTTGGACCTTGCCCAAAATTTTTTGCAACTCTGGTGACTAAAGTTCAACGTCACCCCAATTCTCTCTTGGAGATAAACTACATATAATGTGAATTCATCCTCCAACCTAGAAAAAAAAATTCCGATCTCCGCTGAATTTTTTGCTTGCTATTTCTTCTCCTTCTTGTCATTTTTCCTTTGCAAACATTGGTTACTGCAGTGACCAAACCCACCACATATGAAGCACTTAATCTTCTTCAGGTCCTTTTTTATTTCTCCTCCATATGAACCTTGTTCTTGACTGGGACCCTTCTTTGCCTTGCAACTTGCACTAGACATCTCGCACTTCTTTTGGCACTTATCTCAAGCAACTGGAAGTTGATTTGTTGTCCAGATTTTCATTCTGGCTAACTCATATGGACTTCTCTGGAAATCTTGTATGACCATCTCTAGAAATCTGCAAAATTTGCGAAACTCAAATAATGGAGACAAGATATGGAAATATCCTCTTTCCTATTGGACCTTCCTTCTGCTACTCACATTCCCTTTTAGAATGCACATATATGCTCTTGCCTGCCTATGGAAGTCCTTCGACACTCACATTGCCTGTTATTCCAACTGGGTAACTCGCTCAACCTTTTGGAAGTCCTTCTCCAAAGTCTAGCACACAATCTGCTGCTCCTGAAGTTCACAGCGGATGACTAGAAAACTCACACGACCTACTGCAACTGGAAATCTAGGATCTACTCTTGAAAGCTGGATCTGGAAATCCTTTGAGAAATTCTGGAAATTCCTCTGTGTGTGCTTTTCTCTTCCACCCGACGTTGATCTGCTACTGCAAAACTTGTTGCAAACCAATTGTGCCAAGATCTGCTCACGAAACTTCTTCACGAAAACACCACTGCTTCTAAATCACTACAACTAAGGCTCTTCAAATTTTGTGTTGCATGCAAACTGAAAATCAAACCCTTCCTCTGCAAATTTGCATTCCTGATTGGCCTTTGCACAGATCCAGAATTTTTTCCCAGACTCCCTTTGAAGCTGCAAAATTTATCCCTCATTACTGAGCCCTGATTTGTCTTCAAACTGCTCGAATACCATGTGAATTTTTCCTTGAAATGCAGTTACAACTAGAATTAATTCTTCTAACTGGATTAATTTATGCAGTTTATTTTGTTACGACAAAATAACCAATTAATCACACTACGATTTCTTCACAATAAAAATGTTTTGAAAAATAAAACGTTGGACACTGAGAACTATAAAGCGCACACAAAAAAACTTGACACAATGTCCCAGGAAAATCTCAATGTGGGAAAACAAGTGTAACAAATGAGGGTTTTAGTGTTTATAGCAACGAAAAATCTGAGTACAAAATCTAGATGTTCAAACTGGCAATCCACAACAAGATATTATGGCCAAAATTATTAGAGAGAATTTTCTCTCTCCTCAAGCAATCCCAACACAACTTAGCTTCAGAAACTGGCTCTTCTAGAACCCCTGCGCAGGCTTCTACGTTGCCTTTGTACAACCTGTAACTTGTGCTCCTGAAAGTTTCCTCTAATTAAGTCGTTATGCCTGTTGCTGACTTCGGAAGCAATTCTCCAACCCTCTGGAAAACTTTCCCAAATTTTGGAAGCTAAATCGACTTCCTATCCAGCAAAATCAAATTGCCTCTATGACGTTGCCTGCGTAATCCTCGCACAACCTCTTGAGGAATAATTCAGCCTCCGACTCTCTGGAACTAGAAATTTTCTCCGGATATGTTGTCTCTGCTCCCTCTTACTCCCACGTCCATTTTGGCTTGAACTCTTCTTCCCTCTCGTTGTTGTATAGCTCGATCTAACAAGGAACTCGTTCTTCGTGTGTCTCAAGTGTATCTTGTTCCAACCCCATAGACCTCCTCTTATAATCTCTCGTTGGCTCACCAACGACCATGATTAAATTCTTATCAATGACTAAAATCATCTTTGAGACGATCTATGTGAGTTTCTAGAGAAATCTCATCTTTCTCAATTAATTCTTGTTAATTAATCACTTTTCCTAACTTAAACTTAAGAAATGTTTAATTATTGACTATTTAACTTAATTGAGTCATCTCTAAGTGTTTTTTCCTGAAACTTTTTTGAGTTCTGAGCTCTAGTATTTCGTAACCTCTCTAAGCAAATTCAAAACTATAACGTATGTCCATACTATAAAAATTAACATTTCATAAAAAAACAAATATCTTAAAAATTAACATTTCATACACTAAACAAATATTTTAGATACATATAGAACTTTCATAATAATAACAAAAAAATAATAATAAGTATTGGCTTTTAAGACATATTTTTACACCGAAGGTGTTCTTTTATGGGATTGACAGGGAAACACTGTTCATCTCAGCCAATCCATGTGCTCCGCATCTGCTCCAGATTCGCCCTTCTATCCTATCAAAATTTGACACTTGGCGGCTTCTTTCAGAACCGCGTACAAGACCATGTCATCCTACCATGCTGCTGTCCAATCCTTCGCTCGCCTCCTTCGGTGTCCTTTTGCTCTTTTTAATGAGCAATTGCTAGTTTATTTATATATAGAGTGGAGCTATAAGAAAGTCAAAGCAACACCCGACTCCAAGATTATCGAAACATATGAGCATGGTATATTGAATAGATTATTGTGGATCTATAGAAAGATCAACAAAACAATGTACGGACTAGGGAGTAGTAGAGTTTCCTTGGTTATGAGATGAAAAGTAGTTGTTGCTACACGAAAAGGAGGTATGATCGTTACCAAAAAAATATTCTTGAGGATAAGAGAATAAGAGTTTGTCATTATTAGGTTGCTATGTGGTTTTATATTGGGGTAAAGGTAAAATGGTAATAGTTTTTAAGTTTTCATAATAATGAATAATAATGAAAAATATAGAATATTGGATGTTTGTTATTTTATAAATTCTTAGTTTAAAAAAGTAATGTTTTGGTTTAGAATTTAGTAAAGATTTTGAAGATTTATCATAATCTTGTTTACAGTTGTTAAATTTAAATATTTTAAGTGTTTTAAAGGTTTTTGATAGTGCTGAATCCATTTTCATTATAAAAAATGAATTCAAAACACTCCAATTATCTGATTTTTTGAATTTTAGTTGACCAGATTCCAGCGAAAAACTGTTGTCTGAACTATTCCATTACCTAGATAGACAACTTCTTTTATAAATATATAAATATTGAAATTATTATTTTAATTAAAAAAATTCAAAATGTTGTTGATTTTTTAAGGAATAAATATTAATAATTTTAAAATACAAAAATATTCAGTAAAGATGTATATTGCATTAAGTTGAACCTGAAACCCAACACCGAACTTCAAGGCAATTTTTTCTGAAATTTTTATGGTATAATTCACCGGGGTTTCGAGTTAAAAGTCGGCCCCACACACATTACCACCGCACTACACAGTCGGCCCATCCAATTAATAGTCATTTTTATTAGAATGGCATATTTCAAAAAAATGCCAGAATCTTATAAGTTCATAGGAACTTAACTCCCTATGTGAAATGTAGTCTATTCACATAGTCTTAGGAGTAAATTAAAATCTAGTCTACTTTAAATATAGGAGTAGATTAATTTACGTGAAAAAAAACTATTTGTTTTTATTAGGATTGCATATTTCAAAAATATGCCAGAATCTTATAAGTTGATAGGAGCTTAATTCCTTCTGTGTTTACTTAAAATAAATAGAATTAGATTAATTTAGATGAAAATAAATTATTTTTTCTTATTAGGATTGCATATTTCAAAAATATGCCAGAATCCTGCTTAAGTCTCTGTGAAATGTAGTCTACTTAAAATAAATAGGAGTTGATTAATTTATGTGAAAGTAAATTATTTGTTGTGAATGTTAGATGCATTGTTTTTTATTTTTTTGAAGATTTTAATTTTTGAATTTATATTTATAGTGGATTTTGAGAATATTTTTGAATCTAATGAATTTGTTAAATTTTGGCATATTTCCAAATCTATAATGGAAATAAAAATTCTAGATCTATGTACATTGTACAATATATCAAGCAAAATGTTGAAGATGCCATCTCCATAAGGTCATTATCATGGATGAATGCAATCCCTGCTTCTTTAAACTAAAGTTCAAATATTCCAACTGAAACTCGTCTTTGAGGGCGAGCTTTATATTCCAGTCTATCGGCCCATAAATGCACCGATAGACGAAATGGCCACCGTCAGATTAAAACAATAAATGATCCTACGGTGGCCATTTCGTCTCTCGGTGCATTTATGGGCTGATAGACTGGGATATAAGGCTCGCCGTCTTTGAGGAGAAATTGAGAGGATGAAGTGGACAAGTTAAACTTTTATTCCACTCGAAAAAATTGCATCGAGGGCAACAGCTCTTAGGGGTACATTGCCTCGTCTGTGATCTACTAAACTTGTAGGGACTAAACCTCTTGTTGAACCACATCTTCTAGACTAAAATGCAAAATTGCCTTGCCTAGGATTGAACTACTAAACTTATGAAAAGTAAACTTCCTCACTTAACCATTGAACCACATCGTCATACCAAAACTTCATCCTTGATTGTTGTGAAGTAGGAATCGGCCCTAGAAAAATTCAAGGGGTTTCATCACAGCGTGATTCAAAGGGTTTCATTACAGCGTGTTTTTCGCTGAATTATAGCTAAAAATCTACCAAAACTCAAATAAAATAAAAAAAACTCCATATACAAATTATTCATGTGAGGATTTTTTGAATTTATAAGAAATCTGAGTTTTTTAATTCAATGTCATATCTTTATAAGAGATCTGAGTTTTTTAATTCAATGTCATATCTTTACGAAGGTTATGAGAGCTGGGAGAAACTATACTTGGAAATATGCACGTGCGGATTTTTCTTTAATTTAAGAGCCATAGGAAATCTTGAATCCAGTGTCATACTCTTATAAAAGCTATGAAACAATGCATATGGTAATAATGTCCAATGACACTGGTCCTTAATCCGTTTCTTCCAAACTTAGTGGGAAAAAATCAAACCTAATATAATCTCCAATAAAGTCTTAATCCGTTTCTTCCAAACTTAGTGGGAAAAAATCAAACCTAATATAATCTCCAATAAAGCCAAAAACCACTTGACAAACATATATATATATATATATATATATATAACAAAACACACATACTAGATTTCATTATATATTTCCTCCACCTTACTCTCACGAGAGAGTGGGGTGCAAGAAATATTAGAAAAATGGGAGGGGAGAAATATTAGAGAAAATATATTATTTCATGAAGGTGGGTGCTGAGAATATTAGAAAAAACTTAGTAAAGTCACCCTTTTATAAGTGATTCATTAATTTAATATTTTTTCAACCTTCTACTATAAATTCAGAATAAAATGTCTTTTGGTGAACTGTTTTATAAGTGATTAATTAATTAAATAGTTGTCAACCTTTTAGTATAAATTCAGAATAAATGATATCTCATAACAACTTATAAATTTTATATAATAAAATTATAATCTACTCAAAAAAATTTAGTTTGAGTGGTTTGGTGAACCATTTTATAAGTGATTAATTAATTAAATATTTTTTCAACCTTTTTAGTATAAATTCAAAATAAATGACACCTCATAACAACTTATAATTTTTATATAATAAAATTATAATCTACTCAAAGGATTTTAGTTTGAGTGGTTTGGTGAACCATTTTATAAGTGATTAATTAATTAATATTTTTTCAACCTTTTAGTATAGTTTCAGAATAAATGACATCTCATAACAATTTATAAATTTTATATGATAAAATTATAATCTACTCAAAGGATTTTAGTTTGAGTGGTTTGGTGAATCATTAGCTTCACTAACTGAATGATTTCAACTCTATGCAAAACATATTATAACTAACTCCTTTGTGACATTTATGAAAGGAGTTGTCTTTAATGCTACTTTTTGGAATTTGAAGTGAAATCTTGACCCAAAAAATCTCCAAAAAATCACACAAAAACAATTTGTTTATGAAATAATTATACATAATTTAATTCTGATAACCAATAAAAATTACAAATTCTCTAAATTTTTTCATTCTCATTTATAAATAAACAAAAAAAAATACTATAACCTATTATATATTATAACTAACTATATTGAACATTCATTTTTATTAACCTATGAAACTATACATACTCTCCCATTCTATATAACTAAATAATCCTTAAATAACCTTTCAATGAAGTTTCCATCGCTAAATAATTCTGTAAATAGCCCTTTCAATGAAGTTTCCATCTCTGAATAATCCTGTAGATAGCCCTTTCAATGAAGTTTCCATCTCTGAATAATCCTGTAGATAGCCATTTCAATGAAGTTTCCAACTGAGACATCATTAAGCGCTAACATCATTTTCTTTTTTTAATATGTAAAACTATACCTACTCTCCCATTTCGTATCACTAAAAACCCCTTTCAATGAACTATCCAACTGAGACATCAATAAGAGTTGTTGTGTGTGTCAGAACATAACAAAGTAACATATACATACACTGGTTAAAGTTTGCATGGTCATATTACTTCAATTAACCAATGGGACCTTGATTACAAGTTCCAAAGTCCAGAACTATGCGTTACCGCCTTATTTATCAAAATCAGTCTGCACTGCAATGTTGAGCAGCAGTTAAAAGACAACATCTTACTGTCCGAGATGGGTTTTCTTCAACCCCTCAACACTACTTTCAGGTCGCTGCAGGGCTCAGAGAAGCACCAATCTGTGTCCTGGTCTCTCTGTTTATATTTGGGACATGTCTTCTCATCATATGAATATTTAACAATAGGACTATAAAACCTACTAATAACCAATTTACCAATCTTCCGGCTTCTATAAGACGAGCCTGTATTGGGGGAAACCGCCAGCATTCTGTTCAGAATATCCGATATCGCAGTACCCGCCATAGTTTACTTCCAGCCCTAATGGATAACACACTCCGCTGACAGTATTAAATTTGAAACCACGGTTTTATGGACGCTCGAAGCTCTGTTTGCGGCTGGGGGCAAATTTGAGGGCAAGCTGATACACAAATTAAGATCGAGGTCGGGATGCTCCTCTGTCGCAGCTTGCTCGAAAGTTGAGCTTTCCGGTCGGTTGTGTTGGAAGAAATCTGTTATCTCCGGCGCTCTGTAGTTTTGAAACGCCGGAATTTCGTGGCCAGGGGCAGGCCTAGAGGGGCAGGTCGAGTTACTGTTGTGGGGAGGGCCAGGGCAGAGAGGGCGATGGGACCGGGGGTCGAGTCCCCTGCTCACCAATTTTCTCTTGATGTGTGAGTTCCAGTAGTTCTTGATCTCGTTGTCCGTCCGTCCGGGCAATCTTGCGGCAATAAGAGACCACCTGGGCAATCAGAGACTTTTGACATCAGTTCGATCCACAATTAAAAGTTCCCTTCAGAATTGGTATTGGCAGGTCAAGAAATTTCTTGGCACACGACAGATTGGTTTTATATAAATATCAGTGCTGATAAGTAAGGGAATTGATTGAAGCAATAGTGGCGATGAAATTACATACTTGTTGCCGATAAGGGAGTGAAGTTGGATGATAAGCTCATCTTCTTCTTCTGAGAAGTTTCCGCGCTTGATATCCGGACGCAAGTAATTTATCCATCGGAGCCTGCAGCTCTTTCCGCATCGCAGCAGCCCTGCATCATAAAATCAAGAAGTTTACACCTTCGTGCAGAAATTTTTGAAAGTTTCGATTAAAGTTTCAAGATTTTTAGTTGAGAGTGTAAATCCAGATTATAGCCATAAAGCTTTAAGGCTATGAAGCTTCAGGATTTTGAATATTCAAGCTTTACAGCGATGAAGCTTCAGGATTGAGTAATCATGGATTCTTTTCTTGAGCTTTACCGCGATGAATTCTTTTTGATCTGAAGCTTCAAGATTTTGAATACTCACAATGAAGCTTCAAGATTTTACTCATTTGAATACTCAAACTTTACAGCGATCAGCGATGAAGCTTCAAGATTTTGAATACTCATGAATTCTTGAACTTTACAGCAATAAAGCTTTGAGTACTTAAACTTTATTGCGATAAAACTTCAAGTGCTTATGAAGATTATAAAGATCATGAATTCTTGAGCTTTACCGCAATGAAGCTTCAAAATTTTGAGTACTCAAACTTTACTGCGATGAGGCTTCAAAATGATTTTGAGTACTTGTGAAGATTTTGAGTACTCATGAATAAATTTTCTTGATAGTATCGAATCCATAAAACCGTACACACTCAAGAATTAGATTTCTTGAAACTTTTTCACCCAGACGAAAATTTCGCAAGCTAAATTGAAGACTCGGTAGACAACGCCTAATCTATTCAATTCACAATCAGTTATTATTCCATTGAAGAGCAGAGTTCAGACAAGCAACCTGCTGCCTTGGGAAGCGAACGCCAACAGCCTTCACCGTGGGCTCGAATGTGAGCGATGAGGCGGTCGTCTTCTTCTTTGGTCCACGCCCCTTTGTTTGTATGAGCTTTTTCGCAGCAGGGAGATCTCCCCATCTTCACAGAGAAACAGATTAGTGAGACTTTCGCTGCCGGGACTGTAAACCGTGACCAGGATTGATTGGAATGGACACCAGATTACATTTCCTTGCTTTTGACATGCCTGCTTGTTGAGAATAAATAAATGAGCAGAACGGGTGACAGGTCGTTTGAACCGTCCGACGCGATTGCATCCGCATGTTTGGTAGGTGTTCTGGTTGTTGTAGTTGTTATAGAAGTGGGGTCTTGTCAGCCCAAAACCCTAATCCCTCCCCCCTCCTTTTCGTTATTTTCTGATTCTCACTATGGGGTCTTGTCAGCCCAAAGCCCTAATCCTTCCCCTTTCCCTTTTCGTTATTTTCTGATTCTCACTATGTATAAACTCACTCAGTTTTTCCTTATTTTCAGTGTGTATATGACTAAGTGGGATCTTTTATAAGAAATAAAATGAAAATTATATATTTTTGCTCAAAGTAGTTGGATTTGATTGTGGAAATTGAAGAACTTTTTTATCATTGGGTAAGGTTTAATTTCTCACAAGTTTTTTTGGAGCTATGAGATTCAATTTCCTTGAGGACTTTTCTATAGCTATGAGACATCTTGAGGTAATGGTGGAAAGTGTTGTTGCACCAAAAAAAGGATATTAAATGGTTTCTTAACCTACCTACACATAGTCCACCCTCATGTCTTAAATGGTTTCTTGACTATCTACACATAGTCCACCCTCATGTCCTCCTTTTCAAAATTTTAAGTCCATCTGGCTAAGCTTAAAGGTGGACATCCCCCACCTCAAAGCATTGACCAACCAATATAGAGGCCAAGCTTGTGAACAGTTGCTAGGCTTAAGAGCATAGTGGCATTGTCCCCATCTCCTCAGTAACAAGTAGCCGGTCTATCAATTCTCCTGATCACACACACACATGAAGAGTCTATATCTCTATATCTAATTAGTATAGTGACATTGTCCCATTTACGAGATCCACTCCAGATCACACACACACACACACGAAGAGTCTATATCTCTATATCTGATTAGTATAGTGACATTGTCCCATTGACTAGATCCACATCTCCTCGGTGACAAGTAGCAAGTCTATCAATTCTCCTGATCTCACACACACCTATCAATTCTTTTGATCTCACACACACAAGAGTCTATATCTGATTTATTCTCCTGATCTCACACACACCTATCAATTCTTTCGATCTCACACACACAAGAGTCTATATCTGATTTATATTGATTTTTACTTTACCTAAAATGAATGTAATTTTTTTTATTTTAATAGATTATTAATTATTTATTTTTTTAAAACAAAAAATTAATCTTGAGATAGTGAAATATTCATTCTTAAAGATTAAACTTATTTAAATTAGATTTATTTTATGATAAAACTTCGTAATAAAAAATTTCAAACAAACTTGGTAAGGACTACTGTCCTATTAGACCCAAATAATCTATACCTCATAAGTTATTTTTTTAAATATCTTTTTTCTTGAATTAAGTTTAATATACATCTCTCACTTTGTAGTGATTTCAATTTAGGTCATGTCAATAATAACATTTATTTTTCCTCATCACAACCATATCTATCTTTTTAAAAATAGAGAAGATATTATATTTTTAAAAATATAGATATTTAATTCCATGTCAATAAAAATATTTATTTTTCCTCATTACAACCATATATTTTTAAAAATATAAATATCTAAAAATATGATATTTAGTGTATGACAAAGTTATATTTATTTATAGGATCCATATTTTCAAATTTGCTATTGTTTCACGCACTTTGTGAAGCTTCTTAGATTATTTCATCGGTCACATCAATTTTGTGAACTTGAGCTTCACTTTAACGTACTTGAAAATCACAGCTTACCAACTTCCATAGATAGTTGTCGGCCTTTAATTTCCATGGATCTCAAATATTGATACTAAATATCAAATCCAATAGTAAGATAAATAAAAAATGGAGGTATCTACTGAATAATATGGACCATGCTCCCCAATAACACTACTCCAAATAGTCAATAGTAATTGCATTACACAGATTGCCCTATCACTTTTCATATTTGTGACGCACTCAATGTACAAGTTCCGAGTTGAACTGGCCATCTACAAATCAGCGAAGTCCAGACAAACAATTTGCGGGCCCCAGCCAGCGGAAGCGGCTTTTCTTATGCGAAGTAACCAACCCGTCAATAGCGAGTCGACTGGTTACACCCCACCAAAGATGCAGTGCGCTAAAGTCAAACTTTGCTGCTCTATTATTATTTAGAAAAGTCACCCTCAAGTTATTCCAGATGGTGTGGTTTTCCTTGAATAAGGGTGATGAGTCAGCTTTCTCCCATAAGACTCAGACTCAGAGATGGTTATCCTCACTATTGGTTTCACAAGTGAGTTATGATAAGTTTTCTCACCTTGTTAAAAAAAAAATCAGGGTATCTAAATCTATAAATAATGTAAGCAAATAATAACCACATAATACTACAACAATAATATATCTTCAAATATGCACGGTTATATTTGACCATTCCACATTTAACTCTACATCACTTAACATTATATATGAGTGGGCCTAACGGTTAAGAGCGTGTGTTTTCACTTAAAAGCTCATAGGTCAAAACCAGAGGGGGATAGAGTATGTATTTCTTCTTTGCCTTCGTAGACTTAGCACTCAAATCGCAATGACGAGGTGGTTTCCTTCCCTTGTCCCACAAACAAGACGATCTCATACACCAATTTGGTGTCTGGCTTGGTCGCAATGCAGTAGTTTAAAAACCTAAAAGCCTACAGAATAACCTAGAAATTCCGTTAATATTATAAAAAGTTCCAGCAAAGATTTTTGAAAATCTGGGTTACAATTGTTAAACTTCAATATTTTGGGTGCCCTAAAGGTTTTTGATGGTGCTGAATCCATTTTCACTATCAAAAATGCAATTCAAACACTCCAACTGATTTTTTGAATTTTTTTTACTGGAATGCAATTCAAACAGTGCAACTGATTCTTTGAATTTTTTTTACTGGATTCCAGCAAAAAACTACTGTCAAACTATTAGACAAACAACTACCCTAAAACTATTCTCTTGTATCAGTAAACACCTCCTTTCTCCATTTAATTTATGTAAATTTAAATTATTTTCATCTAAAAACAACCATACCTTTTAAACATATTTTAAAAAAAAACAGGAATAAATTATTTACCTACTGATACATAAAGGTTGGAATTTCTTTACTAGTTCACAGAAATATCAATGCCTCTGTTTTACCAGTGGTTAGTTATGACAAAAATCAAACACCAGATAATACTCAACAAACCCATGATCGTCAGAAGAATATATACAAAGGCTTGGGATGATGAGTTTTATCATCTCAGATATCCGGGGATAAAAATCCTTGATGATCCTGCAGCAGAATCCAGTACAAGTGGTCCTCGGGAGCCCCACTCATAAAAGGTTTTCCCTGTGTAAATAATGATCCCTAGTCACGGGCGTATAGTGACGAAGCTTTTCTCTTGGACTTTTCCTTCGTCCGAAAAGTATCCAATGTGTAATCAATAAAGTTTGATTCCTCGTGGGCCTATGTAAGGTATCCACAGTGTATCCACTAGCACTTTAGTTTGTCGGCATGACAGATCTCCGTGCGGATGTCACCTCTTGGTGTTACCCGAAAACGATGATCTTCTGCCAAGTGTCAATAATCGGACGGTGCATAGTAATGTTTGTCCCCCTCTCATTCCTATATAAGGAGAGGTTAGGCTCATTTGTAGGCACCGGTTGTTTGAGTCTAAGTGTGTGTGTTTAGAGTCCAAGTATTCTCTCCCTGCTCTGCGTCTGCGCAATCTTTGCGATCTGCTCGCATCACGGAGTTCTTACTCACAGTCCATAGGTTGAACTGAGAAGCCTGCGGGTGTATGTGCTCGGCATACATCAGAATCTAAAGTGGCCAGTTCATTAGTAAGTCTGTATGTTTGTGTGTTATAAGCTCTGAGACAGAGTCTGTTAATCAGCCAGGAAGCCTCTGGTAAAGATCGCTCATTCGTGAGTATCATAAGTCCAGTAAAAGCCGAAACAGTCAATCTCTGATACAGAGACATTGTAATCTGATTGTGAAGCATTCTGATAATAAAGAGAGAAGAAGTTTTTCATCTGGATTTCCGCATTTAAAGTGTTATTACTCTGTGTGCTTTTATATTGCTGTTAAGATACTTGCATTGCTCGAAAGTTCGCCAGATTCGCCGGAGTTCGCGAAAATTCTGAGGGACGCCAAGGCCGTGTGAAGGCGAGGAAGCCGTTGAGAAGGCCGTGAGTGCGTGAAGGATCAGTAGGTTCATCTGGGTTTACACTTGGGTTCACATAGAGCAGTGTTCAGAGACACTTAACAAGGCCAAGTCAGTTGGTTTACAACTGCAAGCAAGCTTTTGAGAAGCCTCTGCTAGAAATTGGTATCAGAGCCAATAAGTCGACGTTGTCGCCTGGTTCAGGATCTTGAGTAACACTTAAAAGTCTTTCTTTCTCTCTTATCCTCTAAAGAATGGATTCGTCAATGTCTAAGTCTGTATCATTCAGAGAGCTCGAAGAACAAGATCGAGCAGAAAAAAACCCGCTCAGAGATTTATTTGCGTCTAGTAGTAGTCGTGTGATCAATGAGTCTGATCACCTGTATGAAGAGGTTGAACCCCAAGCAAAATGGGTACTCCCAAATATCAAACCCTCTGAAGTATATAATGATTTAGGTATCTGGCACCTAAAAGCTGCCACTAGAGTAACTATTAAAGAGTCTGTGTCAAGTATCGAGGAAAATAGTGATCGTGTCCAGTTGATCCCTATTTTGAATCCCAAAGAACTTCAAGCTGAAGCCAAGAAATTGGGAACTCAATTTTTACATTTAGGTTGTTTAAGAGTTGGCATTCATGCTTTGGTGCACCCTGGAGTAGATGCCTATGTGTTGGCCACAGTCCGTGACTTAACTCATAACAAATACACTGATTCATTAATTGGAGGGATAGTGGCTCCACTATCAAATGGGCCAGTCTGGTTTGACTGTTACCCAAATTTCTCAGTGTCTGTCTTTGATGAAACATTGGCCGATATTCTACAGCTTCAAATCCAAACCATGGGATTTGATATGAGAAGAAGAAGAAGGAATATCGCGATTCAATTCCGTGGCTGTTTTCGCCACACATCCACAATGTTTCCTGCTGTACTCCATGCACCCAGCAGAGAGTCTAAAACCAGTGTGGTTGTTCTTACAGATCCGAAAAATCATAAGATAGAACACCAAGCCATCAAATGGGAGGATCTGCAATTTCCCCAGCACTGGACAGTCCCAAATCCCAGACCTCTGTCTGTCCAGAAAATCACCACTGCCAACATTACCGAAGACCAATCTTCTGCCACTTTGTCTTTTCCCAGAAGATCTACAATAGATCGCAGAAGATTAGAAGCTGAATGTAAAAAGTCGCCTCGTTACATTTCACCCGATTGTACAGATACGGGTTGTAGTTCTGTTGTTTCTAATTGTAGTCATGTAGCCCTTTTTGAATTTGCACAGTTTGTTAATTTTCAGCCAGTCAAAGTTGAATGTCCTCAGTGTCATCAAAGTGTCAACTTACAAAGTTTGGCTTATGCTGTTTTACATAGAAATCATAATCCCAGAACTGGTGAAGCTCCACCCAGTACTTCTGTCAATCCTTGTCCAAACCCTAAGTGCTCAGACATCCCTTTCCCTCATGAGGATGAGCACCCACATGTTCTGATGATGCATCTTCTTCCTTCTCTCGAAGAAGAAGATCCTAGATTGACTGAGTTGATGATAAACCAGAGACCACCTAAGAGTCCTAGGTATGGGTTGGGTTATATTGAACAAGCCAATAAGTTGATACCAGAATGCAGATACAGAGATCTGCCACCAGGTTGTAAAAAGCCTTCTGTACCTGAAATCCATAAGTTCTACACTCTCATGGATGGATGTCCTAGATCTGGAATCCCTGTAGAATGGATGAAACAAATGATCAATTGGGATTTGTTTACACATCCTCAAGCTGATGCCTTTGCAGCTGCCTATCCAAAGGATGAGAAGATGAAGCTTGCAGCAGAGTGGAAAGAATACATGGAGAAAAAGCAGGTATGGATATCATTCTATTCCTGGAAGAAAAAGATGGAGAATGATGTAGTATTAATGGCTGATGCTACTACATCTTCCTCACATTCATGGACTGCAACTGATGGCAGTAAGATTGAGACCTCCACTACATATCCTCCTTTCAGAAGTATTGTGTTAGGAGAAGGATCTAACACAACTCATGCTAGTCCTTTGGTCCAGCATGACAATTCTTTGATGGGTTCTGAAGGAAGAATTCAAAAGGTGAGTGAGCAGATAAATTGGACCAATACTGCACTCACAGGATTGGAGAAGAATGTTGCAAAGACTGCCCTGGTTAAGGACCAGATTGATTCAGTTCAAGTCTCTGTGAATGATGTACATAAAGTCTTAAATTCTGTACAGTGTGATCTTCAAGTAGTTAGGAGTATTTCAAAAAATTATTTTATTAAATTTGATGAGATTGAAAATTATGTAATTGACCAGTCAATTGCCACCAGACAGTCTGTTTATAAACTGTCTGAAAAATTTGAAAGACTGAATGTCAAGAAGGCCAGCAAACCCATTCCATTGTCATTCATTGCTGGTAAAGGAAAAAGTGTCGTGCCTCATGAGATCCCTAAACCTGAGTCAATTCCTCCTGTCTCTAGGTTTCCTCATCTCATGCCGAGAGAAGTTCCTCAGTTGTCTCTTACCCCTGTGTCAGAGTCAAAGCCTGAGTCACAGCCAGTTGAAGAAAGATCTGAGAAGATTACTATTGCTGAAGTGATGAAAGACTCAGAGTCTGAAAAACATGTCTTTCCTATCTATGAGCCCCTAGAGCCACAGTTTACCAGACATGCTCCTCCTGACCTTTCTGGTGCAGGAAAAATTCCACAGAGAGAAACGTTCTATGAAGGAAGTCACAAGGAATGGAACATTGATAACATGTCTGCACATCAGATTAGACAAATATTGGATCAAATGATCATTGAGTATAAGTTGATGTGTGTGGAAGGAAAGAGTGAGATCGAAGCCTGCAAAACAATCATGCAGTGTTTCACTAGCACACTGGCAAGATGGTGGGAACTAGAATCCTCTCATGCGTTGATTGAAAGAATGGAGAAAGAGATTCTAAAGGATGAACATGGTGACATCATGTTCAACCCTGATGGCACTGCACAAACCAATATGATCGGTGCTCTCACAGCATTGATCCAAGAACATTTTTGTGGATTAGAATATGTTGCATCAGATAAGCATGAAATGATATTGATGAATTAAAATGCAACAATATTAATCAGTATGAAGACTTCCATAGGGATTGGATTCAAAGAATATTTTTGGTAAAAGATCCCAAGAATCTGTTGTGGAAGCAAGTCTATCTAGCAGCCTTGCCTTCAAAGCTAGTAGACATTTTAAAGATGGAAGAAGCCTTCCCTTTGCCAATGGAAACTTATGTGTGGGGAGACTTCTATGGTATTATAACAAAAGTTTTGATTTCTTTGTGTACCAGGTCAAAGATGCAGAATTCTATTGACAAATTGAACAGACTTCCTGGTACTAAATCCTTTTGCAGTAAATATGGCATTACAGTGGATGATCCCCTTGTGCACAGAAGAAAGCACAAGAGACAAGCAAAGAAGGCTTACAAAAGGAGTAAGTCTACTTACAGACTAAGCTCTGCAAAGAGAAAAGAGCTTCGCAGACCTAAGGATCGCAAAAGACCTAAGGCTCCGAGACGGCCGTGGAGGCCTAATACCCATTATTACCAGCCCCATGATATTCGGCCTAGAGATGCTAAAGTGGCCAAAATGCAAGACGTTGAATGCTGGTTATGTGATCAAAAGGGACATACTTCAAATATGTGTCCTACTGCCTTAGAGTCAAAAAGAGGTCTCGGTAAAAAGTCTGCTAAGTATGCTAAGAATAAACAGCCTTCTACTTCACAGACCACTGTCAAACAAGATCCCGACGCCTGTGCCTATTGTAAGTCTACTTCTCATAGGATTTCTGACTGTCCATCCTATCCAGGTCGTCGTCTGTCTTTACAGCAACATGCCATTGTTGATAGTTCTTCCTCTGATGACTACTCTTCTTCCTCTCTTGAAGAGCAAGTCAATATGTATTGCCAATGCTCATACCCAGATGCATGTAGATGTGATTCTTCTGAGTTTGATTCTGAGTCTTCTTACTCCTCCGCCGTAGAAGACACTCCTCATATCCTCATGGCCCAAACTGATGATGATGATTTAAAAATTTTTGCTCAGATCCGTGCCATGGATGAAGGAGATTTGAAAAATGCTCTCCTTTCTGCCTACATGAAGAATCTTTCTGGTTCTTCCCATTCTTCCAGTTCCTCTAAGAAGCCTAATTTTGTCGAAGCTTCTTATGAGCGAAATACCAAGACGTATCTCCAACAACATAACAAAGCTCGTGGCCTCACTTTGGGGGAGGTGAGCAAGGAGATACATGATCTGAAAACTGAGGTGCGCAACATCAAAAATGAACTTGCTGTTTTAAAATCTCAGAATGCACAGCAACCTACATCATCGATAGCAGTTTTGTCGAAACAGCCGACAAATTATATTCTGCACACTCAGCCACAAAATGAAGTCCATACTGCATCAGGCAAGTTTGTTTCATCAGGCTTCAGTGAAATTGGGGATATGCAAGTCCTCGCAGTTCAGTATCAGCAGCATCATGTTCTGGTAAATCTTTGTGTTGCTGGTCATATTTATAAGGTTATTGCTTTAATTGATTCTGGTTCTGATCTTAACCTTATATCTAAGCATATAATCCCTTCGAGATATTGGACCACAACAGAAAAAGAAGTTCAGGGATTAGGAATGAAACAATTAAAGTTTGAAGTTTCTACAGCTACTGTCTGCTTTGATTCCAAATATGTGAAATTATCTTTAGCAGTCTCAGATATTCCTGTTGACTGTATTTTGGGTAATGTGTTTTTAGTAGCAGTAGAGCCACATGGGTCTTTCAGATTTCCCGATGGATCTGCAGGAATCTTTATTACTGTTTCTGGCAAAAGATTTGAATTGCCATATGTTTCCAGAAATAGAATCTCACCCATGGTGCAGGTGATGAAGGAAAAAGAAAAGAAACTTCAAGCAGTTGAGAAAAGCCTGGTTGAGCTCAAAGATCACAAGGAAACTATCAGAGTTGAAGAACAATTGAGTTCTCCAGAGGTTCAAAAGAAGATTGATGAAATTCAAAAAGAATTTGAAGAAACATGCTACTCTGAAGAGCCCAATGCCTTCTGGCACAGAAAGCAGCACAGCATTGAACTACCCTACAAGGAGGGATATACTGGCAAGCCTTGTAGGTCAAGGAACATCCCTATGTATGTCCAAGATAGACAACATTGTCAGAAAGAAATTGAGCAGCTTCTACAAAAGAAGCTAATAAGAGAATCCAGTAGCCCATGGAACTGCTATGGATTCTATGTAAATAAAAGAAGTGAGCAAGTCAGGGGAGTTCCAAGATTAGTGATTAATTATAATCCTCTGAACAATGTATTAGCAGATGACACTTATCCAATCCCTCACAAAGGAGATTTGATAAGAAGAATTTCAGGAGCTAAAATATTTTCCAAGTTTGATTTGAAGTCTGGATTCTGGCAGGTTGCCATTGCAGAAGGTGACAGATGGAAGACTGCATTTAGTGTCCCTCATGGACATTATGAATGGAACGTGATGCCTTTTGGACTGAAGCATGCGCCATCCAAATTCCAAAAGGTAATGGATTCTATTTTTAAGCCTTATGCAGATTGGTTGCTAGCTTATATAGATGATCTGCTGATATTTTCAAAGAATCTGAGTGACCACTTCAGACACCTGAAGATTTTTATAAAGTTGGTCAAAAGAAATGGGCTTGTCCTAAGAAAAAAGAAAATGGAGCTCTGTAAGACAAAGATTAAATTCTTAGGACATGAAATAGAAAATGGCCAGATTGCTCTGCAAAAACATGCACTGGAGTTTGCAGATAAATTCCCTGATGTTATTATAGACAAAACCCAGTTGCAGAGGTTTTTGGGTTGCCTCAATTATGTGAGCAATTTCTATCCTGACTGTGCCATTGACAGATCTCTGTTAAACTAGAGATTAAGAAAAAACCCGAAACCTTGGACTGACAAGCACACCCAAGCAGTCAGAGAAATTAAGTCTAAGGTAAAGAATCTGCCCATATTATATGTTGCTGATGATAACTTTTTTAAGATTGTTGAAACAGATGCCAGTAATATTGGTTGGGGAGGTGTGCTGAAACAGAAACCTACAGAAGACGATCCAAAAGAAAAAGAACAGGTTGTTCTATTTGTTTCCGGAGTTTGGAGCAAAGCAGAGAAAAATTATGCTCCTATAAAGAAAGAGGTAAAAGCAGCCTGGTAACACACCATAAGTTTACAGATTCATTAATTGAGGAACTTGTCTATAGGTTCAACGGCGGAGGGTTAACTTTGACGTGAAAGTAAAACATAAATGTTCATCTCTATTGGGAATCATTGAAACCTTGGTATTTTGGAAAGGATTATGGAGAATCAAGATATTAAAAAGTAATATTTGGTTTTTTTAAATTCTATCTAGTTTTTTTTTTATTGTATTTAAAAATTGTTAAAATATTTTTAAGAAGTCAAAACTTTTCCTACTTTGAAAGTTCTTAATCAGTTGATATATGCAATGGTCCGTGATGCATGCTCCTTGGCCAAGTTTTAAAAAAGGGTTTATAAGAGGATGTATGGAGAAATTTGTAATCTCTATTAAGGTTCTATCTTTTTAATGTTTTGTTTATTTAAGTTTGTGGGAGGTAATCTTTATTAATTTTAGCAAGATGGGATGGTATAAGATATGTGTTTTTTTTTTAATGAACATCTTGAAATTTTAGTTGTTGGTTTAGAGGAGAGGCATGGAAATGAATATTTAAAAAAAAAAAAAAAAAATTAGTTGTTTTTGGAGGGGACGCATCAAAATGAACATCAATTTTTTTTTTCACATGCTTTTTAGTTGGTTGGAGAGTGTAGCTCTCCAATATCAAATTTTCATGTAGAGATGATAGGGGATTGAAGAGAGTGATTGAAGTGTAGCTCTCCAATACCAACTTTTCATTTAGAGATTGGAGGGTATTGAAGATAGTATCTATTTGTAGATGTTAGGAGTTTTTGCATCATAATTTGGATTGGAAGTTTGATTATGGAATTAGAGACTTTTAGATTTAATTGTACTATTTTTTCATTTTAACTTAAATGAATTTGTTAAGCATTAGACAAAGCTTTATGTTAAACATAAGGTTCTGTGTAAAGTTTTAGATAGTGAGTTATATTGAAGAACTCTCTGGATTTCCACAATGTTATAAAACAATTATCGACGTTTCGAATCTCAACAGGGATCCATCTTCAGGACGAGAGTTGAGTTGAAGAATGAAAGAAGGCCGAAAGAACAGGGTTTATATATAGTGAAAAATGTGAGCGAAAAAGCCAACAAAGACTTGATTAATTAATTCTATTAAATTATTCAATTTATTTAATAAATTCTGTTATTTTGAATTCTACTTTATTAAATACATTTTTTAATAAATTTTAATAAATTTATTTTATTAATTATAATAAATTAATTAATAATAAATATAAGAAATTAATTTATTATATTTATATTTATTCTTAATAAAATTATTTATAGATTTTTTAAAGTTATAAATTTATTAGTTTAATAATAATAATAATTTAATTAATTAATTAATAAATGTTAATAAAAGTCAATTAGATAGTTTTTTATAAAAAATTTACTTGCTTATTTAAAGTGAATTACTAATTTTTTTTTATATATAAAATATAGAATCATTAAGGAAATTAATAACTAGCAATTGCACCGGGGGTGCAAGGGAACGCCGGAAGGAGGAGACCTGAACCATTTTGTGGTACATGTTAGGGAACATGATGAATGTGAATTTATGAGGGGTAAAATCTGCCATTGATTGATTACATGAATATTTAGATTTAAAACTATGAAAATAAAATATGTTGTTTGCTCAAGTTGGAGGTGGAAAAGAGGTAGGTAATTTCATCTCGATGAGTTACATTTTATGATTTTGTGGTTATTATGTTAAATCATTATGTGTTAATAATAGTAGAAGTAAGTTAGTGATATTTGCACGAATGTAATGTAAATTAGAAGCAAAATAATTGAAAATGAAGAATAGGTTTGGTTGTGAATCAATTTATAATCGTATAAGATGAGAGCATATAAAGGAAGTAATTTTTGAGATTTAATTATGTAGGCATAATTGATATGATGAAAATAGATAGTATACAATATAGTAGACCATAGATTTCTTGTCCATTGTATATATATATATTTTTTTGCGAGGGTATCATTGACTTGTATAGAAGTAATGTAATGGTAAAGAGGCTGTAGATGTTTTTGAAAGTCCTAGTAGTAGGCAGTTTAACATCATGGTAGAAGCAAAATGAGTAAGAGTGATATTGTTAAATCTAGAAAAGAATCGATTTGGAACCAGAAGGAGGAGCAAGTGATAGCATAGCACATTGAGGGGGTATACTTGTGCATCGTATAGATTAATGCGAAGGCATCATTGACTTGATTTGAAGTAATGTAATGGTAAAAAGGTTTTACATGTTATGAAAACTTGAAGTAGTAGGCATTTTTACATCATGGTACAAGCAAAAATAGTAAGAGTGATATTGTTAAATATAGAAGAAAATTGCTTTGGAACAGAAAGGAGGAACAAGTGTTAGCATAGTAGACTGATCATGCATGAAAGGTGTTTGGTTGCAATCTAGTCGTAAATACAAGGGGTTTCCCGACAGCGACAACACCAATTGACGTCCAAACCCGGGACGCGACTAAGATAGTATGCTCGAAGTTGCCTTTGTGCATCTCTTTCATGCACATGAATGAGGCGACGAATGAATATTTTGATCTTCTTGAGTAGTTGCAATGTTGGGCGCAAACGGTATAGTGGTAGAGTAGGTGGAACCAAGAAGCGTTGTTGTAGAATGAGGAGTGCATTCTCCTGTTGAGTGATTTCTTCATAGAATTTGTTGAGTTGAGAAAGGTATTTGCGATCCATAGTTGCTGCAAGGGAAGGAAAATCATATAAGTGAACATGTAAAAATTTGACACTAATAATGAAAAGCATAATAAGAAACAAATAGTAGGAACAAATATGAGTTGAAATGATATTGAAAAGTGAAAATGTAAATGAAGCAGGAAATTTGCAAGGTATTATTATGAGGAACAAGAAGAAAGAAGTAAAAGTGGAATGCAAGTGAACAGAAGGTACCAATAATAGGAGTTTTTCAAGGAGTGTGAATAATAGATTTGGATGCAAGGTGTGCCTCTTCTTGTTTCCTGCGCATGACGTAAGGGTTGTCCTGCATACGTGAATAGCGTGAGTAGGAGAAGGTAGGGGAGATGCAGAGATCATCCAGTGAGCGAACTCTTGAAATAGCTGTGAAAGTGAGCCCTTGCCGGTCAATGTTGCTGATGTCGATTGTTGCCTTATCTAGTGTCATGCCTTGCGATTTATGAATTGTTAAGCCCCATGCCATTCCGAGAGGCACTTGTGTGCGCGAACCCCTTGTGATGGGGGGGATTGGCACAAATGTAGGATTCGAAGGATCCCATGGTGAACCATTGTAGTGAGGGAAGGAAACTACGACAAAGGATGGTAGTTCTGGTGGTGTACAAGCTGGTGAATATACGATTGCACGAACAATGCCGAGCGAACCGTTAATAAGACCAGCGCCAACCCACAGATTTATTCTGAGAATAACACGTTGGTCAATGCAAAGGAGTATTTTCTTTGACAATTGATCATTTTTTGGTTGACTAGTTTCTAGTTGCCTCTTTTCGGCAGCATAACAATGTGCAACTGGTTGATTTAATAATTTTAACATTGATTTATTGTGCAGGTCAACAGCGTCATTTGTTGAATAAAGATGCATTGAAGTGGAGAATGATTGGACTTCGGCTTCAGGAAGATTTGTTTTTGAACGTGTCATAAGAAGATTCCAATCAGCAACAGTGGGTGTTTCATTGCGAAGGTTGGAGAGGAGTTCACGGAAGGAAATTTGTGCAAGACTTGTTCCTTGTTGCCGAAAAACTGTTGCAAGCGTAACCACAGTATTGAAGCTTTGCCAAAGTGCAGTGCCACGAGAGTTGCCTACATACATTGGCGTGTCTTTTACAGGTGGTAGTTGGCCAAGGTCACCCACAAGGATTATAGAACATCCACCAAATGGGCTGTTTCTATTTGATGGGAATGCCTCGCGCAAGCGATCATCAATTTGAGAAAGCAATTTAGGACCAATGAAGCTCATTTCTTCAATTAGAATGTAATGAATATGCTGAAGTTGTTCTTGAAGGTTTAGGAGGGATTGACCCTCTAAAGGCTCCATACAGGATATAGGGATGCGAAGAGCAGAGTGGATCGTCAAAGCATTAATGTGGAATGCTGCAACACCGGTAGGAGCAAGTAGTAAGAGGGGACATTTTTGCATGGTGGAGCTTTCAAGGAATGCATTTTTTAAGAACTCAATTAGGAACGACTTGCCGGTACCAGCAGTGCCTTGGATTATCATGTGTAGTGTTTTTTTGGCAATGTAGTTGCGGAAGTGCGAGAAGATGATATTGAATGCAATGGTTTGGCTTGGGGACAAGGAGGAAAGGGAATGTGCAAATGGACTTAGGAGTTGGTGGGATATTGTGGAGGAGCGGGTGGAGTCAATGAAGCGGATCGCTGTTTCTTGTAAGTGTGGAGGGATTGTAGAGTGGCCCCAATTATGGTTTGTGTCAAACTCATGATGGCCAAGCATTTCAAGCTCATCGAGGAGGAGGTTGTTACCTGGGTGGAGTTGAGAGAGAAATTGCCATTCATGCATGTCAAGTGTGGGGTCATGGGGAGGGTTGTTTGGGGATGAACAGATAGAGTCAGAAAGGTCCGGGGTGGATGGTTTGCGATAAACATGCCAAGGTTGATATGTGTGTCTAATTTCTTCCCAGTGTGCAACAATTCTTGCATCGGATATGCCAATATCATTAGGGAGGCTACGGAAAGGGAAGTATAGAAGGAGTTCGCTCCAGCAGAAGTCTACATAGGATGGTGATTCTTTCAATGGAATGGAGGTGTAACGAGGTTGAATGCGGACAACCATGGGAGGGAATATTTGTTTCCATGGTGATGTTTTCTGACGGGTGGAGAAGGACCAGGAGCGTGCAACTTCAATAAGAGACAAAATTTCAAGTGCAGGTGGTCTTTGCATGTAGGAGGCAATGAAAGGTGTTGATGGAGGATGACCATCTAAATCATGCGATACATGTTTGAAGACTTTTTTTTTTACATTGAGGGAGACAAAAGAGCGACTATACTTTGTTAGTGGGAGTTTTTGTAGCATGTGGCATGTTTCTTGTGCACCAATGTCTCGATCAGCAACAATTTCGGTGAGGACTTTGCGGATGATAGTGATAGTAGGAGCATCTTGGGGGGAAGCATTGTGAGAGGCGTGAGAGCATTTGGTAGTAGCTTTTAGACTTTTCCTCTGATTTTTCTGCATACTTCGAAATGTAGTTCAACACAGCATGACGTGAGAGAACTGGTTGAAAATCAATGTTGGCCCTCCATATTGCAAGTAGCTGAGCATTGTGCACGTTGAGTTTGTCATCATTTATAGCAGGGGAGTACACCTTTTTGCTAGAAGCATCAATGTGAAGAGATGACGTGTTGCAAACCTCCCATGGGGCTCCGTAGCGGCAAGTTGATGTGTTATTTCTTTTGCGTAAACATGTAGAAGAGTGGAAATATGTGTGCCTTTGAACAGAATTGAGGACTTTTTCATAGTCTTCTAACTGATTGCCTGCAAATATTTCATGCGTGCTAAGGAGGCATGGATCTTGTAGAGATGAATGATTTATTCTAGGAGCTCGACTGTGAACTGGACGAGGATTCCAAGCAGTGCAGTACTTATCAAAATATTCTGTAGCCGCGCGGACATCTGTGGCATTGGTCCAATCGAGATTGTCCATAGTAGGTGCATTTGGAAGCCACAGGAACCCATGGATATGTGCGGAGCCGCGATGTTGCCATTCATACCTTATAAAGGAAGGGGACAGATAGTAAGATTGGATGTGTGGAAGTGAAAGGAATGAAAGATAAAAGAAGGAAGGAATAGTATGCATACCTGCACTAGTAATCCTTTACAAGGAATCCTTTAAGTAGCACCTCTTCTAGGAATATTGTGAATCTACAATGGATATATTGAGATGCACGATGCGAGTTTCTAACAATGTTTTGGATTCTCCATTGAGTGTGCTCATTTGAATTGGATGGAGGGTTGGAAGGCATCAAATTATGCAAGTCAGGCCATTTTGTATCAGCTGCAGTTAGTGTGAAGAATATGGTAGGGGTACCAATTTGAGTGATCATGTCTGTTAGTTCTCCTCTAGCCCTGGTCCAGAAAGAACGGCTTCCACGCAAGGATGACCCGAAACGCATAATTTGGTCTGGGATGGTGGAAGGGGGCGTTTGCTGGAGATGGTGGTGAAGGTCAACGATTGTTGTTGGAAGGGTGTTTGAAAGGTCCCTTTTAATGAAGACAGAGGCAGTTGCTTGGCTGTGATGGCGCATGATAAGGTTGTACAAGTAATATCGAAAGCGAGGATGCTGTGCAAAACGATTGTCATTGTAGCGCATTAGATGTAGAGCGTATTCTTGCATATCCACTTTTGCAATTATTGGTTGGTTAATCATGGGAGATCCTGTGGGGAAGAGGGTGGGGAAGGCCATGGAGAGTAGGCCCTCTGTGTTGTATTCATTGATTGGGGAGAGGCCAATGGTCGGCCATTGGAGTGAATGGGTGGTTGTTGAATTGGACGAATCTATGTAGGTGAGTATTTCATCAAGTTCAGAATGACAGTTTGGTAGAGTTGAAACAAAGGAGGATGGGTGGAGGTCAGATGGGCATGAGTGGGGAAGTTCGGAATTAGGAATTTCTGGAATGGCTTCATGGAGTGCGATGGAAGATGTGTTGATATGGTGTAGCATGTTGGAAATGTTGGTAGGTGGAATAAAAAAAGCGGAGAGGGAAAGTTGGTTAATATGGACATCTTTGTAGTATGGGTCGTTTTGTAGTTTGAATTGCAAAGCTGCATGGACATGTGTTCGACTAACAAAAAATTCATAGTTTTTTTCATCATAGCTAGTTTTGTTTACAACAAGGATGTCTAGTTCTGACAACATGCGAGGAAGAGAGGTGACAATATTTGTGATATCTTGTGGAAAGCTAATAGTATGACCGGAATATTTCAATTGGCCACCACAGGCATGGGTGACTTGAAGAACGGGATTGACACGAGCAATGAGCATCTCTTCAACTTGAGTTAGGCAGGATAGGACATGTGGTTGGATACTTGGGTCCATGTTATTTGTAGAGGAGAAACGATGCGTTGATTGTTCGGCAACACAACGGGTACAACAAACTATTCCATGATTTTTTTTTGTTTTCATGAATGGGTAAGCTTCATGACAGATTGAGAAATCTTGGATGGGATAGAGTGCATCGATTCTTTGACGAAACCGAAGATGTGCATGTTGCAGAAGGATGGGGAGAAATTTTTGGGCAGGTGGAAAGGGAGGAACATGGGGTGGCATATGTAAAGGGTAGGCAAGATTTGAAGGAGTTGAAGCGTTTGGAAAGGGTCGGTTAGGAAGTGGAGATGGAAGGGGAAGTTGGAAAGTTTGGGTGGGATGTATGGGGAGGACAGAATTTTGTGAAGGAATGGGAGTATTGTTGGTTTGAGAGCGAAGGTTTGGTGGACGCTTTGAATAGAGGAGGCGACGTCGTGCATTGATGATGTCTTTATTAAGTGCATAGTAGCGTTGTTGTTGTTCCCTTTCCACATTGTTTTCTGGTGGGGTTGGCATAGCTGTTGCAAGTAAGGAAAGGTATGTTAAATGCATGAAGTATATTGCGAGTGATTTTTAAAGCGAAAATGTATTTAGTATTGGTTGCTTAGAAATGTGTGATGGATATTTCAAATTGAAAAAACATTTATTTTGAAATCAACCACATGTTGCATGTATTGGCTAGAGTAAAGTGAAGACATATTTTGTATTTTACAAAAAGAGAAGAAGTAATTTATGTATTTTTTTTTATAGTAAGCATATCATATTCATATGTACATTTAGAAAATGTGTGTGTTGTAAAGAAGATCAAACAATGAAGGAGGAAAGGTGAAACTATGTGACTAAATGTTCATATATTAGAAAGATGCATTAAAGCATAGTGGAATGACATATTTACAGAACGTCATGAAGGAAGGAGTGGGCGATGAAGTGTTTAGGAGAAGTAGTAGAAAGTAGAAGGGCAATGGAAATATAAAGTTATGATTACAAAACATGTTTGGAAAATGGATGAGGAAGGGAAATCAAGGTTTAAGAAGACTGAAAGGGGAACGGTGCGAAGGAATTGAAAATGTGTGGCAGAGGGTGGGCATGTTAGCAGGAAGCTATTATGGGGAAAGTATGTATTGAATGAGAGGTGGGGGATAGATGAGTGAGAGCAAGAAACAAGCGGTTAGAGTTTCTGTTAGAATGGGTTGGCGAGGGGAGGGCCTGATTGCAGGGCCTCTAGGAGGGTAGTCGATGCCTCATCGTACGCAAGTTCTTCTGCGTGCATAAGAGTTGGGCGTAGGTGTTCAACACCGTTGAATCTATCCGTCTTTAAAGATATTGTGAAGAGGAAATGACATCGTTTGACTTTGTTGTATATGTCAGGAAGACTTTCAGGATCGGTTGAGACGAGGCAAAGGTCCTTTGCGAAGACGCCAAGAAGGGCAGATGTGACTTCGTCAAAAGCAACAACATTGTCGAGGTGGCCAGTGTGGTCTTGCAATTGGAGTCGGAGAATGTAGCGATAGTCGCATTCATTGAACGAGCCTTCACATTTCGAGCATCGGTAGGTGTTGTCATCTTGTCGTAAAGCCTTTCTCATGCATTGGATGCCATCAATGAGTAGGGGACATGCGAGGAAGTAGAAGTCATCCATGTTAATAGAGGTTGCAGTAGCACGAAGCGAAATCCACGGGATAGTTTCCCCAGGTTGCATTGACAAAATGTCGACAACTGTTTTTGAACTCAAAGGCCTCTTGGTTGTACTTTTGTATTTGCGGCTGAGCGACGGCGAGGGTGCTTTATTTCCTTCTCCGTCACACCATTCTTTAAGTTGTTGTGCTTCAGGGACATCTGGATTTATAAGTAGTGAAGTCGTTGGGATTGTGCTGATAGTTTGGCCATTGAACTCGACAATCCTTCCCCTTTAATTGCAAGCACATAAATTTCACGAGCCATGCGCATTTCGGAGAGTGCACGCCCTTCAACATGGCAGTGTTCTCCCCACAAAGTGACATCAATGCTGGTCCCAGACATATCACGAAGAGTTATAGTTTTCTTGGGAGCTTCAGAGCCATCACGTTTGCGAATGGTAGATGCAGGAGACAGGGAGGCGACAAGACCTATGACATCAACAATTGAATTAGGGGGTGAATGTTTGAGGGAGCTTATAGGCACAAATTGATAGGTATGGGAAGGAATTGTAAGGTCATCAGCGAAGACCTGTGACACTGTTGATGAAGAGAAGAGGAGGATTTCGAATGGCCGTTTCAAATGATTATATGAAGGGTTGGGGATCTTTATGGTCCCATTTGCAACATTGTAAATGTGGCCAATTTTGATGAGAGCATGTAGGGATTCTGACAACTAATTAAAGGCAGAGACATGGATTTGATCGCTGTCGCGATCGACAAGGTCAAAGCCTAGTGATTGTCCAGTGCCCCGTGCATTGTTAAATTGACGAAGGGGTGTCCTTGAAAGGATTCTGCCTTGGATGGACCAAGATTTCCGGGTAGGGGAGAGTGCTTTAAAAGGGAGAACAGTTGTAGATGATAGGGTGGAGTTTTGGGAGGACAAGGAGTGAATGTCAAGGGAGGGTGGTGGTGAAAAGGGAGACGAAGAAGAGGAGGTCGAGGTGGATTGGTTCATCTGTTCAGTGGAGAGAATAATAGGGGATGGGTCACCAACCAATGGTGCATCACGCTGTAGTATGTCAAGATCAATGAGACAAAGTGACCTGCAAGAATGAGATATTTATTAACAAAGAGGGGAAGTAAAATGTTAGGAAGGAGAATTCAAATAAAGAAGGGACGTAAGAGGAGAATCATTAAAGGGGAGGAAGCGGGGAGGTGGCATGTGCGTAGCTTACATGGAATGATGTGCATATGTGCACGAGCTTTTTTTGAGGCGAATTATTGAGCCTATTCGCAACTCCTCATTTTCTGCAAATGTTGTATGTGAAGGAGGAAGTAGAACAACGTGCTTGTGAGTACCATCAGACAACAATACGCGGTAGCGAGGCATTGTAGCTCGAGAAGAAGGTATTTTTTCAACTGCAATGATCTGTACGGTTGGTTGTAGGTCGATACCACCAGCAAGGAGCGACGAGAGCCCATTGCAGGTCAAGGCTGTTTCCATGGCGATGCAGTTGGCTTCGTAAAACAAGGTGCTGCTAGCGAATATAAATATGAAGGTAAAAAAACTAAAGAAGAGGATGTGTACATAAAGGAATGAAAACTTCTAAGTTTGCAATTTAAGAGAGTTGAAGGAAATAAACAAGAATTGACAACATTCATATAAACTTTTTATTAAACTTTTTAGGTGCTCACCTTAAAGCATAAATCCATTGTGTCTTGAATTTGATACCTTTCATGTTTTAATGATTACAAATTTCATTTCTAGAAAAGAAGAAAAGTTGTCTAAAATAAAAATAATGTAAAATTCATGTTCAAAATTAAATGATATAGTTGAAGATAATAAATCATAGATTATGGCGTCTAAATTTTCTAAGATGTATTGAAACTAATTAGCTAAATTAAATTTGTACAACATTAACATTACTTTCAAATAATATGTATCAAGAGGAATTGTAAATATATTTCCATTGTTAATAATTTAGTTTTATGAACTAAGATTTTTTCCCATTTCAAGACTATGGAAGAAAAGATCTTCAAAATAGGAACAATTTGAAGTTGGACAAATGCAAAGTTGAAAAAGGTTAAAATTTTCAAGTTAGACAAATGTGTAAAAGGTTAACATATATATTTTGAAATAATAATTAATGATTTAGTAAAATTACACTTTATTTGAATCTCTACTATGACCTCTGACGTTCCCTTCAGAGCGACAAATCATACGTTTACAATCCATCCTCGGCAACAGGTTTCTATTTTTCCCAATCCATTCACTTGGATTTTTAATTTTCTATATTAATTGAATTTATGTCATTATGACGACCTTACGTCAATTATAGATTCTGGGAAATGTAGTTCAATGAAATTAAACGATTGCATTTTGATGCAGAATTGCATGGCTATCAGCCAATGTCTTGCCACAGGAACTGTGATGGAAATATCAGCGGGGATACATATATAGCGCTGCTCTGCCCTGTGTTTATTCAAAGGAAGGATCCATCTTCTGAAACTGATCGTCCTGAAACTCATTTCGAACAATGGAAGGGAAGAGATGAGTGATGAAAATTGGGAATTATGAGTTATTGGGATTTCTTGCAGAGAAGGAGAATGAGGGGTGAAGAGTGAAATTGAATAGGCAGCCAAAGGAGCTCTAATGGGAGTAAGCGGTGGAGTTAAGGGCAGGCTACCAGAGGAAGACATGTTGCTGCAATTATGGCCCAGAAGATGAGAGGGGGGCGAAACAGGGGTGCCAAATTCTGTACTCCTTCTGAATGAAAATCTATTAGCCTCAGCGTCGTAGAATATGCAGGGCCCTTCTGAATCATTTGACATACTGCGAAAGTCTTCACATTCATTTCTTGAATGTGAATATGCCAGATGGCAATTTCGCCATGACGAGGCCGACCATGAAGAAGGGAAATCGAGTAATAATTATTTCATTAATTTCCTATTGTTATCATTATAATATTAGTTTTATTCAAACTGCGCTAATGAAAGTGACCCTACAGTTATATTCATCGCATGTATAGTATATGGCATCAAGTGACCGGTTGGCTTAATCAAATCCCTGGAAACTATAAATAGATTTTAATAAGTTCGATTTCATCGCGTGTAATTACATTTGTTATATAATGCACAGACTGACTTAACGGTGGACTTCATGCATGGTTGTGATTTGCATGAGGCCCACGTGCCTCTGACTCTCTTAAGAAAACACTAAACACGTAAAATTGGAGTGAGACCTCCCTCTGTCCTCGATAATGAGGTCACACGCTTCGCTGAATGGCATCTGGTCTTTGAGGTCCGCCGGCGGCAGAAAGCAATCCATGGAGAGCCCCTGGACATTGAAGGCCGTTTCTTTTATCGTCCAGGATTCCTCCATTTTGGTCCTCGTGTGGTGCTCTCTGATATAAAGGGGCAGCTTTCAACCATGGCAGAGGAGAAGAAGAGCGAGTTAGAGAGTTTAGAAGATCAACTTTCTTCTATCCCTTTGGGGAAAAATATCCTTGAGGAGGAAAACAAGTCCTTACAAACTGAATTGGATAGAAGAAATTTACTTGCAGAGGAAGAGAAGGTAAGACTTGAAGGCGGAGTGAGGGAAATGCAAACAACATTCAATTCTCTACAGAAGGAGCTTGAATCCTCTAGGGTCATTGCGTGCGAGAAAGAGAGGTAGTTTGTTGATTTACAGAATCAATATCCAGAACTTGTAGAGGCCAAAAGGTGCCTCGAGAACAAAAATGAGTCTCTGCGCACAGAATTCGATCGATGCACAATGGTTTCAGAAGAGAATATTGGAAATGGCGGTGGAATCTCTGAAGAAGAAGGAAATTGAAACCAAAGACAATCGTCTGCAGAAGTTGTTGATGTCAGAACGTGGCAATTCACATAGTCTGGGAGTGGATTCTTCAAACCAAATGTCTGGGTTTCCTCAAGCATTTACGTTCCAAAGCCTGCTTTCCTACAATTTCCTTCAGCAAGGTAGAGGAAATTAGAAATCCAATCTGCTGCAAATTGCAATTAATGCTGTAGCAATTTTGGGAGTAGATTGGGTCATGACTACCATTAACTCTTCTGAAGTTCTGCAGTTGTTGGTAAAGATGGGGCATAGATCGGAGCGATTGGGTTCAATGCTCAGAACGTCCAAGAAAGTTAATTAATAGGAGAGAGAAAAAAGACAACTGGGTTTTCTTTAGTGCGTGGAAAGGGGAAATTGAAAAAGAAGACAGAATTATGTAACAAATGAAGCTTTCAACTTACTTTTCTTTCCTCTCCTATTCTTTCACATTTTCGTCTGTAGGTAAGAGACACTACTCTCAAATCAATATGTGCCCGAACATTTCTCAGCTTTGTTGGGTAAATATGAAGCGTAGATCAGAGGGATTGGGTTCTATGCTCACTATGTCCAAAGACTTGCATCTTGTTTTCTTGAGTGCTAAAAAGGAAATGAAAAAAAAAAAGACAGAATTCTATAACTATAAATGAAGCTTCGGCCAACTTTGTTTTCCTTCGTGTTTTTCACATCTTGGTCTGCAGGTAAGAGATACTAAGTTGAAAATCAAGACGAAAATATTTTTGTGCCAGAATATTTCTTAGCTTTGTTGAGCATGCTGGGAACAGCAAGTGGATACAACCTTATATAGGAACATGACAGAGAGTGGTCAAGATGCTTCTGATTCAATGATATCTTGTGTAAATTATTATAGAGATAACTGGCTGCAATATTGGTGGTCAGGAGTCAGAACCCTACACAGAGCTATGTTATTTTTGTTAACTGGCTGTTGTTTGTAGAATGACATCTGCAAAAAAGCTTCATTGATAAGATGTTCTTATGTAATGAGTAGATACTGGTTGATCTGGCCAGCCCTGTATGTTAACTTTAATGTTAAATTTAACTGTGCAGACTACAGACAGGCAAATGATAAAATCCCTATCCAATTAAGTACAATAGTTTGATTCTATTCTGATAAATTAGTTTGATTCTATTCTGAAAATAATTCTTTTAAGAGTCTGAAGCAAGTCAGTGAGTAATTAACCTCAAGGACTTCACATTTTTCAAGCTCAGATGTTTATGAACTGAGCTATTAAGTAACTGACAAAGATTTAACACATCTGGAGGGTCAGATGGTTGGAGTTGCTTGATGCCAAGGTCGTGATTGGCTGAAAAAAAGAAAGTCTGGCCTTATGGAACAGTTCTGTTTTCAAATCTGGTCCATACTTAAGGTTTTTTCAGGAGGCCTGGTTCTCAAAAATTATGTCGGTATAGTGATTCCATAAAATAAAAATATAAAAATATCAGAAAGGTTGAATGCTTAGCGACAAGTAGTTTGCCTCTAGGCTCTAAGATTCCTTTTTGAAATCTAAATTTTTAGGACTCGATATCCTGAAGAGAGGAGATAATTTATTAGGGACATAGAGCTTTTATGCAATCAGGTGCTCATGAAGTTTAGTTTGTTATGAGCTCAAGTGCTCAAGCCTAATAAGCAATCACAAAGAGTATTTAACACTTGTAATCGCGGGCTGTGCTAAGTCCCAAAAGCCTTACATATATCCTTCAACAAGGTTTTGAGGACTCTTGACTGTTTCATGTTGATGTTTGTATTAATGAGTTGGTACATTTGATCTATTCTGTAACTAAATATACCAAATATAATTGTTTCAATTTTTGTGTTGCTTTATCTGTTCTATATAGAATTGTTAAGAACAATTCATACTTTTCAAACTTGACTGAGTAATACCTGAACCTATTTCTACTTTCTGAAGCTGGCACCTAATTATTATCAGTACGCGGCTTTGTAAGAAAGTAGGAGTTTTGATATTTACTAAACACAGATTGGCAATTGCTTGAAACTGCGACTGAAACTTCCTCTACTTTATTTATAGTCAGGAATGATACAGTATATGGAGCATTTTTATAGAAATCTCATTATTAACTCATGATACTGTAGACTAAGTAACAAAAACGTCCATATTTTTTTCTAGTTGTTCCAGCAGAATTTAAGGGCATGATATTCTTCCTAATTGCAGGTAACAGAAGCTTACCAGCAATTTGTAAATACGAAGCGAAGTTCTTCAAGGTGGAACTCGGCTGCAATTGCAAGTTATTCTTCAAGCTGGAGCTGGAAGTTGGACAAGTTCTTCTTCAGGCTGGAGCTGGAAGTCGGAAGTCGGCACTATGTTTAGTCAGATTGAAGTCTATTTAAGTAGCACATCGAAGTCGGTTGCACGCTGCAAGTCGGAAATATTCTGCAAGTTGCAAGTCGGCAATAGCCTAGTCTTCAATGCAAGCTACAAGTTGGCAATATTCTGTAAGCTGCAAGTTGCCAATATCGTTGTCTTCAATGCACATTAAATGGTTGCATTAAATCGTTCTATGCCTGGAGTTGATAAACGATGTTTGCAGGAAATAATATCGGATCTTATGAAAAGACACAAACAATACACAAACAATTCCAGGGAGCGGAGCGGAGGTCCTGTCAATTTCAGACACAAACAATATACAAACAATTCCAACGAGGGCACAAACAATTCCAGGGAGCGGAGCGGAGGTCCTGTCAATTTCAGTGATTGAACATTTTCAAATGTAATAAATTTCAATATGTCGCAAAATCAAACTTTAATGTCGTGTAGATTTCATTCTGCAAATCTAAATTTGAGAGTTTGAAATTTGAAATCAACACCTGGTCGCCAGATCTACCAATTTTATTGGTTCAGGAGCTGCCACATGTAAAGATTTAACTGGACCAGATCGAGCAATTTTATTGGTTCAGGATGTGCCACATGTAAAGATTTAACTGGCTCCATGCGCGATAGATAACTGTCTCTCATTGGATGGGGTGAACAGTGTTTGCTCACCCCAAGCCCGCAATGAAAATGCCTCCGGCGTAAATATTAATTCATAAAATTAATAATTAATAAAAATAAAAAATAAATAATTTAATTAATATTAACATTTATTTATTTAATCAATAAATGTTAATAAAAATCAATTATTATTTATAATTATTATATATTAATTTTAATAATCAATATTGATTTAATTAACTATTATTAGAAAAACATTTCAATCAATCCTAATTAACCTAATATTAACAATGATCATTATTGAATATAAATATTTTAATTTTTATTTAATTTTAATTATAACTTTTAGATACTAATGATAATTAATAAATTAATTAATTCTTATTTTAAAAATAAAAAATTAATTAATAAAGATAATTACTAAAAGTAAATAGCCTAATTCGCTGTTGCAGCTACCAAACCCTAAAATATTTTTGGAAGAGAAGCAAACTTGTGATGCTATACCTGGGAAGAAGATGAACTCTAGGGCACAATTGTCGAATTAGAAGCCGCCAATTTCCACTGATCTCGAATCCTCCATCCCTGTTAATGTTATGCGAGTGCTTCACAATCTCGAGAGCTTCTCTAATTTTTCTTCTTCGATAGTGTTCTTCCCTGGCAATGATCTTTGACCCTGAGCATACCCGCCTGGTACCTTTCTAAGAGCTTCCTTATCATCCAAAGGTAAACTTTGAACGCCTTCCTCAATGCTACAAATAATACTCTCATTTGAAATTCCCTTAGGAGCAACAACAAATCCTAAACCTTTACTAAGGATTCTAAGGGTATGTTGACTTAAATCCGTCGAAGATAGGTTCACAACCTTCTTGTTGATATCTCTACTAGCCTTCATGTCCTCCTTGCTCCCAAGCTTGCTGCCTACCATGCTTGATAAATTATTATTAAAAGAAGTACTGAGGTCATGGCCCACTTCATTCTCTCTTTTACCAATTGGGCATGGATTAAGATGCCTCTTATCACTACCATCATCATTTTTAAATAAAAATTCATGCTCATCTAGCCTATTCTCATTACAACCATCATAATTAGATGAAAGATGCTCATCCTTAGAGGGTGCACTCAACCATTGACTACTACACCACTAAAATCACGATGTTCACCCTTTAAACTGCGTTGAGGAATGTCGATTACGTGACTGGAGGGAGGGCTTACGTCTTCACCACTTAAACTCTTAGAAAAGCTATTCGATTCACAAGCACTATCACTAAGACCACGGTTAGACGAGTCTGACTCCTTACTACAAACACGGTAGGATGGGTCTGACTCCTTAGGGTTTGGTGAAATATGCTCATCCTTAGAGGTCGCACTCAATCACTGACTATTACAACCACTAAAATCACGACCTTCAACATTAAAACTGCGCTGAGGAATTCCGTTTACGTGGCTGGAGGGAGGGCTTCCATCTTCACCAATTACGCTGTTGGCTCCTTCATAAGGACAACACAACATCTTAGCCATGCCTGAACCATTCAACCCTGATGAAAAGTTTGGTCCAACACCATCCAGCGATAATGATGAGCTCGATAACGCGGCTGCAATACTACGCAAGCTCCACGGAAAAGACGATGGTTGTAACTTCGTAGAGGCAGCACAATTTTTAAGTCGAAGCAGCTCCTTAAGGTTGTACGAAGTCCTTCTTGACGGACAGACAGTCTCATTAACATAATTAATCACAGCAATCTCAGAAGACTCCTTGACCTGATAATCGAATAAACCCACCGAAGACCTTCTATCAGAGGAATTCACCGAACTGCGATCAACGCTTCCTGGAACACTAAACTTGTTTTCAGAAAAACTGTTCGAGCAGTCATTGGCATGCAACACAGTGGATTGCGAAGAGCCATCTATAATCCCATCACAGTCAACTGCATCTATCTGTGGATGCAGACCCACCGACCTGTTGAAGCCTCGAAAATCACTGCTTCAAACATTGGGGGATAACCACCCGATCGGGACCTTAAGGCAACTCCTTTTCTGTTTGGTGTGGTGGCTCCGACTGGATTGATAGGACCAATTTCCTAATAATTTAAATGGGTTGGTGATGGAATGATTGGGTGATTGGAAGATGGGACTAAATGATTGAAATAAATTATCTAATCTAATCTATAACTGATAAAAATAATTCTAAAACTAACCCGGGTATCAAATGTGAATACAACTTTAAATTGTTTCAATTAACCAATAACCATGAAAATGTATTATAGTTTAATTGAAATGTGCAGTAACAAATAAAGATAACTCTGTTTAAGAAATTAAATAGAGTTATGATAACATATAGCATTCATCATTTCATATATCATTTGCATATACTGTAAAAGATAAATATTTCTACACACTCAGAAATGATATGTATAAAGAAATATTGTGAAACAAGTACATATAAATGATAGCAAATTTAAAGGGAATATCTCATAACATAAGAAAAACTAATAGTGAATAGATAGAAATACCATATCCATCTTGATACTTTTCGATGCAATTCGATATCCAAATCCAGCAACTTCAATGTAAAACAGACTCCAAGATATAGAAATGCAATTCTTAAAGACAATTTTGCATAGAACCACCAGATGTGATCCTTTATAAAAATATAAGAGTCAATGGAGTACAGAAAAGTAATCTCCAAGTCAAAATATTACAAATTTAGGACCCCATTCTAAATGCATGAAAGGGGTTTAAATAGGTACTTAATAAAACAAAATAACTAAAACTATTCCTACAATCTATCTAATCGGAAATTTAGAAACAGAAATGTGATCATAAAGTGAACCCGATTCATTGATTGTTTTCTGTGTTTAATGTGCCTAGACGGCAGATCTTGAGCATATCTTGGATTTCTGTTGGCCGACTCATTTTTGAATGTAACTGCCCAGTATATGTAGCATCAGAGAATTCAGGAATGATACAATGAATAGCATTTGAAAGGAATTTGATGGCCATCTGTTGGCTGTGTGGCTTGATCAGATAAGTCCACATAATATCCCATGAAATTCCTTGAAGTTTGCTAATCTGTTGATTTTTATTGATAATCTCTTCCTTCCACTTGGAATCAACTTCTTTTACTTTAGGTAACTTGCCCAGGGTACAATCTGAGATCAAATTGGTAGCGTACAAGCTATCATTAACCAATTGTGTTTTATTATTCATTAAACCTTTAGCCCTTGATATGGCTCTTTCTGATTTCGTCAACTGTTGTTCCCATTCCATAAATAAAATTTCCTTGTGTCTTTCCTCAATTCTAGGAAGACTAGCTTTTCTTCCCTGCTCTGTATCATGCCATGAAAGGAACTCAGAAATTCTATTATCAGCATCATCAATTTCTTGCCTGAGAGTAACTGATTCATCTATCAAAGATGATGTTATTTCGCACAAAGGCTCAACTTGTGTCAATTTCATACAAAACTCATTCAACTGCTGAGATAACAGTTTGTTTGTTTCAAGGGCTTCATTTTTGAATTGCTGTAATTTGGGATAATCCTTGAACTTGTCCAATGCTGATCGGAATATTTTTTTCTTGTTCAATCTTTGAATTTTTCTCACTTTGTGGAAGATTTCGTAGCTTTTCTACCTCTTGATTCAATTGCTGCTGTTTTTCCAAGGCTTGTTCATCAATCTCTTTCTTTTCAAGGCTGAGCTTATCTTCTAGCTATTTAGATCTGAGCTCTTGATCTTGTAATTGTATTTCCAGCTGAACAATATTTTGTTGGTTCTTTGTGGCCTTCTCTTCCAGCATAGCTATCTGTAAGTATTTTTGTTTTATCAACTGAGAGACTTCAAAAGCTTTATCTATAGTCGCAGCACTATAGGCACCTGCGTATTGAGATAATTTAGTGAGATCCTCATATGGATTCACCTCAACATTTTTATAAACAATATTCATAAACTCCACCTGTGATGTTGAAAGTGCATCCTGATCAGTTCTCCTCCTTTTCCTATGTTTTCTCACAACATCCCTATGCTTAGGACTGTAAAATACATCCAGAGGAGGGATTTCTTCTATTTTCAACATAATTTCACCTGTGGGATGTTCAGGAATAACTTCTATATCCTGGTCTTCCAGAACATTAACTTGGGGATTATTCTGTTGTCTTATTTGCTGGGAAAATTGTTCATATTAGCTCAGCAAATGAGGAGAAATTATAAGTTCAGCAGATTCAACTACCTTTTTAGCAGCTTCCTCTCTTCCAAGTTGAGAATTTGGATCATTGTTTATATCTCCTTTTGGTGCCTGTTCAGTAGCCTTATTTTTTGTGCCTCCTTTCTCAGTATCCACATTGGTATCAATACATGTGCTTTATTTTCCTGTCTGGGCTGAAGACTGCTGATCAATATGTACATCAAGTTTAGCAGTTGTTTCTTTCTTCTCAGTATCAACTTTGCTGCTAATGTCTTCTTTCTGTATAACAGGATTAGTTCCTGTTACTTCTTTCTGTGTCTGTATGATGACCTTACTGATAGATGTTTCTGTTACTGTTTTACTAGATGTATCCTCTTTTTCCTTCTGTTGAGACTCAACTTCCAGCATAGGAACTCTTAATTGATCCAGAGGAACTTTGAGTAATCTCTGGCTTCTAAACAAAATAAACTTGTTCATCTCTTCAGCCTGGAATTTGGACTTGGCCAAACAAAAAACTTGGGACAAATTATCTACAGAAACAAATAAATCATCGAACATATCTGGTTCGTGTTCAAATCGAGCAATTGAAATAGAAGTAGTAAAATAAAATGCCACCTTCCTTGGGTCATATTGTCTCCCCGGGATTGTTGAAAGCTTGAGATTGGTTAGCTTGCCAACTTCTTTCTCAGCATGAACAAAATTATTGAGAGTATAATCTCCACATTTAAAAGGAAAATTAGGCCACATTAGCTTCTTGCTATTCTTCAAAGTCCTAGACATACCTTCTACTGTCAGTTGATATGAAATTTCCTGTGCTAACAGTTTATCTGGAACATACAAAGGAAGAATGTGTGGTTCTACAATACTTCTGAAAAATCTGATATATGTGAATCTTTCTTCTCCGAACCAATCCCTAATCGAGGATAAATCAACTTTAGCCTTCTCAGAAAGTCTAGGAGGGAATTAGCCAAAAATAGTTTGATAAATTGGGATAAGAAAACCATGACAAACTCTGTAAACATGGCTTTTAAAATGCCCCTTCCATAAGAACTTGTGATATATATGAATAGGAGCAAGATCTTTAGGGGTCCATTTCCATCCTAACATGGGAAATTCCGAGTTGAAGCATAGGGCGTCTAGAATATAAGCACAAAATTAAAAAGGAGTAGTATTTCCTATGTTTTTGTCCTTCCTATATTCAAGAATCCTATTGGCTATCTTATCAGAAAGAATGACAGCCCAGTCCATTATCTCGGAATTTATAGCAGAGTGTATTAATGGCACCATTTGTATAGAAAAACTAGCTAAATTATCATTCCCAAACAATCTGCACGTCATTGCTGCGACATAACAGTATGGAGGCGAAAAAGACTCCACAAAGTACATACCTGATGCCTCGTGTTTGTGCTTTTCGGGATCCTTTCTCCATTCTCTAATCGGCTCTGACTGATTTTCATTATTCGCAGCAAATTCCTTGATGAAGTCTTTGTTGTAGATTTTCTGTGGGTCCGGATTTTGGTACATTGATTTAATGTCCTCTGATTTGAATGACCCGAATATTTCTCTAGAATCTGAAACAAAGGTTCTGTTTTGGATAGCCACATTATCAATTACCCATCGAATAACATCATAATATGGAAAAATGTTCTCCCGAGCTACAATTCGGTGTAGAAATGAATTGTCTAGTGCTTGAAGGGAAGTTTCTGAATCTGAATCTGAATCATCCTCATCAGGAACTGTTGCTTTCGCCACAATTACCTTAGGATTTTCCCTTTCAATGAGGTTATATACCTCTTCCCAGGATAATTTACCAAGACCTTGGCATGACGTGTCTGTAACCAGCTTAATCTTAGCTAGTTTCTCTTTAGGTGCCATGGTGAAAACAGGGGCTTTTACTGCGACAACAACTTTTGCCTTCCTGGATCTCTTTGACATTTCTGTATCCGAAAACATTTCCCTCGCTCTGCGAATGAAAGGATTGGGTTTTCTTTGGTTCTGCAAAGGGGAAAAACAGTTCAATCATGGTAAAAACACAAATGAGGAGAACAACTGTATAACAATCTATTCATTGTTTTCCATTTATTATCTCTGTGTTTAAAACTTAAATGCCCTCTAAAGAGTTACACTCAAGCATTCATAATAGAATAAATCATCATTATTTGTTTGATTTTCAATTAATGGTAAACGTACAATCGGAGATCGGCGTATTTTGAAATAAGAATATAAAATTACCTTTTGAATTCTTGCGATGCGATCAATAAATAGTGTATGGGCATTAAGTAATAATCTCATCAGGAATTTTCAAAGGTACACAAAATAACATAACATGTTTTCTGCCTATTTTCGATTGCGATGATCGCATCAGGGATTTTTAAATAGAGCAAATTATTAATGAGTTTCTCCGATTTTCGATTGCGATGAGGTGGGGTCCATTGCGTCGGAGTCTTTTAATCAAACAAATATAACATTTGTTTCTCTGCAGTGCGATTGCGATGAAGCGCATCATATCGAGTTTTTGCAATTGATCACATAGAATTTGTTTAAATTTTTGCGAAAAGCGATTACGATGAACTGCGTCACATTGGAGTATTTCATAGCAGATATAATCACTTAAAAATTTTCCAATTTGCAATTGCGATATGACTCATCTCATCAGAGTTTTATTATAATAAGTCCATGAAATATCATTCTCTGAAATGCGATTGCGATGAATCGCATCGCATCGGAAGTATGCAAAACAAATATGGAACTTAAAGAACTCTCTGATTTCCGATTGCGATAACTGTACACATCAAATATTGTTAAATATAAAAACTTTATGTAATATTTTGATATGAAAAAATATTTATATCTCATCGGATCAGAAATTATTTTAATTTTGTATTTGTTTATACACACTTGTAAATAAAATATGTAATATGTCTTTTTATCAATGAACTCTTATTTCCAAAAAATGATCGGATTGCTTCTAAATCTTTTATTTTTATCTAGAAAGAAAGACTAAAAAGGGGACCTATTTCTAAATGAAATTAATTCTAAAAATTTAGAAATGGGGAGGGTTGTTGTATAGTACAACAATTGGCGATTCACTGGAAGAAACAATTATCTCTGAAAAATAAAATGAACACTATATTTCTAGTAAGTAAAAATTTCTAAAGATAATGAAGACTATCTTAGAGAAATTTTAAATAAAATCTAACTCTGAAAAAGAAATAAAAATCACCTACAATTTATTTCTAATTCCTCAAAGATAACAACATTTTTGGGTTATCTCAAGCTTTGATAAGTTGATAATAATGAAGTAAGTGGACCTTTCCAAGTTTAGCTTTTGTGATATACTCGATTGTCATAGGCATTGCCTCTGCCGCCAGAAAACGTTCATAGTCTCGACAGGGTTACCTTTTAACCATCAACCATTCATTTTCCCATCCAACTAAGATTATGACTCTTTAAAAATAAATTCATAAGACATATTATCTCATGTTTTTTGTCTTTTATTTATTTTTTAATTTATGAGCCATTGTTCTGGTTTGGTAGCCAGTTAGTAACAAAGCCATTCAATAGTTGTAATTAAACTGAACAAGCTGGCTTGTGATGAGACCCCTTGTCTTACTTTTATAAGCCATTACCCTGTTTTGGTATGCAATTTTGGTAATGTCAGTTTTATTACTTCTTATGATCATGGTAAGCAGGCTCGTGATGAGACCTCTTATCTCCTAAATTTTTCCATATAATATCTTAGAATTACATTCTAAAAAATCACAACCTAAATGGATGGGGTGAAATAGTTGTATCCTTAAGAATCAATGGATGACAATTTTTCAGAGTTTTTTGTTTGCTAAAGCTTTGAAAAAGTCTTTAATTTTTAAAGATAACCTTTCTCTGCTTAATAAACTTATAATGATTTACATTTTCTTCAAAGTTTCAAAAGATCATGCAAATGTTTTGAACAAATTTTCAAAGTTTAACATTTTAATTTAAACTATCCAAAATTGTAATCACTTCCCTAAAAATTCTTATTTACACAAAACAAGTATTTATAACATTCTTTCTAAGACAATTTTCTAATAGTAAAAAGTCAATTAGAGACTATTAACAACCTTTATTTACAAAACAAACAAAAATTGCATAAAGGAATATGTACAAGTAAGAAGGGGTTACCTCCTTATGAAAAGAATTTCGAAGAGATTCTCTCTTTCCTGTTAAATCTTGGAGTATGAATGTATATGAGCCTATCTTTTCAGCAATCTGAAATGGTCCAAGCCACATTTTCTGAAATTTGGTATGCTTACCTTTTTCTTCATGTGCTTTATCCCATTTCAGAACTAGATCACTAATTGACAAATTTTTTGAGTCGGTGGAACTTGAATCAAAAGAAGATTTTACAAGCTGTTGATGTTTTTCATGAATACTTTTTTCTTTCTCTCTATCTTCTTCTAATTTAAGGATTTGATCAAATCTCAACTGAATGGATGAGGAAGGATTTTCTTCAATGAATTGCACTAGGGCTAATGATGGGAGAGCTATATTTTATGGTATCACAACTTCTTTTCCATAAACTAAATTGAAAGGTGAAGTTCCTAGAGAAGCTTTAAGAGTAATACGATCAACCCATAATGCAAAGATTAAAGACTTGTGCCAATTATTTTGATTTTGATCAATGGTCCTTTTAATGATTTTGATGAGATTTTTGTTAGTGGATTCAGCTAAACCATTACCTTATGGATAATAATTTGCTGAATATTTCAGTTTAAAACCTCTCTTGATTGCAAATTCCATTATACTATTACCAGAAAAATAAGATGCATTGTCGAAGACTAGAGCGTTAGGTACACCAAACCTGGTAATGATGAATTGATCGATGAGATCAATAATTGCATCAGAATTGGCTACCTTTAGAGGAATTTCTTCTACCCACTTTGTGAAGTAATTTGTTGTTGTGAGGATGTATTTGTGCTGTTTGGAAGAGTGAGGTACTATCTCACCAATGATATCAAGCCCCCATTTCTCAAATGGTTGCTCAATGTTTACTCACTGCAAAGGAAAAGCTGGCTTCCTTTGTCTTCCACTAGCAGTTTGACAAACTTTTCACTTCCTCACATAATCATGTGTATCTTTGAAAAGGGTAGGCCAATAATATCCAACATGGATGATTTTGTGAGTTGTGGTATCACCTCCAAAATGACCGCCTGCTGGCCCATCATGTAATTCCTGCAATACCTTTTTTGCTTCAGTCTTTTCAAGACATCTTAATAGGATTGAATCATAATTATTTCTGAATAACACATCATCAATGATTTCATATTTAGTAGCCTTCAATCTTAAAGCACGTTTGTTCTTATAGCTGAGATTAGAAGAAGCATACCCATTTTTCAAGTAAAATATCAAATCAGCATACTGAGATTCAGAATCCGTAACACTTATCTGACTTACTTGAACATCATTTTCTGGATCTTGATTTTCTGGTATGTTATGAGCTCCTGCTAATAATCTGCAAAAACCTTAACCTCTAACAATCTTTGCTGGTTTAATATCAATATCATATTCTTACAAAGCTGTCACCCAATTAGCCCTTTTTTCTCCTACTTCCTTTTGAATTAATAATTGTCTCATTGCAGAGAATGGGACAATAATTTTTGTGTGTGTTTTTAAGAGAAAAGGTCTAAAATTTTTGATTGACTTAAACACAGTGAAAGCTTGTTTTTCTACATCGGAATAATTCAGCTCAGCTCCTTGTAGATTCGAGCTTGTTGATCATATCAACATTCTATTGAAATTTTTATAAGCAACCTCGCTTAAACCTTCCAAAACCCCTCTTTCGCCCTGATAAATTCGTTTTCTGCTCATCGTTACCTTTTCCTAGCCTCAAAATTGCTTTAAAAATGGCCAACAACCCGCATTTGAAAATATAGAAGGTTTGGCACCTTTCGGCCCTAGCCCCTCAGTCTTTTTCCTCCATGTAACCTCGGTGCCAGACCAAGCGCTAAACCCGGAAGTGCTTATCGCTGGCAGATATCGGGCGCAGTATTATTCGTCGATCTGTACAGATCGGACGGTCTTCGTGGATCAGCGCTGCGCCCATAGCCCGCTTGTTCACCGTTCGATCAAACCATAAATCAACAATCCATAGTACACCTGCCTTTGTGGTCCCCACGCCCAAAAACACTGTTCAAAACCCGCCCGGTTTCTATCGCACCGCCTTTGGGTGGCAGGCGATATTTTATTTTTCGGAGCGATTCCATACATCGTGCGACGCGTGTCTCACACACTATTTCAAAACCGCCTGCTCATCACGCGTTATAGTTCGACAGCGGACGTGGCGCGATATCGCTGTGAGCCGTCCGATCTGGGGCGATCCATCCGACGGTAGTCGCTCCACGAAGCTGCACGGATGTTAATCCAAGCCAACAGTGCCCCTGGCCCACCATTTCATTGCCCTCCGATACGTTTTCAGCTGTCGATCTCCTCCTGAGATCGGACGGTCCAGATCACTTACCTCTCCGCCAGTTGAATCCATACCTCCACGTCACCCGTTCCACGTGTTTGTCGTATTTTTCCTCCGCCCTTATATATTTCATTCATTTTTCAAATGTTTTACTTAAAAAACTTCCACCAGTCCATCCTCCATCGTTGCACTGTATTTTCGCCGCCATACTGCACTGTTCCATCATTCCGCCATGTCCGCATGACCATTTTCATTGTTCCCGCGACTTCCATCATCCCCATGCCTGGTTTTCCTAACAAGTTTGCGGATTTTGCAGGGTTACAGCGGCGGAAAAATTCCATGATTTACAGCCTTTATTACAGTAACAGAGAACACATCAAAGGACCATTTTTCAGAGGCTGGAATTATGGAGAAAGACCTGGGAAGGTATGTCGACAAGACTTCCATTAAAGAAGCAGGGTTAAAATGTGTCAAACCCTCCAGAGTCATTCAAAGCACAGATTGCGCAGATGGAGACATTAATGGAGCAGCAGAGAAATATCAGTGAATGATCGAGGAACTCAAAGTTCAACATTGAAGATCTTAAAATCGTAATTCAGGGTTTAGAAGGCAGATGGTACCATTCGCAGAAAACAATACCCTAAAGTTTTCTTTTCAGCACCATTTTATTTCAGGAAAGGAAAAAATATCTATGTGATTTTACTTATTTGTCGTGTTCTTGAAGATATTTCTACCCAGTGCATTTATTTCAATAAGCAGGCCACAGGGTACAAACAACATTACAGATTCATCAAGCAGTATGGGCGTGCACGTTTCCGCCACCTTGTCTTAATGAGGCAAATTAAATGTTTATCACCTACTCCCTCTTCGAGCTTTCTTTTTCTCCTATAAAGCTCCCGAAGAACAAATGATTTAGGGTTCTAGATTTTATCAGAAAATTATGCAGTGAAAGGATTTTTGTATACATTTTTTTGAACTCTTGTATGAAGGCTCAGAGCCCGTAGGGTCTCAGTGAGGAGGAGTTCCATCTGTTAAAGAGGATTCTGGTCTTTGGTATTTCACAATTTGTAACTTTCTCTCATATGTGTTATTTTAATAGATCATTTCATTTCATCCATCTTTCCTGTATCATGTTTCTGGAATGCGAGTGGCTCACTGATTTTTGGTATGGATTTATCCTAGTTTATACCCATGCTAGAATTAGTCAAGCGCATTAAATATGGCTCAGGCATGATATTCTGTTCAACTATTCATCTAAACTGTATTTCTGCTATATTAGTTTCTTTGGGAGGGTGTTTTTAAAACGCTATTATCATATATGGATTCTTAGATTGGTAAGCCCATTACATGGTGGTATTGTGTATCTGGATATCAACTCAATGACAACTAGTATTCTCTCAATATTTCATTCACTACATACACCTTCTGATAATTTATTTCTGTGAGGTACTTCTGAATTGGCCCTCTTTACAGTAAGCTGTCTCTGAATTGTCTGTTGCTTTTATATTGGAGTTTTGCATGTTGCCTCTGCAGTATTCCTTCCTCTGTGTCAGTTTCTGAAGGTCTTGGTCCCATTCAGATTAATATTCCTTGTTTTTCAGGAAATAGCATGAGATATTTTTATTGATAACTTCTTCTGTTATACCATATGCTCCTTGCTAATATAAGATGTCCTAGGCACTGGTCTTTCACAACTCAAGGCTGTCTCTAGGAACGAAAACATATTTTTGGCACCATTGCCGGGGAACGAAGTTGAGAAATTTAAAATCCCTGGGCCTCGACAATACCTAATTCACTCTTCAAGTAGGTGAGTATGGAGAGTTGAGAGTTGTAGATCCCTCACCTTGGCGACTCCACATTTTTTCATTAGATAAATTTATTTGCAGTCCTGGCTCCTCGTAAGCCACACCTAAGGTCAGATATGTCTCAGCCAAAGACACCTTCAGTGTCTGACCCTGAAAGGATCGTACATAGAAGAAATTGGAGGGAAAGAAAATAAGTCCACTCTGAAATCCCTGAATTTTCTATAGAAGAATTTCCATCCTCTTATTCTCAAGAAGCTCAAGTGCCAGATCCCAACTCCATTGTGGGAGATACCGATTATTACTATTCAGATAGTCCACCCCGAGGAGGTTTCAGAAATAAAGATTATTTTCACCCTACTCCTGAGATTGAAGAGGTTAAAGAAATCACTGAAGTATCTGCTGTTAACAGACCATTATTCCCCTCAACGCCTCAAGCTGCTGTTCATTATATTCCTATTGTTATTCATACCCCACTTCCTCCTCCTCCTCCTCTTACTCATCAAACTATTGCACTACCTCCACCCCCTCCAATGGCCAATGTTCCAGGATTCTTACTAAATAAATATGCCCCTCTGGAATTACCCCAAGTGTTAAATGATATGCCTCAATATTATCTGAAGATTTTACCCAGGTTCAATGGGGAAAACGAGATTGATGCTCAAAAACATCTTGAGGTCTTCTGTGCTTTTGCAGAGAATTTTAATGTGGAACATTTAAATGTGGTCTTAAGGCTGTTTGTCCAATCTCTTGATGGTGAAGCTCGAAAATGGTTTAAGACATTGGCAGGTCGTTCTATTACCACTTGGAAAATAATGGAAGATACTTTTCTTAGAAAATGGGGAGAGAAGAAAGACCATGGACATTGTCTTACTGAGTTCAATACACTCAAGAAAAGACATAATGAAGGGGTGTCAGAATTTATCAAGAGATTTAATAAATTGTATTTGAGTCTTCCTGCTGATATGAAACCTCATCAAACTGCTACTAAAGTTGTTTTTGTAGCAGCTTTTGATTCAGAATTTGGTTTCTCTCTCAGAGAAAGAAAGCCCGCTACTCTGGATGATGCTTAGACAGATGCACTAGAGTTGGAAGCAAACTTTGCCTCCACTGGAAAATCAAAGGGAAAATCTGAACAAGATACTAGAAGAAGGGGCAAAGAGGAGGTATCTACCTCCTACCAAGACAGAGACTCAGCTAATGACAGAATTAAAGAAATGAGCAAAATGATTAAGAAACTTTCTGGTAAACTGGTCAAGCTTGAATTGGAAGCCAAGAATTCAGCCTCCAAGAATTTCTACAATGCTCAAAACAGAGGTTATAATCCTCAGTATAGGAAACCACCCCTGCAAATATTGCCAAGGGAAGCAAAGGAACAACAAGATCAGGTACCACACCCATTGTACCTGGAAGGTCCAATAGATGATTCTACTGAAGACACTGCCTATGGACTAGAGGATGCAAATATTGCTTTTTCAAATAGTGATGGAGAAGAATGCCCTTTGCAAGGAAATGATGGAGCTGAGTGCTCATTGCAAGAAGAAGAAAAGGCCAGAGACATAGAAGACTCAGAAATTGATCACTATTGTAAACAATTTGCTGATTTCATGCAAGCACAGTTCAATAGAAGATATGATGTTAGATCTTATAGGAATGGGACTCGTACTCAAGATCAAGAAGAAGAGCTACCTCAGAAAGAAGCACCTGATCAGAAGGAATCAACAATGCAGAAAGTCACAGAAAAAGGTAAGGTCCCTCTAAATAAACCTTTGTAGTCTAATGATGAAATTCCTTCCTCTTCAAAAGTAGTCATTCCCCCTAATACCAAGTCTGTGTCAAAAGAAGTCCAACCCTCAGCAAAAAATAAAGAGTCAAAAGAGGTTGTAACAGAAAAATCTTCTCCTGTTTTCAGTCTACAAAAGGAACTTGAGAAAGTTAAAATCCCAGTCCCCTTGACTGAACTATTGAAACAACCTGCATATCAATCCCAAGTCACCTCTTTTATGATCCCTCTAGAAGCTGCACTCACTCCAGATAGTCTCAAACTTCAAGAAGAAAGACCCATGGTTGTCTTTGGTCCACATGTTGAGGAATTAGATGCTTCTACTCCTCCCTTCTATGTGTCTCTAGTGATTCATGACCTGCTATTGCATAACTGTATGTTAGATTCTGGAGCTTCCCATAATCTACTGCCTCTGTCAATCATGGAACAACTTAGGTTACAAATTACCCGTCCATACAAGGACCTCTATTCATTTTATTCCAAAAGAGTTAAATTCCTAGGGATGATCAAAGATTTGGTGGTCAATTTGGCCCAAATCCCAACAAAAAGTGTGGTAATGGACATCGTGGTGGCTGACATCCCAGCTCGCTTTGGCATGTTGCTATCAAGGTCCTGGGGAACAAAAATTGGTGGATCAATTAAGTTGGATTTAACATATGCCACCATCTCAGTTTTTGGTGGCCAAGATAGGAGGTTGTACAGGGAAACTAGATTTGTCAAGATGGTGACTAAGGATGTCAACTCTGTTAATTCACCAGTCTACAGTAAAGAAGGATATTTCTCATGCTTAATGCTGGAAGAAGATCTAGATTATGCTCAAGAACCATCTTTCTGCCAGATCAAGACTGAGCAGCCCTCAGAGAGCCATGAAGCAGGAATCTGGACACTTCATTTTGATGGAGAAAATTCAAGAGAAGGTAATGGAGCTGGAATATTATTGATTTCTCCTACAGGAAAATGGGTCCCATTGTCCTTCAAGCTAGAATATGAAGCTACTAACAATGTGGCTGAATATGAAGCACTTTTGTTAGGATTGCAGACAGCCAGGAACATGAACATACAAAGTTTAAAAGTTCTGGGAGATTTAGAACTGGTGGTTAGACAAGTCAGGAACCTGTGCCAAACCAAACATCCACGACTGAGGGCTTATAGGAATGAAGTTTGGGGCATGGTAGAGAATTTCTTCTTGGCATTCAATATCCAGTTCATGCCCCGAGAACAGAATAGGATGGCTGATTCTCTCGCTGTCGTTGCTAGTACATTCCGTCCACCTCATAACCCCCTTTTAGGATATGAAATTGAGGTACGTTACTGGCCGTCAATCCCAGATAACATCAAGCACTGGCAGGTATTTGAGGATGAGGAACAAATGAAGATATTTCTGGAAACTGTAGGGGAATTATCCAATATAGAGATTGATGCTGGTGAAGAGGGAGAGAATGAGGATGCTTCAGAAAGAAATTGGGAGGAGAAAATGGCAGGTAATAAAGTGTTGCAGTTAAAAGGAAACATTATACCTAGAGGGCTGGTGCCTCTAGAAAGATTATTTGACAAGAATGATGTCTCACTGCAGCCAAGAAAAGTGGTAGAAGAAAACCAGGTAGAAGACCTGAATCTTGGTACTGAAGCTGACCCCAAAATTGTAAAAATGTCCAAGAAAGTCCCAGAAGAATATAAAAAGCTATACCAGAAACTATTTCAGTCTTACAAAGATGTGTTTGCATGGTCCTATTATGATTTGAAAACTTTTGACATCAGTATAATGCAGCACAAAATCCCACTACAGGGGGATGCAAAGCCTCATAAGCAGAAGCTCAGACAAATAAATCCCTTGCTGCTTCCCTCTATTGAGAATGAAATTAAGAAACTATTAAAGGAAAAAATAATTGTGCCATTTAGGTACTCTGAATGGGTGGAAAACCTAGTTCCTGTCCGAAATAAGAACGGAGAAATAAGGCTGTGTGTGGATTTCCGAAATTTAAATAGAGCATCTTTAAAGGATAATTATCCACTGCCTAAGATGGATCACATCCTGCAGAAGGTGGTTGGAGCTTCAAGGATGTCAATGATGGATGGATTCTCTGGCTATAACCAGGTGGCTGTACTACCAGAAGATCAAAAGAAGACTGCTTTAACCACACCATGGGGTACATTTATCTATGCCAGGATGCCTTTTGGGTTGATTAATGCAGGGGCCACTTTTCAGAGGGCCATGGACATTGCTTTTGTTGGGGAGCAAGATAAATTTCTGGTAGTCTACCTCGATGATATCACTGTATTTTCAAAGAATGATATTGAGCATATTGAACATCTGCGTAGAACCTTTGAGAAATGCAGAAGGTATGGTCTCTCTCTTAACCCTCAGAAGTCTTTATTTGCATTAGAAGAGGGTAAAATTTTGGGACACATTGTGACTAAATATGGGGTGAAGATAGATCCTAAGAGGGTAGAGGTTATAAATGGTATTGCTCTTCCCATAAATAAGAAGGAGGTACAGGTGTTCCTAGGGCTCATCAATTTCCTGAGAAGGTTTATTCCTAACTATGTTGAAATAGTTAGACATATAACGGACATGCTGAAGAAAGATAATGAAGTTAAATGGTCCCAGGAATCACGAGAGGCCTTTATCAGGATAAAAAATGCTTTTGCAGAAGCCCCTGTACTAGCTGGACCAGATTATGCTAAACCTTTCATGATCTTTTCTTTTGCATCACCTCATACAATAGCAGGAGTTTTATTGCAGAAAAATGAGGAAGGGTACGAGCAGCCCATTGCCTTCTTCAGTCAGGTGCTCCGTGATGCAGAATTGAAATATAACATATTGGAAAAGCAAGCATACGCCCTAGTAAAATCCCTCAAAGCATTCCGCATGTATATCTTGCAGTCCCATATCACTGCATTTGTGCCTACAGCTGCTGTAAAAGATATTCTTATCCAAGGGGATAGTGAAGGAAAAAGGGGGAAGTGGATTGCCAAGATACAGGAGTATGAATTAGACTTCCGCCCTACTAAACTGATCAAAGGATAGGGGCTTGCCAAAATATTATCTGAATCATACTATCAGGCTCTGGGCATAAATTTGTCCACAATAGCAGGTGAGGGGTCTGAGGAGAAAGAAGAGCGACATGGAATTGGGGTAGCTACTCCGGAAACACATATAAAGTACCTCACCAGTCAGTGGTACAAAGAGATAGTAGAATATCTCCTTACACTCAGCTGCCCTCCAAGTTGTGATAAAACTAAATACAGGACGCTAAGATTGAAATCACAGAAGTACATAGTCGCCAATGGCCGGCTATACTGGCGAGATCCTCAGGAATCCTACTCCTGTGTCTCACAGAGGATGAGGTAGAGAGTATTATAGCTGAATTTCATGAAGGTATTTGTGGGGGTCATTACAGCTGGAGGGCCACTGCTCACAAAATCCTGAAGGCTGGTTTCTATTGGCCCAAGATTTTTGAAGATGTTTTTTCCCGGGTAAGAGCTTGTGAGAAGTGTCAGAAATTTGCTGAAAGACAGAAATTGGCACCTCTGCCCATGATTCCCGTGCACGTGGATGAGCCATTCCGACAATGGGGAATTGATTTTATAGGTGAGATACATCCTCCATCGAGTGGTCAGCATAAGTGGATTTTAACTACCACTGATTATTTCACAAAATGGGTGGAAGCCATACCTTCCAGGAACGCCACAGATACTATGATAATAAAGTTCATGGAAGAAAACATCATATCCAGGTTTGGCTGTCCTGCCAGAATAGTGACTGATAATGCATAGGCCTTCAAGTCTGCAAAGTTTGTGAGCTTCTGTCAGCAGTATAACATCACACTAAGTCACTCTACAGCTTATTATCCACAGGGAAGAGTCTTCTAATAAAACCCTGGTAAGAGCACTGAAGAAGGCTATAAATGAAAATCAGAGAAATTGGGATTCTCAGTTGAAATTCGCTCTGAGGGAAAATAGAATCACCAGCAAGAGAGCAACTGGGAAATCCCCATATGAATTAGTATATGGGAGGGCAGCAGTATTCCCTATACAGTTAGCCTTACTAGTAGCCCGATTCATGCAAGAAAGTCAAGAAGAGCCTGATGATATGACTAGGAGAATAAATTAGCTGGTGGAATTGGAAGAAACGCGGAGCCAGGTAAGTCAAAGGCTAACAGAGTATCAGGAGAAGATGAAATACCTTTTTGATCAGCATGCCAAGGATAGGAATTTGCAGATTGGTGATTTAGTGCTCAGGTGGGATATCCGTAGGGCTGAAAAAGGAAAACATGGTAAATTCGATCCACTCTGGTTCGGTCCTTTCAAAATCGTGGAACAAGGAGGTAACAACACTTTCAAGTTGGAAAATTTACAGGGTGACTTGCTCGACGCCCCTGTAAATGGTCAGTTTCTTAAACCCTACTTCCAGTTCTAATTCAGGCAGAGATAGCCTGATGTATCATACTGTATATTAGTTTCCTGTTTTCCCCGTTGTTTGAATAATGTGGGTGTCGTGATGAATTATGAAAAAGAAAAAGTAGAAGTGCTGAAGATGCAGAGTTCGCACAGAAGATTATCAGGTGGTCTGCGAAGTTCTCGACACGCTCAGGGATGAACGTGCCGTCCCCAGATGGAGCCAATGTTGATCATATCAGCATTCTATTGAAATTTTGATAAGCAACCTCGCTTAAACCTTCCAAAACCCCTCTTTCGCCCTGAGAAATTCGTTTTCTGCTCATCGTTACCTTTTCCTAGCCTCAAAATTGCTTTAAAAATGGCCAACAACCCGCATTTGAAAATATAGAAGGTTTGGCACCTTTCGGCCCTAGCCCCTCAGTCTTTTTCCTCCATGTAACCTCGGTGCCAGACCAAGCGCTAAACCCGGAAGTGCTTATCGCTGGCAGATATCGGGCGCAGTATTATTCGTCGATCTGTACAGATCGGACGGTCTTCGTGGATCAGCGCTGCGCCCATAGCCCGCTTGTTCACCGTTCGATCAAACCATAAATCAACAATCCATAGTACACCTGCCTTTGTGGTCCCCACGCCCAAAAACACTGTTCAAAACCCGCCCGGTTTCTATCGCACCGCCTTTGGGTGGCAGGCGATATTTTATTTTTCGGAGCGATTCCATACATCGTGCGACGCGTGTCTCACACACTATTTCAAAACCGCCTGCTCATCACGCGTTATAGTTCGACAGCGGACGTGGCGCGATATCGCTGTGAGCCGTCCGATCTGGGGCGATCCATCCGACGGTAGTCGCTCCACGAAGCTGCACGGATGTTAATCCAAGCCAACAGTGCCCCTGGCCCACCATTTCATTGCCCTCCGATACGTTTTCAGCTGTCGATCTCCTCCTGAGATCGGACGGTCCAGATCACTTACCTCTCCGCCAGTTGAATCCATACCTCCACGTCACCCGTTCCACGTGTTTGTCGTATTTTTCCTCCGCCCTTATATATTTCATTCATTTTTCAAATGTTTTACTTAAAAAACTTCCACCAGTCCATCCTCCATCGTTGCACTGTATTTTCGCCGCCATACTGCACTGTTCCATCATTCCGCCATGTCCGCATGACCATTTTCATTGTTCCCGCGACTTCCATCATCCCCATGCCTGGTTTTCCTAACAAGTTTGCGGATTTTGCAGGGTTACAGCGGCGGAAAAATTCCATGATTTACAGCCTTTATTACAGTAACAGAGAACACATCAAAGGACCATTTTTCAGAGGCTGGAATTATGGAGAAAGACCTGGGAAGGTATGTCGACAAGACTTCCATTAAAGAAGCAGGGTTAAAATGTGTCAAACCCTCCAGAGTCATTCAAAGCACAGATTGCGCAGATGGAGACATTAATGGAGCAGCAGAGAAATATCAGTGAATGATCGAGGAACTCAAAGTTCAACATTGAAGATCTTAAAATCGTAATTCAGGGTTTAGAAGGCAGATGGTACCATTCGCAGAAAACAATACCCTAAAGTTTTCTTTTCAGCACCATTTTATTTCAGGAAAGGAAAAAATATCTATGTGATTTTACTTATTTGTCGTGTTCTTGAAGATATTTCTACCCAGTGCATTTATTTCAATAAGCAGGCCACAGGGTACAAACAACATTACAGATTCATCAAGCAGTATGGGCGTGCACGTTTCCGCCACCTTGTCTTAATGAGGCAAATTAAATGTTTATCACCTACTCCCTCTTCGAGCTTTCTTTTTCTCCTATAAAGCTCCCGAAGAACAAATGATTTAGGGTTCCAGATTTTATCAGAAAATTATGCAGTGAAAGGATTTTTTGTATACATTTTTTGAACTCTTGTATGAAGGCTCAAAGCCCATAGGGTCTCAGTGAGGACGAGTTACATCTGTTAAGAGGATTCTAGTCTTTGGTATTTCACAGTTTGTAACTTTCTCTTATATGTGTTACTTTAATAGATCATTTCATTTCATCCATCTTTCCTGTATCATGTTTCTGGAATGCGAGTGGCTCACTGATTTTTGGTATGGATTTATCCTAGTTGATACCCATGCTCGGATTAGTCAAGCGCTTTGAATATGGCTCAGGCATGATATTCTCTTCCACTATTCATCTAAACCATATTTCTGCTATATTAGTTTCTTTGGGAGGGTGTTTTTAAAACGCTATTATCATATATGGATTCTTAGATTGGTAAGCCCATTACATGGTGGTATTGTGTATCTGGATATTAGCTCAATGAAAAATAGTGTTCTCTCAATATTTCATTCACTACATACACCTTCTGATAATTTATTTCTGTGAGGTACTTTTGAATTGGCCCTCTTTACAATAAGCTGTCTCTGAATTGTCTGTTGTTTTTATATTGGAGTTTTGCATGTTGCCTCTGTAGTATTCTTCCTCTGTGTCAGTTTCTGAAGGTCTTGGTCCCATTCAGATTAATATTCCTTGTTTTTCAGGAAATAGCATGAGAGCTTTTTATTGATAACTTCTTCTGTTATACCATATGCTCCTTGCTAATATAAGATGTCCTAGGCACTGGTATTTCACAACTCAAGGCTGTCTCTAGGAACGACAACAGAGCTGAAGAAGGAAATCAATGCTTCAATTTGTTGATCATTGAGCTATGTTAAAACAACAGCATAGGATGTTTCGGTTGCCAAAGTATACATAATAAAATCTTTAGAAAAATCAGGAGTATTCAATGCAAGTGCATTAATGATTGCCTTTTTGATTGCATCAAAGGCTTCTTTTTATTTATACCCCCATTTGAATATTGGATTTTTCTTAATCATATTTTGCATAGGTAAAACAATTTGAGAAAAATCGGGAATGAATATTTTTACAAAATTAATCTGTCCTAAAAAAGATTGCATGGACTTTTTGTTATGAGGTAAAGAAATATCGGAAATTTCTTTAACTCTGTTTGGGTCGATATATATTCCATATTTTGACACAACAAAACCTAAGATTTTTCCTTCATCGAGAGCAAAGAAGTATTTCTTTGGGTTTAAGGAAATACCAAACCTTCTACATATTTCAAATATTTGTTTCAAATCATGTACATGATTGGATCTCTTCTTTGAATATACTGTTATGTCATCAAGATAAATAACAACTGATCTATTAATCAGACCCTTAAATGCTATGTCCATGGCTCTCTGGAAAGTAGCTCCTGCGTTTACGAAACCAAAAGGCATTTTCTGATAAGCATAGGTTCCCCATTTGGTTCTGAAAGTGGTTTTCAACCTATCATCTGGATGTACTAAAATTTGATTATAGCCTGAAAATCCATCAAGGAAGGACATGAGTTTAGAACCAACTACCTTTTGGAGAATTTGCTGCATGTTTGGCAATGGGAAATTGTCCTTTTGACATGCCTTGTTTAAATTTCTGAAATCAATACAGATTCTAATATCATCATTTTTCTTCCTGACAGGTACCATGTTGGAAACCCAATTAGAATGCCTTACAGGAAAAATGATTTTGGCTTTCAAAATTTTGTTGAGTTCTGTTTTGATTTGATCTTCAAGATTTGGATGAATCTTTCTTAACTTCTGTTGAACAGGCTTAACATCAGATAGCATTGGAATTGTGTGTTGAATCAAAGAATTGTCATAAGTCTTTAAGTCCTCATAATTCCAAGCAAAGACATTTTTATATTTACTCAGAAGTTTGATGAAAGCAGATATTTCATGTGGAGTTAAATTGAGTCCTAGATTAACGTTTTGAGGTTTAGAATCAGAGCCAAGATTCACTAATTCAAACTTTAAAGTTGAACTTTGAAGTTTAGCATTAGTAACTTTCTTGAATCTGTCTTTAATATCATACAGATCCTCAAGTTTAACAACAGATTTAGGAATCAGATTTTCATTATTTCTTTAAGTAATTTTCAGATCATGATCGTCTTCATCAATAATTTGTTCATCATATGATTTCTCAGAAGTCAAGAAATTCAATATATATTGATCATGGTAGAATACTCTCCAGTTTGTGATATTATCTAGGATAGATGGGCGAAAAATCAATTCTACTGAAAATCTATCAGGACTGCAATCTTCAGTAGGGAGGATTTTGGATGCAACATTAGCTAATAGGTCAGCTGATGTGTTTTGATTTCTAGGAATAGAAGAGATATTAAATGCTAGAAATTGAGTGGTAAGGTCTTGTACTAGGGTTTGATAATGTTTGAGATGTCCTGAAAGACAATGGATGGTATTCCTTACTTGTCTTATGACAATTTCAAAATCTTCAAATACTTTCAAGTATTTTACATTTAACCCTATGGCCTTATAAAGCCCTTGAATCAAGGCTTCATATTCAACAGTATTATTAGTGCACTAAAATTCTAATCTACATGGTAGCATGGTTTTCTCTTTGTCTGGATCTATTAGGATGCATCTTGCTCCTACTCCATCACTAGATTTTGATCCATCAAAATATAATGACCAAAATAAAGTTCTATCTATAGGTTTATCTACAAATGTATCAGAAATATTAATAATTCTAGAAGAATCAGATTGCGAAAAATTTTCAATTTGAGAAACAAAAGTATTTACAGAAAAGGGTGATTGTGGTGCAGTAAAATTCCCAAGGAATGACTCAGTAGAATAAACTCCAAGGATATTGTTGTTGAAATCTATAGGTTCGTTTGGTTGTTCAAATTCAGTTATAGTGTGTGTCATATGTTTTTCTCGCTCGATTTTGATTTGATTTGGTTTCCCTTTGTACGGAAGCCACATATGTGAAAAATCTATCGCGATATAACCATTAAGTTTCGCAGACTAGTCCCTGCTTAAGACTAACCCATAGAATTTAGGAATATCTGCAATTAGAATATCAATTCTTTGGACAATCCTAGGATCGGAAGCTAGTCTAATGGTAACTAAATTGATTTCTCCTACAAATTGAAATTTAGAGCGATCCAGTTGTACAATGTGAACTGCAGACTTTTGTGGTTCAATATTCAATTTCGCACAGACTGAAGTAGGAATTATATTAGAGGATGCTCCAGAATCAATTAAACAATTATGAAAATTCTTATTGTAGATTTCATAAGTCAAGAAAAATGGAGGTGTCTGAGAATTTGATCTTTCTCCAATAAGAACAGTGTCTGTGGCATCTAATTTGTCTGGTGGCTTACCAATCCCTTTAGCTGCTTTGGCAACTACACCACTTGGTAGAGGAGCAATAGGTGTAGAATTTAATTCTTTTAATAACAGCTTTTGTTGATGTTTCAATTTGCTGAGTTCATGTAATGAAATATTCGCTCTAGTATTTTTCATGTCCTCAACAATGTTATAATCCATCGGATCTGATACCACTAGAGTCTTAGATGATGATGTGGGAGGATTGGAAGATGATGGCTGATTCTGAGTGGGTAAGAAAGAAGCTTTCTTTGCAGGAGTTTTGTCTTTGGTACTCAGAGTTGTAGTTTTCTTCTTTGGAACAAGTTGAACAGGTTCCGATGTAGATTTCCTTGTACTCACAGGCATAGCTTCTTGTTCCATTTCACTATCCGAATTAGGGAGAATGAAATCCCAGATTCCATGTAGTTCAACTATTTCTTCCCTTTCATCTTCCTCATCCGACACTGGAGGAGTATCTTCCTCTTCTTCGTCTTCTGATTCTGCATTGGAGATTGCATTGGGAGGTTTTGATTTAGCATGATTTCTCTTGAAATTTTTGAATGGTCTCTTTGTGGATGTCTCTTCTACTTGCTTTTTGATCTCAATCATCTCACTTGACATGGTTTTAAGAAATTTTTGTAAACCCTCCATGTCATATGGATCTCTTGGTGTCTTTTTCTTTGACTCATATTTAAAAGTAACTTTATTTGATTTTATTTCCTCAATAACATTTTTCTTATCTAGAGTAATCATTCGTTTTTCAATTGAAATATCTTCTTTCATATTCTCAGCTAAAGTTGGTTTTTCAGTTCTATCTACAAAAATTGCTATGTTTGAGGGCAAAGAATTAATGTACCATTCACTTCTAACCTGTTCACTAGGTTTAGATGTTGCAGGGATCTTATTCAAGAGTTTATTGAATCGAGAGTTAAAATCTTTAATGGGCTCTTTGGATTGAGTCTTTAAATTGGAGAGATCATTGATTAGGGTAGCAATTGATCTATCATCTCCATATTTAGTTAAAAATTGCTCTTCAAACATATCCCAACTTGTAATAGAATCAAAAGGTAAGGAAAAGTACCAGGATCCTGCTGTCCCTTGCAAAGTATAGGGGAATAACCTGACTACAACATCTTCATGCTCTACTTGATTCAAATTTATAGCAAGCATAAAGTTCTTGATATGTTCTTCTGCTGGTATACCAATATCTAGACTAAATTTAGGTAGCCATTTTTCAGGATGATCAGGAAGATCATGCAAAGGTGCAGCCATATTTACAGCTCCCGGTCTAGTCCATGGTCTCTGTGCCATTGTTGTGATGATGGTAGAAGAAATAGAAGTGACAACTGGTGTATGAGTAGTAACAGTTGAGGTACTGGAAGAGACAATCAGTGTTTGAACAGATGTAGTTTGAGCAGATGATGATGATGAGACTACTGCACTTTTCTGATTTGGAGCTTGGGAAACAGATGATTGAATTTGCGATGAAGAACAATATCACTTTCTGTTTCCGATGGAGTTCTTCTTGTTTTGACTCTACCAGGAAAAGGAAATTCTTTTGGGGAAATCCCAAGTTTTTCACTCTGTGACCTACTGAGAGGTCTGGAAGAAACAAATTGCGAGGTAACACTACCTTTAGATATCTCCGATTCTTCTAATGAGAATGAGAATCCTTGAAGTTTATGAACTAAAGCTTCAACTTCAGGAGATTCAGGAGGTGGATTATCTGATTGATCTGAGACTTTGGTAGTGGGTGTTTGAATACTTTTATCAATTTCTTCTCTAGTGATTTGAGATGTGGAAGAAATTGAAGGTGATGAGGGTGTTGTGCTCTTAGAATGGCTGGCGGATTTGGATTTATCTGCCATTCATAGCTTTGGCCCTCATTCTAGCGCCAAAAATGTTGAAGCCTCGAAAATTGCTGCTTCAAAAATTGGGGGATAACCACCTAGTTGGGACCTTAAGGCAGCTCCTTTTCCGTTTGGTGTAGTGGCTCCAATTGGATTGATAGGACCAGTTTCCTAATAATTTAAATGGGTTGGTGATGGAACGATTGGGTGATTGGAAGATGGGACTAAATGACTGAAATAAATTATCTAATCTAATCTATAACTGATAAAAATAATTCCAAAACTAACCCGGGTATCAAATGTGAATACAACTTTAAATTGTTTCAATTAACCAATAACCATGAAAATGTATTATAGTTTAATTGAAATATGTAGTAAAAAATAAAGATAACTCTGTTTAAGAAATTAAATAGAGTTATGATAACATATTGCATTCGTCATTTCATATATCATTTGCAGATACTGTAAAAGATAAATATTTCTACACACTCAGAAATGATATGTATAAAGAAATATTATGAAACAAGTACATATAAATGATAGCAAATTTAAAGGGAATATCTCATAACATAAGAAAAACTTACATTGAATAGATAGAAATACCATATCCATCTTGATACTTTCCGATGCAATTCGATATCCAAATCCAGCAACTTCAATGTAAAACAGACTCCAAGATACATAAATGCAATTCTTAAAGGAAATTTTGCATAGAACCACCAGATGTGATCCTTTATAAAAATATAAGAGTCAATGGAGTACAGAAATGTAATCTCCAAGTCAAAATATTACAAATTCAGGACCCCTTTCTAAATGCATGAAAGGAGTTTAAATAGGTACTTAATAAAACAAAATAACTAAAACTATTCCTACAATCTATCTAATCAGAAATTTAGAAACAAAAACGCGATCATAAAGTGAACCCGATTCATTGATTGTCTGCTACGTTTAATGTGCCCAGACGACAGATCTTGAGCATATCTTGGATTTCTGTTGGCCGAATCATTTTTGAATGTAACTGCCTAGTATATGTAGCATCAGAGAATTCAGGAATGATACAATGAATTACATTCGAAAGGAGTTTGATGGCCATCTGTTGGCGGTGTGGCTTGATCAGATAATTCCACATAATATCCCATGAAATTCCTTGAAGTTTTCTAATTTGTTGATTTTGATTGATAATCTCTTCCTTCCACCTGGAATCAACTTCTTTTACTTTAGGTAACTTCCCCGGGGTACAATCTGAGATCAAATTGGTAGCGTACAAGCTATCATTAACCAATTGTGTTGTATTATTAATTAAGCCTTTAGCCCTTGATATGGCTCTTTCTGATTTCATCAACTGCTGTTCCCATTCAATAAATAAAATTTCCTTGTGTCTTTCCTCAATTATAGGAAGACTAGCTTTTATTCCCTGCTCTGTATCCTGCCATGAAAGGAACTCGGAAATTCTATCATCAACATCATCAATTTATTGCCTGAGAGTAACTGATTCATCTATTAAAGATGATGTTATTTCACACAAAGGCTCAACTTGTGTCAATTTCAGACAAAACTCATTCAACTGCTGAGATAGCAATTTGTTTGTTTCAAGGGCTTCATTTTTGAATTGCTCTAATTTAGGATAATCCTTGAACTTGTCTAATGCTGATCGAAATATTTTTTCTTGTTCAATCTTTGAATTTTTCTCACTTTGCAGAAGATTTCGTAGCTTTTCTACCTCTTGATTCAATTTTTGCTGTTTGTCCAAGGCTTGTTCATCAATCTCCTTCTTTTCAAGGCTGAGCTTCTCTTCTAGTTGTTTAGATCTGAGCTCTTGATCTTGTAACTTTATTTCCAGCTGAACAATCTTTTGTTGGTTCTTTGTGGCCTGTTCTTCTAGCATAGCTATCTGTAAGTCTTTTTGTTTTATCAACTGAGAGACTTCAGAAGCTTTATCTATAGTCGCAACACTATAGGCACCTGCGTATTCAGATGGATTCACCTCAGCATTTTTATAAAAAATATTCATAAACTCCACCTGTGATGTTGAAAGTGCATCCTAATCAGTTCTCCTCCTTTTCCTATGTTTTCTCACAACAACCCTATGCTTAGGACTGTAAAATACATCCAGAGGATGGATTTCTTTTATTTTCAACATAATTTCACCTATGGGATGTTCAGGAATAACTTCTATATCCTGGTCTTCCAGAACATTAACTTGGGGATTATTCTGTTGTCCTATTTGCTGGGCAAATTGTTCATATTGGCTCAGCAAATGAGGAGAAACTATAAGTTCAGCAGATTCAACTAACTTTTTTGCAGCTTCCTCTCTTCCAAGTTGAGAATCTGGATCATTATTTATATCTCCTTTTGGTGCCTGTTCAGTAGCCTTACTGTTTGTGCCTCCTTTCTCAGTATGCACGTTGGTATCAGTGCCTATGCTTTATTTTCCTGTCTGGGATGAAGACTGCTGATCAATATGTACATCAAGTTTAGCAGATGTTTCTTTCTTCTCAGTATCAAATTTCCTTCTAATGTCTTCTTTCTGTATAATAGGATTAGTTCCTATTACTTCTTTCTGTGTCTGTATGATGACCTTACTGGTAGATGTTTATATTATTGTTTTTCCAGATGTATCCTCTTTTTCCTTCTGTTGAGACTCAGCTTCCTGCATACGAACTCTTAATTGATCCAGAGGAACTTTGAGTAATCTCTGGCTTCTAAACAACATAAACTTGTTCATCTCTCCAGCTTGGAATTTGGACTTGGCCAAATCAAAAACTTGGGAAAAATTATCTATAGAAACAAATAGATCATCGAACATATCTGGTTCGTGTTCAAATCGAGCAATTGAAACAGAAGTAGTAAAATCAAATGCCACATTCCTTGGGTCATATTGTCTCCCCGGGATTGTTGAAAGCTTGATATTGGTTAGCTTGCCAACTTCTTTCTCATCATGAACAAAATTATTGAGAGTATAATCTCCACATTTAAAATGAAAAGTAGGCCACATTAGCTTCTTGCTATTCTTCAAAGTCCTAGACATACCTTCTACTGTCAGCTGATATGAAATTTCCTGTGCTAACAGTTTATCTGGAGCATACAAAGGAAGAATGTGTGGTTCTACAATACTTCTAAAAACTCTAATATATGTGAATCTTTCTTCTCTGAACCAATCCCCAATCGAGGATAAATCAACTTTAGCCTTCTCAGAAATTCTAGGAGGGAATCGGCCAAAAATAGTTTGATAAATGGGGATAAGAAAACCGTGATAAACTTTGTAAACATGGATTTTCAAATGCCCCTTCCATAAGAACTTATGATATATATGAACAGGAGCAGGATCTTTAGGGGTCCATTTCCATCCTAACATGGGAAATTCCGAGTTGAAGCATAGGGCGTCTAGAATATAAGCACAAAAGTAAAAAGGAGTAGTATTTCCTGTGTTTTTTTCCTTCCTATATTCAAGCATCCTATTGGCTATCTTATCAGAAATAATGACAGCCCAGTCCATTATCTCGGAATTTATAGCAGAGTGTATTAATGACACTATTTGTATAGAAAACCTAGTTGAATTATCATTTCCAAGCAATCTGCACATCATTATTGCGGCATAACAATATGGAGGCAAAAGAGACTCCATAGAGTACATACCTGATGCCTCGTGTTTGTGCTTTTCGGGAGCCTTTCTCCATTCTCTAATCGGCTCTGACTGATTTTCATTATTCGCAACAAATTCCTTGATGAAGTCTTTGTTGTAGATTTTCTGCGGGTCCAAAAGGTGGTACATTGCTTTAATGTCCTCTGATTTGAACGACCCGAATAATGCTGCAAAAGCTGAAACAAAGGTTTTGTTTTGGATAGCCACATTATCAATTACCCACCGAATAACATCATAATATGGAAAAATGTTCGCTCGAGCTGCAATTCGGTGTAGAAATGAATTGGAAAGTGCTTGAAGGGAAGTTTCTGAATTTGACTCTGAATCATCCTCATCAGGAACTGTTGCTTTCGCCACAGTTACCTTAGGATTTTCCCTTTCAATGAGGTTATATACCTCTTCCCAGGATAATTTACCAAGACCTTGGCATGACGTGTCTGTAACCAGCTTAATCTTAGCTGGTTTCTCTTTAGGTGCCATGGTGAAAACAGGGCCTTTTACTGCGACAACAACTTTTTCCTTCCTGGATCTCTTTGACATTTCTGTATCCGGAAACGTTTCCCTTGCTCTGCGAATGAAAGGATTGGGTTTTCTTTGGTTCTGTAAAGGGAAAAAACAGTTCAATTGTGGTAAAAACGCAAATGAGGAGAACAACTGTATAAAAATCTATTCATTGTTTTCCATTTATTATCTCTGTGTTTAAAACTTAAATGCCCTCTAAAGAGTCACACTCAAGAATTCATAATAGAATAAATCATCATTATTCGTTTGATTTTCAATTAATGGTAAACGTATAATCGAAGATCGACATATTTTGAAATAAGAATATAAAATTACCTTTTGAATTCTTGCGATGCGATCAATAAATAGTGTATGGGCGTTAAGTAATAATCGAATTGGGAATTTTCAAACGTACACAAAATAACATAATATGTTTTCTGCCGATTTCCAATTGCGATGATCGCATCATGGATTTTTAAATAGAGCAAATTGTTAATGAGTTTCTCTGATTTCCGATTGCGATGAGGTGGGGTCCATCGCGTCGGAGTCTTTTAATCAAACAAATATAACATTTGTTTCTCTGCAGTGCGATTGTGATGAAGCGCATTGCATCGGGTTTTTGCAATTGATCACATAGAATTTGTTTAAAGTTTTGCGAAAAGCGAGTGCGATGAACTGTGTCACATCGGAGTATTTCAAAGCAGATGTAATCACTTAAAACTTTTCTGATTTGCGATTGCGATATGACTCATCACATAAGAGTTTTATTATAATAAGTCCATTAAAAATCATTCTCCGAAATGCGATTGCGATGAATCGTATCGCATTGGAAGTATGCAAAACAAATATGGAACTTAAAGAACTCTCTGATTTTCGATTGCAATTACTGTACATATCAAATATTGTTAAATATAAAAAATTTATGTAATATTTTGATATGATAAAAGCTTTATATCTCATCGGATCGAAAATTCTTTTAATGTTGTATTTTTTTATACACACTTGTAAATAAAATATGCAATATGTCTTTTTATCAATGAACTCTTATTTCCAAAAAATGATCGGATTGCTTCTAAATATTTTATTTCTATCTAGAAAGAAAGATAAAAGAGGGGACCTATTTCTAAATGAAATTAATTCTAAAAATTTAGAAATGGGGAGGGTTGTTATACAGTACAACATGACCACAAATTCACACCTCTAAACAGCGACAAATCTCTATCCGACAACCGCAAATTCCTACCAGTGCTACGGATCTCCTCGACGCCCAATGCATCCACAGGATGTGACAATGCACTTGCAATGTTAACGAAACCAACCAGCCTATCGAACCTTCTCGATGACCGCGAATCTTTATCATAAAAACGGTCCTCACTAGAACTAGACAACCAAACCTCGCTAAGAGCCAACTTCTCGAAATTAACCAGTTTTCTGGAGTGTCTGTCACAAGCAACCTAACCCTCCTTCTATGCTTTGAGAGCAGCTCTAGCATCAATGGTTTTACAAAGGTCAGGGTTAATAGAATTATCAAGTTTCAAATGTAGAGCTAGGGAAGAGCATCCAAGCTTATCTAATGCAGCACGGGTGCGTCTGATTTCACCATGAATTAGGTTGAAACTAAGCTTTGAAAAATATCTATTATATCTGTTGAGGTGGAAAATAAGTTTAATGCGGTTGATTATATTAGAAAGATGAATGAACATCTTGATTGTATCAGTTATAAGAAGCTGAAATCCAACCCTTTGCCAAAGGTTTTAAAAGAAGTCAAGAAGGAAATTTCTAACTCTCGTCTCGATGACAAGTTAAAAAAGAAATTGACCCCTTCATGTGAGGTCATTCTGAGAATTTATGGGCTACCCAAGATTCATAAAGAGGGGGTTCCATTTAGACCGATTGTTAATACCATTGGATCCCCTACCTATGAATTGGCAAAATACATTGCCAAGATTCTAAAGCCTCTTGTTGGAAATATTGATTCCTTCATTAAGGACTCTAGTGATTTCGTTAAACTTATTAAGAAGGAAAGAGTGGAGGAGAGCGACATCTTGGTAAGATTTGATGTAGCTTCATTATTTACCAAAATTCCATTAGATGAAGTAGTGCAGGTTATTAATTAGGTTATGAATCCAGAAACAAATAAGCTTGCTGAGATTTTTTTACGATCCACCTTCTTCAGCTTCCAAGGTGAATTCTATGAGCAGGTTTCAGGTGTCGCAATGGGGTCGCCACTCTCACCCATTGTAGCCAACTAATTTATGGAGCACTTCGAGAAGAAAGCCCTTGCCTCTTTTCCCTTAAGTCCAACTTGGTGGAAAAGGTTTGTGGATGACACCAACATAAAGTGGACGCATGGTAAGGAAAATCTCCAGAGATTCTTTAATCATCTCAACTCAATTTCCTCTGAGATTAAGTTTACGATGGAGGTTGAAAAAAACAGGAGCATTCCTTTTTTGGATGTCCTTGTTACCAGAAGGGAGGATGGAACATTGGGGAATCAGGTGTTTAGGAAGAAAACTCATACTGACAGCTACCTTCATTCTAAGTCTTACCATCATCCTGCTCAGAAATTTGGGGTCCTTAATACTCTTGCTGTAAGAGCCCTGAGGATATTCGATGAGGAGCATTTGAAAGAGGAAATCACTCACTTGACATCTGTCTTGAAGGGTTTGGGATATAAAGAGAGAGAGATTAGGAAAGCCATAAAAAGAGCTGAAGGTTCGGTCATATCCAATAAGCGCCAAGGACCTCAAGAAAGTTGTGGTAGGGTTTTTCTACCATATATTAAAGGTGTGATAGATAAGATAGCCAAGGTTTTAGGAAGAAATGACATTTTCGTGCAATTTTCAGCAGCAGGAACCATAAGACAAAAAATGAGGTCTGCTAAGGATAGTATTAGTCAGGAGCAGCTTAAAGGTGTTTACAAGATTGACAGTTCATGCGGGAAGAGTTATATTGGTGAAACTGGGCACTCTCTTCAAAAATGTCTTAAGGAGCATGGTGCCGATATTAAACATGAACGATCTCGCACCTCGGCCCATGTTGATCATTCCACGAAAACTAAACATCACTTACTGCTTGAAGATGCTAAGATCATTTCCAAGGAAGAACACGATCGAAGAATAAAAATTAGAGAAGCTCTCGAGATTGTGAAGCACTCGCATAACGTTAACAGGGATGGAGGATTCGAGATCAGTGGAAATTGGCGGCCTCTAATTCGACAATTGTGCTCCTAGAGTTCATCTTCTTCCCAAGTATAGCATCACAGGTTTGGTTCTCTTCCGAAAAAAATTTAGAGTTTGGTAGCTGCAGCAACTAATTAGGCTATTTAATTTTAGTAATTATCTCTATTAATTAATTTTTATTTTTAAAATAAGAATTAATTAATTAATAATTATCATTAGTCTCTAAAAGTTGTAATTAAAATGAAATAAAAATAAAAATATTTATATTCAATAATGATCATTGTTAATATTAGGTTAATTAGGATTGGTTGAATTTTTTTTCTAATAATGGTTAGTTAAATTAATATTGATTATTAAAATTAATATATAATAATTATAAATAATAAGTGATTTTTATTAACATTTATTGATTAAATAAATAAATGTTAATATTAATTAAATTATTTATTTTTATTTTTATTAATTATTAATTTTATGAATTAATATTTATTAATTTCGTTAATGATTCTATATTTTATATAATTTTTTTTAGTAATTCACTTAAAATAAGTAAGTAAAAATTTCATATAAAAAACTATCTAATTAACTTTGATTAACATTAATTAATTAATTAAATAAATTAATATTATTATTAAACTAATAAATAGAGGTTATATTTTTATAACTTAAAAAAAATTTATAAATTTTTTTATTAAGAATAAATATAAATATAATAAAATAATTTATTATATTTATTATTAATTAACTTATTATAATTAATAAAATAAATTTATTAAAATTTATTAAATTTTTTATTTAATAAAGCAGAATTCAAAATAATAGAATTTATTAAATAAATTGAGTAATTGAATAGAATTAATTAATCAAGTTCTTGTCGGTTCTTTTCCTCACATTTTTCACTATATATAAACCCTGTCCTTTCGGCCTTCTTTCATTCTTTAATTCAACTCTTGTCCTGAAGATGGATCCCCGTTGGGATTCGAAATGTCGACAATTGTTTTATAACACTGTGGAAAATCCGAAGATTTCTTCAATAAGTGATAACCACAGAAGCTTGAAAACGAGTGAGTTATATGTTTATTGTTATACTAGTGTCGTCAACTAGACCCTTTATTGTAAATTTACTCCTTGTTTCCTCTCTACACACTAAGAATACCTTGTTTTAGAATCATCCCGTTCCCTTCTTTTACATGTGTTCTATTATAAAAGGAGTTTCCCCCCCTCCAAGACATTTATCTTTAAATATTACAAATTTAGTTCTCAAAGCGTGAAGCTTCTTTTCTTTATACTTTTAGGTTTTTTTGGTATTTGTTGTCTACATTTGATATTAGAGACTATTATCCTAGGGTTTTCCTCCTTTAATCAAGGCATAATGGAATTTTCATCGTAACTATTTTTTTTTGGAAATTTTAGAAAGTGAAATTTTGAAGGAGATCGAGGAGCAATATCATGGTTCAAGTGGTCAAAATTTCAAGATATAGTTCATTATGCTTCTAGAGATATAACCTATTGAAGATAGGTTTGTGACTAATCTTAAAATCAATTTTAAATGAGTCATTTTGAAAATTTCACTAGCTTTTTCCTAAAAAGTTTCTAAAAGTGAAATTTTAAGGAGACAAAAGAGAAACATTAAACTACAAGAGTTCAAAATTTTAAATTATAGTTCCACTTTCAATACTTTATGGAAGATAGGTATTTTGACTAACCTTGAAATCAATTTTAAAATAATTATTTTGGAATTTTCATTATAATTCATTTTTTTTTGTGAAATTTCAAACTTTGAAATTTTAAAAATACTAAGGAGACATAACAAATTATGTGTGGAAAAAAATTCAAATTTTGAATCATTATAGTTTGTGAGGTAGATCTTGTGGAAGTCAGGGCTTTTTTATTACTTTTGAAATTAGACTCAAATGATTCATTTGGAATTTTTTTAATCAATTATTTTCTTTCTTGGGTTGTTGAGTAGTTCACAACTCATTTTATCATCGTTAGTATGATGGGAAATTGATATTGTGAAAAAATGTCTAAAAGAGTATCTTCATTTCTTTTAATTTGATTAATAGACAAAATGGATCAAGTGGTTGTTATTAGTAGCATGGTGGTACTACACATTTCCATACTTTATTAAAAAATGTCCCCACTTATAGCACTTTATGGATACCATCATTCATCCATCACAACACCTTTGCAATGAAATTCAAAGGTTCAAGTAATGGAGTGTCACATACAACACCAACATGAGGTTCTTGAATTATTGAAGGACAACTTGGTTATAGCATAAAAAAGGATGAAACAACAAATAGATCACCAAATAAAAAGGAATTTTGAATTATGGAAATATATATTTTTGAAACTAAAACTATACACATAGATGACCCTCAAGAAACAAAAGAAGCAAACAAAAATAACACCCATGTATTTAGCCCTTATAAGGTGTTGTATACATTGATTGGAAGTATGGTTACAAAGGAGAGTTAATTCCATCTTGATGTGTACATCCAATCTTCAATATTTCTTGCTTAAAGAAGGTAATCATTGAAAAAATCATAATTCAAACTACTTTCCCAAAGATTAATGAAGAAGTTAAAAGTGTACTAGATACAAAAACAATCCTTGAAACAACGGTTGGGAATTTATGAAATTAAGAAACTACTTAGTAACTCATTAAGTGGAAGAACCTACCAATGGAAGAAGTTGACAAGCCTTTTAATTTTCTTTCTAATTATCTAGAAAGGTAATTAAAGATTTAAACATTTAATTATCAATCCAAAGTTCATATAAAACTTGTAAACTATTGTATACTATATATGCAAGTTGCCCTTGTTATCTATAATTTAATTGTAATTTTAGCAATCACTCTTGCAAACAATAGAATAAATCACATTTGTGATGAAAGTAAAATGCATGAAAGCAATTTTCACATTATGTTAGAACTTAAAGTTTTAGAAAATAAATGACGAGAAAGTAAATCACACTACACATTGAAAATAAATTAAATCACACCATGCCTTGACAGGAAAGTAAATTATAAAAAAGTTAGAAAACACATTGATATGAAAGTAAACTACAGAAAAGTAAATCAAACAATAAAAAGTACATTGTATCAAAATAAAGTGCAAAAAATAATTATTGCGAATTGTGATTATTGTTCATACCACGATCACTATTCATACCATGATCACAGTTTATACCACATATATAAATGTGATTACTGAGATAAGCATACTATTTCAAAATAACTTGAGACGAATGCAATTCTATGGAAATGAATATGGATTATAATTGTAATTTATGAATAAGATAAAATACTACTGAAATGCATATGAAATTGAAAATATAATTCTAATAATTTATAAATAAAATTATTATAAATGAATTATAATTTTATTTAAGTGAAAATAATTTATCAAACAACTTCAATTTACAAGAATAAAACTTAAAATAATTTGCAATATAATGCTACATAAAGATAAATAAAAAAATAAATATAACTTAAAAAATAAATGTAACAATACACAAATGAATAATTGCATAAATAAATGAAACCATATAATAAAAAAATAAAAAATGGCTAAATTACACAACATTCTGTTTTATAAGAGTGGGTCATGCTTCCATAGAACAAAGAGTTGATTTTAATGTATATGAACCTTCATTATACATCAACGCTCACTACTTCTAGGTCTAAAATAAGTAATAATGGGAATAATAAGTATATTAAAGAATGATTATCACAATTCACTCTTAATTTTCCACTCTTTATAGGCATACTCTTTTATACATGAGATTTCATGAGATTTCTCAAAAAGAGAAATAACAAATTTCTAAATATAAATCTATGGGAGAATGAATGAATTTTAAGTGGTTATAATTATTTTACAATTATATAAACTAGTAATTGCACCAAATGTTGCAAAGGAAACGCCGTAAGTCTATAACATAATATAGAACTTGCATTAAGAATAAAATTGAGTTTTGCATTCAAGAGAGTTTTACTCATCATTAATAAAATATGTCAATCAAATTTTGTCTGTGTTATTTTCCTGCAAAAGTGAAACTTATGCTTTTTCATTGTAACAACTTGTTAAATGACACACTTACCATAAATTTAATGCCCTCTTCTATAGATGCAATGGGTTTTAGCCCAAATCAGATGTTTTGCATTAGTAGATCCCTCATCTATAGATTCAATGGGTTTTGGCCCAAATCAGATGCTTTGCATTAGTGGATCTACACCTGGTGGATCTACCTTTTTCCTACCTTTTAATATCAATTTATTTAGAGAAAAAAATGATTGATAATTAAAAATGTATTATTTACAACATATCTATCTAGATTAATAATTGAAAAATATCATATCATAAAATAGAAAAATATTTCACTAATTACAATTTAAAAATACAATTATGAAATTCTTAAAAGATACTCCTCAAACTTTAAAAAAAAAACAAAATTTCATTGAATTATGTGCTCTATGTTAACATAATGTTATATCATTCAAATGCAAGGCCCCATTCATGAAAGAAAGTGATTAAACTTGCAGAGATAATCTTCAAGAATATGGATAAATTTCAAGAAAAAATTGCATCAATAATCATAAGAGATAAATGTGTCACTCAAATATGTGCTCTAGAATTAAATGCAAAGAATCAAATATGTGCTCTATGTGAATTAAATGTAAGGAATCACTAAAAGAAAGTGACATTTTTTCACAAATAATACTAATAATTCCTAAAGACACTTTATGGTCACAAATTTTAATGTTTAAAACATTATTTTGTTTGTAAGTTTGGTAGTACCTTTAACTTTTCTCTTTTTTCACTTTTTTTTACTCCATCTTTATCAAGATGTCCAAATACATCTTTGGTAATACCTTTCATTTTTTTCTTTTTTCACCTTTTTTTTTGTTACTCCATCTTTATCAACATGTCCAGATACATTACCCAAGATCGGGGAAGAGAATTGAACTTGTGATGAGTGCTATAACAGACCGCCTAATGATGAGTGCTATAACACCTGATGAGTGCTATAACAGGCCACCTCATCATGGACTTTAATGTTTAAAACATTATTTACATTGAGAATATCATTAAAATGTAGTATTATACGTAGTGTTTTGTTTTATTGGATAAAAAATATAATTTTAGTTGATTCGAAACCAAATCCTAATGATGTCATTAATCTGAAAGACTCTCTTTAGAGAAATTATATTGTTAAATTCCAATAAAAAAATATTTATTAATTAAATTGATAGTAAATGAAATATGAACACTTCTATATTTTCAAAAATAGATAAGGAAAATTATATTGTTAAATTCCAATCAAAAGACATTTATTAATTAAATTTCTAGTAAATGAAATATGAACACTTCTATATTGTCATTGTTTTATTGGATAAAAAATATAATTTTAGTTGCTTGAAACCAAATCCTAAATCCTAATGATGTCATTAATCTGAAAGACTCTCTTTAGCAAAATTATATTGTTAAATTCCAATAAAAAAAATTTATTAATTAAATTGATGGTAAATGAAATATGAACACTTCTTTATTTTCAAAAATGGATAAGGAAAATTATATTGTTAAATTCCAATCAAAAGACATTTATTAATTAAATTGCTAGTAAATGAAATGTGAACACTTCTATAGTGTCAACAATGGAGCATTCTGAACACTTAATACATGTTTGGATGTGCTAAGTAGTCAAAGAATTATAATGCTTTATTATTATTATTTTAAATATGTAAATTTTAATAAATTACAATAGATGTCTTTTCTTTTTTTAATAAATTTTATTATTTTAACTTGGAGTGGTGTAAAATTAGTGATGATCATGCTATAAATTACATATTATTTTTAGGCAAGTAAGACATCCTAACCACTACTATTTTCAATATGAGGCCATAATATTTCGTTGGCATGTTCATGAAAAACCTCAAATTCATCATCCCCCAAAGAAATGTATAAAAATAAGGCTACGTGAGAATTTAGCATCCCTCATGGTTATGTATATTTTTTAAATGGAGTGCTCATTATTTTTTAAGAACTTTTATCTATTATATTTAAAAATAAAAAAAAACCATGGAGGTGAAAAGAAAGTTGTTTTGTTTTACCAATTACTTCAAAAATAACACACTAGAAAATCCCAACAAAAAATAAATTCACATGAATTTCAAAGCTCTCCACTCCTTAATAAACAAAATCTATAATATAAATAATGTTTAGGCTTTACCCATACAATCAAAATTTTACTATACCACTGAATTCTTACAATTTACCATACTACTGAATTCTTACCCATGGATTGAATCCAAACAAAAAATAAATTCACATGAATTTCAAAGCTCTCCAATCCTCAATAAACAAAATCTATAATGTAAACAATGTTTAGGCTTTACCCATACAATCAAAATTTTACCATACCCCTGAATTCTTACAATTTACCATACCATTGAATTCTTAAACATGGAGTTATTCAGAATCTTCAATATGACGTATATTGTTTAATTTTCATTCTTAAGTAAGTTTAGTAGTGTGCGGAAATTTAATTCTCTCACTATATAACATGTAATAATGTAGCAAGTATATGTGCACTAAAATATAAAGTAGAAAATGATCTTTTATAAATTATTTAGAATTTACTAGCAATTGCACCACATGTTGCAAAGGAAACGCCGTAAGGTGGTAGCATAGAGAAGAGTATCATTGATGAAAAAAGATGTGATATGTTATGTGATTTAATTGAATATTCACCATCAATCTGAACAACCATTAAAGCATTTGAAATAGCACTAGAATCGAGTCTCTTGAGTGAAGTGTTTGACAAGAAACCATGGCCTAAGTTTGATTGTCTAGAGTCAAGCTAGAAAATGCTTCTCTTTCGCACTCCTGACCTTAGGCCAAACCTTGCAATCCACTGGAAGTTAAACATACTCCTGTATATTGAGACTGTAAGTTTTTCCCTCTTCTCATATAATGACACTGTGTCTCCATTAATGTGCTCACAGTACTATAGTTCTGAATATTTTGTTGCATATCAAAAGGCTATTGTTTCCCCTCACCCAAATGCTTGTGAACCATTTTTAATTCTAAGACAAAACATAAGGAATTATAATCATATGGAGCAAAAGATGCATGTAATGTACTGAAATAAATAAATTTCGAAGTTATCCTCTCTCACTCTAAACTTAATAAGAGGTAAGTGTGCAGCAAATGGTTGGAAATTACCTGCACTAGGATCATAGAAGCGTTCAATTAAGGAAATGATTGTGCTTTTGCCAGATCCACTATGACCAACAGGAATAGAAAGGCAAAAATCTTGGAAGACAATTTCTTTTCGAGATGGATAACTGAAGCAAACCTTTTGTAGTTCAATGTGCTCCTCTACATGTGATAAAGTCTCACCTTCTAGAGGGTTGTGATTAATATCAAAAACTCAAACTTTTTAGAGAGGTTATGCTTAGGGCTTTGCAAAGGGACAATTAGAAAATGTTTAAGGATGTTGATTGATCCGTTTTTTAGGCCTTTTGAGCGAATGTGAAAAAATGACACTTTTCTCTTAAAATTTGTCCTCAAAAGTGTAGGTTGTAGATCATTTCGTCTTAACATGCTCTGAAATTTTTAGATCACACACATTAAAGCTCCTACATTATTCCCAATTCTATTTGTGCCACCATGATGACTGTATCTCTTCTAGTGTGTTCCCATTTAACTTGAATTGGAATAAAAACACCACATTTTCATATTGTCAACATAATTTTCTTCGAGGATTTATAGAGTATGAGGACCATAAATGAATGGTTCAATGACCCTATTAGAGATCAATATCAATTATCGCCAATTTCACCCATTTCTTTTTAACCTACTAAAGTCAAAATAGTGCAATATAAACATGGTTTTTGAGTTGATTGACCCAAAAACTCAAACTTTTTAGAGAGGTTATGCTTAAGGCTTTGCAAAGGGACAATGAAAAAATGTTTAAGGATGTTGATTGATCCGTTTTTTAGGCCTTTTGAGTGAATGAGAAAAAATGACACTTTTCTCTTAAAAGTTGTCTTCAAAAGTGTAGGTTGTAGATCATTTCATCTTAACATGCTCTGAAATTTTTATACCACAAACATTAAAGTGCCTACATTATTCCCAATTCTATTTGTGCCACCATGATGACTGTATCTCTTCTATTGTGTCCCCATTTAACTTGAATTGGAGTAAAAACACCACATTTTTATATTGTCAACATACCTACAAACTTTGTCTTTAGAAGATCATTTTCTCTTCATAACCTCTATTTACTATACAATTTGTGGATGATACCACTCTCTCTTTAGAGATATTCACACGATTTTCTTCAAGGATTTATAGAGTATTAGGAACATAAATGTTTGGCTTTAATTATCCATGAGATTTCTCAACTTCAACATAAAACCATCTCTCTTGTAGAGCTTTTCACATTGAAAAAACAATGTGCATTTAAAACATAAAATGGAGTGCATTTAGAATAATCGATGAATGGTTCAATGACCCCTATCACAGGTCAATATATTCTTGACCTATTGAAGTCAATTTATTATACACCATCCTCTTACAAGTTGTCTTCAAGAGTGTAGGTTTAAAGATTCACATGGCAAGGATTTTATAATGTGAGGAACATAAAATGTTTGGCTTTAATTATCTATGAGATCATTTCATCCCCTCTATATGTTATTATTGACATATTGGATGATAACACTCTCTCTTTAGAGATTCACATGATTTTATTCGATGATTTTTATAAATGAGGATCATTAAAGTTTTGTTTTAGTTATCCATAAATAGAGTACAAGATGAAACAAGTTTGTATGCAGATATCTCATGAGAAAAATAAAATGTAACTAATTTTTTAATGAAAGTTAGTCTGGTTTATTGTTGTTGAAAAAAAAAATAATGTGGAGAGATACTGATTACAATTTTTTTTATATGTTCTCTCCTATGGAGAAAATCCCAGTATACCCTGATAAACAATCCCAGCTTATTGCCAGGAAATTCAGAAGTTGGCAGATGTTTAACAGTCTACTAGATATACTCAACTAGAAATTTAGATATACCTTGCCAAAGGTTATTTACATTACATGAACAAAACCGAAAACTTTCTGTTTACAACACCTCAAGTTGTAGACTTCCAAAAACACGGTGTGCATTATTCATCAGTTGCCAGAGCTGCAACTGTCATCACTAGGTAAGTTGGCAGGGGCTAAAAGAGAAACATAACCAAAATATGGTATTGAAAACTTCCTGTGAACAACTCTCAGCTTATTTCTTCCTGCATTCCTGTGGAAGTCAATCATGAAATGTGCACATTCCCTGGAACAAGTAAAAGAATTTTATAACATCACAATATACAGAGTTATTAAATTCATACACCCCAACTCCCCTCCTTTGCCTTTGACTTAAAAATTGACATTAGACGTGGGCTCTAAATTTCAGTTCAATTAAATAGAACTCAGACAGACTAGTGCCAACATATAGTTCATAAATACACAGTAGTTGGCTAGCTAGTCAACTATGTTTTGGTATTATAATTTACACAATGCGTGCCTACAATTGATGAAGAAATCTAAGATGCCTAGTAGTAGGATATACTTAGAATAAACTCATTACAAGCATGACTCCTTCAGAACTAGAAGACTTACTTGAGGTCTGTTTCAGAGTAGCCTGTGTGAAGGGTAAGTGTTCTACTCCAACAAGGATTAGTTACCAGAGCTGCAACTGTCATCACCAGGTAAGTTGGCAGGGGCTAAAAGAGAAACACAACCAAAAAATGGTATTGAATACTTCCTGTGAACAACTCTCAGCTTGTGTCCTCCTGCATTCCTGTGGAAGTCAACCATGAAGTGTGCACATTCCCTGGAACAAGTAAAAGAATGTTATTACATCACAATATACAGAGTTACTGAATTCATACACCCCAACACCCCTCCTTTCCCTTTGAATTTTTTGACATTAGAAGTGGGCACAGACTAGTGCCAACATATAGTTCATAAATACACAGTAATTGGCTATAGCTTATCAACTATGTTTTAGTATTATAATCTACACAATGCGTGCCTGCAATTGATGAAGAAATTTAAGATGCCTAGTAGTAGGACATAGTTAGGAAAAACTCATTACAAGCACGACTCCTTCAAAACTAGAAGACTTACTTAAGGTCTGCTTCAGAGTAGCCTGTGTGAAGGGTAAGTGTTCTACTCCAACAAGGATCCTTCCTCAAAGTGCATTGAGCAGTGTATACAGCAGCAGCAACAAGCATTGATGGACTGTAATTAATCATCATGTAATGTAGCAAACACAGCTCAACCAAGAAGAAAGCCATATTCTTTATCTGAGGCATTTTGACGATATATTTTATGATTTGTCAGTACAGCAGGTGATTATAAGAACAAGTAAAAGAGGAAAAGAAATTTAATCTAAGAAAGGTTGATTTCCTCAAGCATTTTGAAAACACATATAACCAATGCAGCAGAGACTTATTCTGACAATGTAAAATTAGTGGCAGGGTTGAGATCTTTACAGGTTTGTCAGGACCAGATGCCTTCAGAAACCTGACGAGGAATACATATGGAGTGGGAACTGTAAGATTGAATTTCAATTGATTTAAAATTGTATGCTCCTGCCAGGTATTAATAATAATTATTAATTTGTCAGTCAAACTACATCTTTGGAGACCGTCTTAATCCAATGAAAAAGAAAGATATTATTTAGAGCTAATTACCACAGCCACCATATGTTCTTCTGTGTATTCCTTTGGCAAGATGCTGATGAATTCATTGACCTGTAGCCATGCATGAACCAGTTCTTTTGTCAATATTCTGTAAACCATTGTATAATAATTTTTGTACTGAGATTCTTTATCCCTATGAATCGAGTTTGTGTAAGTGTGCATATTACCTACTGTTCAAGAACCAACAAGGTCTTCAATTAATTAGATATATATACTAAAGATTTCCTTTGACCCATTAATTAATTAGAAAGTCATCCTACCTGTGGAGGCCAGATTTCTTCATATTTGCAAGCTATAAGCATTGCAGTGATACCCACTAACTGTAATTTCCCCTTTGTAACAGTCTGAATAGAAAGGTATCTATCAATGATATTCACAGTGAGATACAATGTCTCTGGCATTAGGTCAAGTTTCAGATGCACCTGCAACATTTAAGATTTCAAAGTCAAGCCTAAGAAATAGCCCAAATAAACCTCTTCTAGATCTAAACATTACCTCACATAAAAACTAGCATAGGAACAGATTTGTACCTCTAACAACCAATCAATGAGGATTCCCCTCATCCTCTCATTGATTTCAATCTGCCCTGTCATATAATCTGGAGGTACGCAGCTCATGTTCTGGACATACAGGGTGAACAATTAAAAAAATAAATTAAATTCATATTCACAACAAGATGCCATCATTGACAGAGAGACATACCTCAATCTCCCGGTAGAACTTGTATATATCTTCAACATATTCAACAACGACCAATTGATTTTCAAGGTCTCCATGATCAATGTTAGGGAGAATTTCGGGGCTGGAAGTAAAAGGAAAAAATAAATAAAAAGTATGAGATCCCCTATTTGGGCTCCCAGAAAATAGAGAACAGAATGAGATCCCTAAAATGAAAAGAAGAGCAACAAACCAAACATGCCAGAGAATTAGAATATGGGGCAGGAAGATTGACAAAACAGGTGGATCACCACAGAGGTTTTTCCTTGTTGCTAGTTTAGTTCTCCTGGATGTTTCCCTTTAAAAAACCCTAGAACCTGTTCAAAGGCTCTTCTAAGAAAGTATTCCAGGCTGCCGCATTGTATGTTCTGTTACAACTTACCTGAGTGCTGGAACTGGCTTCCTTGTTGGCATTGACAGCCAAGTTTACTCGAGCTCTCCTGAAACAGTAGTCAGTCCACAAATTTATAACTGGGCATTTGAGGCAGGCCACCGACTAGAACAAAAACAAAAATATATAGCATAAAACAACATACTCCATGACACCATCTTTGTTGATATTGCATTTGGCGTTCAAAACTCCCACCACATTGCCAATGTCTTCTGGGACCTTTCTATTGTTTTTGTTGGCTAGGACTGCCTTCTGATTAGGTGCTGCCATTGCAGGACCTGCCATGTTGCATGCATAGCTCTTAGAAATATAATCTAGTCCAGAAATTAAAAGTATTGTAGGTTTTCAAGTCACCTATTTACCCTTTGCTGCTGCAGCGGGTTTGGAAACAATTAGCCCCTTCTCGATCTGGCGGCGGGGTTGTTCCTGCACTCGAAAGTACCCAAAACAAAATCATAAACATCTGCAGAAGAAGCAGCCAATATGGGTGAGATCTCAGGCGAGTATGAAGTGGTAGTGGTAGGCGCCAGCATAATGGGCAGCTGCACTGCCTACCAAATCGCAAAGAGAGCCAAATCGGTTCTGCTCTTGGATCAATATGATTTGCTGCACCACAGAGGATCTTCTCATGGGGAATCCAGGACCTTCAGACAGACTTACCCCCAAGAATACTATTCTGCAATGACGGACGAGGCCTTCAGTCTATGGGAAGAAGCCCAACAAGAAATTGGGTACAGAGTGCACATCAAGACCAAGCATCTTGACATGGGTTCCATCCAGAACAAGAAGCTCCAGACCATAATACAAGTATGCAGAAAACGAGGCGTCCCCATTGAAGTTCTCAATTCAGAACAAGTTTCAGAGAAATTCAAGGTAATCAAGCTGCCCAGTGATTGGATTGGAGTAGTTACAAACAAAGGGGGCACCCTGCGAGCGTCCAAGGCAGTTGCAGCGTTCCAGTCTTTGGCTCTGAAGCACGAAGCTATACTCAGGGACAATGCCAAAGTCACAGAAATCAGTAATGGATGGAAATTGAGAATGGGTCAGATGGGGTTCTAGTGTGTACCTCGAGGGGCTCTGTACTTGCAAGAAAATGCATGATTTCTGCAGGGGCTTGGGCTAAAAAACTTGCTAATGAGATCTCAGGGATTGAATTACCCATTCAGCCTCTTCATACCACTATTGCATATTGGAAAATTCAAGAGGGTTTTTACAGAACTTTCTGCCTGAGAATGGATTCTCCACTTTTGCCTTTCACGTTGATCCTACCATCTATGGGACACCCTCTTCAGAATACCCTGGATTGCTCAAGGTCTCAATTGGTGGAGGCAACCCATGTGACCCAGACAAGAGGGCCTTCTTGCCTGATCTAGATGCATTGAAGCAGAAGGCAAGCCCTTTCTTAGCTGAAAGTTTCAGAGGAAACATTTTGTCAGAGAGCCCTGTTGTTGCCGAGGCTTGCATGTACTCAATGACCCCTGATGAGGATTTCATCCTCGATTTCTTGCCATTGACGAAGACTGAGCTGTCGACAACAGCCAACTCGCCTATTTTAATTGCTGCTGGATTCTCTGGTCATGGGTTCAAGATGGGTCCTTTGGTAGGACGGATAATGGCTAATCTTGCCCTCACAGGAGAAGCCCATGGGGTGCCCCTGCACTACTTTTCAATTAAAAGTTTTCTTGAGAATCCCCAGGGTAATCCAAAAACTATGAGAAACAAGCTTTCTTCACCTGGAGGCAATGAAGATGCAACTGCGGCTGAGAATGTAACAGAATTTAGCCCAAAATGCTGAATTGGACGGTAAAGGGGACAATAGAAGCAGCCCTAGCCACAGACTGGAGCCGAAGATATGGATAGACAGCAGAAATACAGGAAAATCCAAGAACCGGTCGCAACTGTCTCCGGTTTCCATCTAGGGTTGAAAATGTTTTAATCGTCTAACATCCAATCTATCTCACATTATGCCACGATGCACATCAGCAAAGTTGTTTTCAAATAATAACGCCTTACGACGTAATTAATTTGTGTATCTATCCAAAAAAAAACTAAAAATTTAACTGTAATTAGAACTTTACAAACACCAATAATTGAAAGGTGAGTGTCCATGTTGAATTTTAATGATAGTGTTATTAAACAATGAAATTTAATATTTTAATGAAGAGTCGATTTAGGAAGAGCTTTGTTTTTTATATAATGGTCACAATCAAGTTTCAAGAGGAGGAGGCCATATGTAGAGACAATAAAAACTGAGACCTAAGTGGAGAAATAGATAAAAATCAACATCTTCAACTTAATAATTAATGAATTTCATAGGAATTTTATTTATTTATTTATAATTATTATAAACTCTTCATTTGTTCTTTCTTGTAATTTTGGAAACCAAGCCTCTTTTGACAGGATACATAAACTAACAGCGACAACTCATTTCCATAATTATTAATGCTCCCAGTATGACCTAAAAATAAAAATACCTGTAGGAGAAAGTGAAAAATTCAATACTACTAATTTCCATTACCTGTAATATATTTAGCATGACCTAAAAATAAAAATACCTGGAGGCGAAAGTGAAAAATTCAATACTACTAATTTCCATTACCTGTAATATATTTAGCATGTTAATAAATATATTTGTCTCATCAAATTAACATTTTACAAAGATAATCAATTGATTATAAAATAGGAAAACATGGTAATTCAAGCTCCATCTGTAAACGAATAAAAATCTGTTAGCGGTTTAATTCGAGTGTATATGCTACCTAATCATAAGACTTATCCTCTGCTAGTATATTTTCTTGAGTTTAGCATATAAAATACTTCCGAAGATGCTTACCATCTTTAATTATAAAACGAATTTAGGAAAAATATGTAGATATGTCTCCCTCTTTAGCGAATAGAGGGGACGTGTTGTTCTGCTCATAGAATGGCATAATGTTAGGCTTATTATAATTACACTGCCAACAAACACATAACTAATGACAAACTCATCGGAATTATACCTTATAAACTTCACCAAATCCTCCTTCGCCAAACATGTTATTTCTGTCAAAGTTTCCTGTGGAGTCTCTTAGAACCTCATACTCAAAGAAAAAGTGTTCGAAATTTTCACTCATTGTTACATTTTCATTTGCGCAGAGCAACATGAGATATATTTTCTCGTAGCATTTGAACACCACAAAATTAAAGATATGAGTGGAGGGAAATAAATATAATCACCTAATCTTTCATAGCGATTTCGATGCCTGATACATGTACAAAATCGTACCCAACACATCACCACAATCAGAGATGTTTCTCCATTAATGCTTCCTAACAAAATGTACACTATTTTGGATGACGATTTTACAGAAGAGGCTATCAGATTCGTCGATCCTGCAATTGAAAGGAAAGCAAAACAATCAACAAGCATAGTCACATAAACTAAGTTTTGAAGTTAGAAGTTAAAAAAATTTCATGCAGTATTTTTCCCTCACAAATATTGCAACAGTGTACGATAATATATATCTCTTTGAACCAACAAATATTGTATATGCAAGAAGTTGCCAAAAATCTAAGAAATCTCTTACTGGAAGTCTGGTTACCGGTGAAAAAAGATGTCTAATTACCGGTGAAAAAACGAATAGAACTGACAAAGATTGCATATGCAAGAAGCTACCGACAATCTAAGAAATCTCGTTTGAGTAGTGGGCATAAAACAACTAGCTTCGAGACCTCAACTTTCTTGTTGGGGAATACATGAGAGCAAAAGATCCATGAATTCCCAACTAATGATTCATGTAACAGTTGGAGAGTCAAATCGATGGATAATCGACAGGCTTGGAGATTGGTTACCGGTGGTAGTTGTTTGTGTTATTGATCATCTCATGGTAACTGTTTGTGATCGTAACTGTATGAAAATGGTCCGTTTGTAAAGAAACACGTGGGTGTTCAGTTCTATTTTTCACTACATATTCTGATCAACGATACCAAATATTCTAATCGTCTAACATACAAGATCTATGGCCCACAATAATACATCTACCAGTTAGAAAAGTTGTTTTCAAAGGCGTAAATATTGAAAATTATTTTCAATATCCACTTTAATTCCCAACAAATTTTGAAATATCTTTTATAATTTAATTTGTAGTAAGCTATGTGGGCTACAACAACTTGTTTAAAATATGCTCAAAATAATTATTAATGGTATGTTCATGGGATATCTTTAAATCCATAATAAAAACGAATACACACATGTTAGCACAAAATAAAACCATTTTTCTAATAATTAAAACTATAAAATATATGTTTTATTCTCTTTCTCAAGTGGTTGCGTAATTGGTGGTGGTCAATTTCCCTGACTGCAACATACTAAATCTATAGCATAAGGATCTACATATCCATTGCACTATTAAATTGGATTTCTTCTAACTTGTAACTTGCAAACCCTTAGAATAAGATGTTGAATTAAAATCTTATTAAGTTTTTTTTTTTATCTAGAAGAATCAACAACTAGGTCAAGATCGTACTGACATGACACAGGGTTGATTTTGACTGCTATCACTATAACCTGTAGGTGAAGCCATATGTGCCCCTAGACATGGCCCCCAAGGCTAATCATGAGGGTTTTGACCCTCAAACCACATATTTCACAAAGACTTCATAGCTTGGCCATCACCAATCGAGCTGCCCTCTGGGGTCCATCTCATGGTATTTTATCCGTGGACATTTTGCGCATTTTTAGATGTCACGTATATGATTTGTGTGTTGGATTCACAATTATACTCAGAAAGGTAGATGGCGGGTGGATTAGTATAATGAAATTTTTTAGTTATTTAAGCGTTCAAACACTATAAAGCATTAACATCATAAAGTAAACATGTAAAACAAAACACATGTGGAAACCCTTATAGGAAAAAACAAAAAAAATTCTTTATATGGAAGATCTTATAAACACCAACTTACTGATAAATCAATTTGTAGGCACCAACCTACAAAAGAGACCAATCTCCCAATTTTCAAATTTGTAGGCACCAACCTATAGGAGACATCAATCCCCTCTGATTTGCAAGCACCAACCTACAGGAGACATCCATCTCTCTTTGATTTGTAGGCACCAATCTATAGGAGACACCAATCCCCTGTGAGATTTGATATGGATCAAATTTGCAATCTAATCTACTTTCCTCAACTTTGCAATTTTCATTGCACTTGTCTACTTGCTTCTTTGAACTCTACTCTAGTCTTCACAACTATGCAATCTACCCAACATTATTCTACTAGCTTTTTTGAACTTTTCTCTACTCTCTATGTCTGTGCACTATTTTCCTTGCACCGTGCACTTCCTTTATCAAATATCAATACTTTTTATTGCAACAAAGAACTTATTGATGGGCCTCTAAATTAGACATAAAATAAGGCCCATCTAACCTTCCTTATGCACATAAAATATATATTGAATCTCTCCTTCTACACTTAACAATGTTTTCTTATGCTTTAGTATGTTCTTAGGAAGGCTTAAAGGTAATTACATATGTGTGCCTAATATTGGTTATTTTTATAGAATATTGTGAGAATATTGGGAAGATTATGAAGATTTGGAGAAGGAAATAATTTAGGGACTTGCCCCCTGCCACTAGAAGATCAAGATTGAAGAATAAATGAGCACAATGTTAGGAAATTATGGAGAAATATTGGAGAGATTCAAGGGCTTTGTCTACCCTCTTTAACTATCAAAGGAAGCCAAGAAAACTGAGGACGAAGTGCACTCAATCTATGCTTTACTTGGAGTCAAAATGGACTCAATCACTATTTTCTAGGGAGTTTTTGGTAGCTGTCCTGTAGAATAAATAGAGCAGAACTAGAGCTAAGAAGGGATTCGATTCTATTGGGAACTTTGCTGTAAGCTATTGAGCTTTTGAGTATTGTACTCAGTGATTAAACCTTGAGAAATGTATGAGACTATTCTTTCATGAAATGAGCAGACTGATTTCATTTTACTGATTTAAGTTTCAGAGAGCAAGGCATGTGGGTTAGGGCCCAATCTGTGTGCCTCAGAATCTCTACTGTACTTGTTCTTTGCTTTCTTCCACTCAGTTAGTTCTTCTTCTAATAGTTTCATCGCTGCTTATTTTTTACTTTCAGTGTGCTACTGTAGGTTTCATTTGATTATGAGTAATAGAATAGAGGAGAAAACTCTAAAAGTTGTGGATCAAGACCTCCATTCTCATCCCTGTCAATAGAGCTCAAGGAGGGTGAACCTTACCACAAACCCAAAAATTGATTTCTGTTCACTGTTTCTGAGATTAGAGTAGAGTTGCATTACCATTTTCAACCTTCCTGTTGTACTATATTTTCACACATATGTCCGTTTCTTTGTGCATAAGTTAATAGGGTTGATTGCAGGAATTACTTGGTGCCTCCTCGCTTCATCTTCCATATTTGTATTCACAACTTGAGAACTGCTGTTACACCCTCCATTCCCTCCTTGTTTCCTCTTATTCTAACTGTTACACCCACCTTTTATTCCTAAAAACACTTAAAATATCCAGCTGCCTTATTCTTTTTCTTTCATCAGTCACGACTACCGCGGCTTTTTAATGCAAAACACTTGAAAAACCATCAAAGTTGTACCTCTGCCTTTTCTCCTCGACTTTCCTGCTTATCGCATCTCGGCCATCGCAGAATCATTTCTCTCCTTTATTTTTCCATTCTTCATTGTGATTTGCGCTTTACCTTTCCACCTTACTACTTACTGTTTATGCTCGAAAACACTTTAAACATTGGAACCCGACCTTTACCCTTTCCTTCGAACTTACCACAATTCCTATTCGCAATCTCCAATTGCATTCCCCACTTGGTTCCCGTTAATACGTTCCACTTCCAAGCCCCTTATTGTGATATTCTTACCACACTCCGTTGCCACATCACCCCTCGCATATCGTATTTCACAAATTCAACATTATTGCATTTCGTACTTCACACGTTTATCTCCCGCTTCGTTAACACTTACCGCTCCCAACCGTCGATTGCGACATTACTGTAGCACTCTGCCACATCATCTCTATTGCAAATTGCATTTCGCAGTTTCTCTCCCCATCGCATATCACATTTCACACTTTCCTCCCGACTACACTTCCACTTCTCCACCAGCATTGCGATATTGTGATATTTCATATCGCATTACCACCCCCTCTTACAACTCCTCCATTGCACTTTTGAAAGCCTCCCTCTCCAAATCATTTTTGCGATATTACAAGTTTTAATAAAGTTTTAAACCCCTTTTTCACTCCCCTAAGCCTTGTTTCATGTGGTTAAGGCCTCCATTATCACCTTTACCCCTTTCTTCTCCAAACTGCAAGCAAAACCTCTTCAAATTAGAATTATTTCATGAATAGCTGCATAAATAGAAGCATTATAGATAGATCACAAGATAATTAGGGTGTGTTTAGCCGATTGGCCAAGTTAAGTGTGGTTTATAATTAGTTTCCCCTCTGCCATTTCCTTTTTGAAAATTAAATTAGTAACATTTCTGTCATTTCCTTTCTGCAAATTAAATTAGTTTCATTTCCTTTCTGTAAATTAAATAAGTTTCATTTCTGTCATTTCCTTTCTGCAATTTAAGTTAGTTTCCTTTCCGTCATTTCCTTCCAGCAATTTACTTTCCAGTTCTTATCATAGTTTAAGAAATAACACCCTTCCGTAAAGCAGAAGAGGATGATATGAGAAAAATGCATCTGCTGTGTATATAGCACTGTCACCTCCAAGTTTGTACGAACCTTGAGTTGATAAAGTAAAGTAGGGTAGCCCCTAGGAGTTGTAGCACTCTTGGTGCAATACCAGGGCTCACCACTTTTTGGTGTCATTGCTGGTGAGCTGTCTAGTAGATGCTTTGATTCTATTTTAGAATAATTTTCTGCTTTCCTTTTTCATGTTGTTTCCAAAATATTGAAAAATACAAAAAAAATCTGATTTTCATGGTTCATAGTAGTAGGGATACTTAGAAAATTTTTAAAAATACTTCTCCAATACCAACCCCCCCCCTTGACCACGTGGTGCAATAAGAACCACATCACCATACACTTTTGAAGGTAGAAGAGATGGATGGATATTATGAAAATAAAGAAGATCTTATTGGGTTTCCCATTCAAGATATGGACATCGGTGTACATATGAAGAACATCCCTCCATCTTTCCTTCCCAAATTCCATGGTACAATGACAGAGGATCCGGAAACATTTCTCTTTGAATTTGAGATACTTTGTAGATGTTATGGCTACTTATCACAAACTCAAAAATTGAGATTGTTTCTTGCAACATTGAATGATAAAGCTCTTAAGTGGTTCATGAGTCTAAGTACAAATTCAATAAGATCATGGAATAATATGTAAAAAAAATTTCTAGGAAAATATAAAAACTATGATCTTAAAGAATAAATTTTTTGAATGAATCAAAAAGAGAATGAGAGCCTTGAGGAGCTCATAGATAGGTTCATGTTTAATGTTAAGAGGGAAAAATTGCATCATTTAGGATTTGACACGCTAAAAACCCTCTTACTTAGAACAATTAAGGATGAGTGGATTGATCTCCTTAATCTCATGAGTGGAGGATATGTATAATAATTGTCATTTGAAGAAATTTGTGAAACATGCAAGTGCATATCAAGAGGAAGGGAAAGACTAAGTAAATCCACCTCAACATTGGTAAGGTAAGATGAACTTGGAAATTTCCTTGACAACTTTAAAACTGAAATTCTTAGCAATCTAAGTGAACAAGTAGAAATGTTAAGAATGCAAAATGAGCAAAAATAAGATGTTGATTTTTTTTTATCCATGCAAAATCATATGCTACTAAATTTTGTCCATCATTCCCCAGGTTTAAAGAAGTTTACCTCGAAGACAATGGAGCAAGGAAATCACCAAAGAAGTTATGTTATGTAGCTCCAAGGAGACCCTGGTAGCCCAGTCAACTTGATATGATGCAAGGACCCACCTCACAATTTCAAGCTTATTCACATCCATCTCAAACTAATTGGGACACACTCCCTTCTTGGCAACCTTGGCCATCTCAATCCCAAAACCAATCTTGGCAACATGGTTGGCAAGGAACTTATTGGTAAAATCCAAAATATCCCCAATATTTCCCTCTATATCCTCCATACCCAACTCCATGCTATCCCTACCATCCACCTCCACCACAACCATAGCCTCAACCACATCCATCTCATATATCCGCCCCCACTCAACTACCTGTACCACCATTTCCAAACCCATACAATGAAGTACCTTAGCTCACTTACAATGTTGAGGTACAACACTTCCAAACATCTCCTCTTGATCTAGATGGTATTCATCTTAGTTCAAGAAAGGTATTGCAAAGAAGAGATTTTCTTAATGTCATTGAAGGACAACATCAAGAAGAATAAGATCCAAATGAGGAGATCAAAAGATCAAGGGTTGCACTTGATGAAGAGTTGGCATCAGAATCAGACGTTGAGAAAGTTTCCTCATGTTTACCATCATTTCCTCCATGTGTTCAAGAGAACAATCAACAAAAAGAGGAATATTTGAATGTCATAATAGAAGATACATCCAAGGTGATCCAACTCAGCAAGTAGACCAGGGGCATCACAAATATATTGACATATGTTTCCAAACAGTCATTAAGTTGCAGCAACACGCTCTTCTCCAACAATACTTGATACAATCCCAGTCAAAGAAATTCATCTCTCATATTCAGGTACATGTCAAAACATGTATTCCGAGTGTGCACATGATTTTATATGTCATCTTGATGTGTACATGGCTCCATTGGAATTATTCCTGTACTTGAAAAAGGTTTTGTTTTTTCAAGTAAAGTAGGAAAGTGAAAAAAGAAAAAAAGGGAAAGAATAAAATCTTAGGTGAAAACCTCTTTTGAGGCATTTGAGATTGGCTCACTGATTGAAAACCTCCATGAGACGGTCATTGGGTTGAAAAAAAAAGGAAAAAAAAAAGAGAAAAATAAAATATCCTAGGTGAAAACCTCCTTTGAGGCGCCTAGGCAGACCTACCAGTTGAAAACCTCATTAAGGCAGCTAGTAGACCTTTAAAAAAAAAAAATCATTTCTCCATGTATCTCTCTCTAATGAATACATGTGCTCTCCAACATTTTCAAGCATAAAACAACAAGTTCGAACAAAAAGAAAAATTTTCAACACTTTAATCAAAGGTAGTCAAACTTGGACTTCCTCCTCATGTGCTCAAATGCTCCAAAAGAAACTCAAGCAAATCACCACATGCAGCTTCAGTAGTAGCTTCAATATCACCTACAAAAAAAATCAATGGTAAGGCTCAGGTATGAAATAATCTAACCCTTTCTTCGAATCTATTTTAGCTTAAGAAAACATTAAAACATGTGAGAAGGAAAGTTTTTTTTAATATAGCCAAAATGAGTAGCAGAGCAACCTCAGCCTTATCTAGCGACTAGCCTCACTTTTTCCACCAAGAAGATGAACAAGGCAAAAGTAAAAAGGACTTGAGAAAGTGGGTAGTAAGCAGTTCATTGTAATGGAAGACAAGGAGTGCCAAGGGGTAACCAAGGTGAAATCAGTTAATAGAAAAATAACTCTGAGTTTATGTTGCATGCAATAAAAAAAAAGAGAGAAGAAAAAAAAAGGAAAAAAGAGAAGAAAAAAGAGAACAAAATAGAAAAAATTAAATAAAAGGTGGACCCACCACCTCTTGGCATGAAAAATATAAATTTTCTTAAGGAATTTGAGGACCTCCATGCAGCACCCACAAGAATAAATGCAAGAAGAATAACAAGAATATTAGCATGAGGAGCAGAAAATGGGCCAATAAACAAAAAATGAAATAAGCCAGCATGCACGAAGAACAAGAAGGCAGGGAGGATGGATAGGTTGCTCAGAGGATGAGCAACAATTTCAGTAGGGGGTGATGATGGGCCTCTAAATTAGACATAAAATAAGGCCCATATAACATTTCTTAGGACCATCTAACCTTCCTTATGCACATAAAATATATACTAAATCTCTCCTTCTAAACTTAATAATGTTTTCTTATGCTTTAATATGCTCTTAGGAAGGTTTAAAGGTAATTTCATATTTGTGCCTAATATTGGTTATTTTTGTAGAATATTGTGAGAATATTGGGAAGATTATGCAGATTTGGAGAAGGAGATAATTTAGGGACTTGCTCCTTGCCATTGAAAGATCAAGATTGAAGAATAAATGAGCACAATGTCAGGAAATTATGGAGAAATCTTGGAGAGATTCAAGGGGTCTTTCCACCCTCCTTAACTATCAAAGGCAGCCAAGCAAAATAAGGATGAAGTGCAATCAATCTATGGTTTACTTGGAGTCAAAATGGACTCAATCACTATTTTATAGGGAGCTATTGATACCTGCCTTGTAGAATAAATAGAGCAGAGCTAGAGCTAAGAAGGGATTCGATTCTATTGGGAACTTTGCTACAAGCTATTGAGCTTTTGATTATTGTACTTAGTGATTAAACCTTGAGAAATGTACGAGACTATTCTTTCATGAAATGAGAAGATTGATTTCATTTTACTGATTTAAGTTTCAGAGAGCTAGGCGTGTGGGTTAGGGCCTAATCCATCTACCTCAGCCTCTCTATTATACTTGTTCTTTGCATTCTTCCACTCAGTTAGTTCTACTTCTGATAGTTTCATCGCTACCTATTTTTTGCTTTCAGTGTGCTCATGCAGGTTTCATTTGCTTATGAGTAATATAATAGAGAAGAAAACTCTAAAAGTTGTGGATCAAGACCTCCCTTCTCATCTCTGTCAATAAAAATTGAGGGTGAAACTTCCCACAAACCCAAAAATTAATTTATGTTCACTATTTCTGAGATTAGAGTAGAGTTGCATTACCATTTTCAACCTTCTTGTTGTACTGTATTTTCACGCATTTGTCTGTTTCTTTGTGCATAAGTTAGCAGGGTTGATTGCAGGAATTAGTGTTAAAACCCTAGAGCAACTCCGTGGTGCCTCTTTGCTTCATTTTCCATCTCTGTCTTTACAACCTGAGCACTATTATTACACCCTTCATTCCCTCATTTTTCCGCTTATTCTAACTATCGCACCCACCTTTCATTCCTAAAAGAACTTAAAATATCTAGCTGCCTTATTCCTTTGCTTTCATCAGTCACGAACACCGCATCTTTTTAACGCAAAAAGCTTGAAAAACCATCGAATTTGGACCTCTGCCTTTTATCCTCAACTTTCTCCCTTATCGCATCTCAGCCATCACATAATCCTTTCTCTCCTTTCTTTTGCCATTATTCATTGCGATTTGCGCTTTACCTTTCCACCTTACTACTTACCGTTTATGCTCGAAAATGATTTAAATATTGGAACCCGAACTTTACCCTTTCTTTTGAACTCACCACAATTCTTATTCGCAATTTCAAATCACATTCCCCACTTGGTTCCCATTAATACGTTCCTCTTCCAAGCCCCGATTACGATATTCTTTTTGTACTCCGCTGCCATGTCACCCCTCGCATCTCGTATTTCTCAAATTTTGCATTATCGCATTTCACACTTCTTACATTTTGCTCCCGCTTTGTTAACACTTACCGCTCCCAACCGCCAATTGCAACATTTATTTAGCCCTCTGCCATGCCATCCCTATCGCAAATCACATTTTGTAGTTTCTCTCCCCATCGCATATTTCATTTCACACTTTCCTCTCGACTGCACTTCCACTTCTCCACCAACATTGTGATATTGTAATATTGCGATATCGCATATTTCATATAGCATTTCCAGCCCCCTCTTACAACTCCACCATCGCACTTTTAAAAGCCTCCCTCTCTAAAGAATTTTTGTGATATTAAAAGTTTTAATAAATTTTTTAACCTCCTTTTCACTCCCTTAAGCCTTGTTTCATGTGGTTAAGCCCTCCATTAGCACCTTTACCCCTTTCTTCTCCAAATTGCAAGAAACACCTCTTCAAATTAGAATTAGATCATGAATAGTTGCATAGATAGAAGCATTATAGATAGAGGACAAGAGAAGTAGGGTGTTTTTAGCCGATTTTCCAAGTTAAGTGTGGTTTAGAATTAGTTTCCCTTTTGCCATTTCCTTTCTGCAAATTAAATTAGTTTCATTTCCTTCATTTCCTTTCTGCAAAGTTAAATTAGTTTCATTTCCATCATTTCCTTTCTGCAATTTAATTTAGTTTCCTTTCTGTCATTTCCTTCTAGCAATTTACTTTCCAATTCTTATCATAGTTTAAGAAATAGCACCCTTTCATGAAGAAGAAGATGATGACATGAGCAAAATGCATCTGTTGTGTATGTAACACTGTCACCTCCAAGTTTGTACAGACTCCAGGTTGATAAAGTAAAGTAGGGCAGCCCTTGGGAGTTACAACACTCTTGGTGCAATAACAAGGCTCACCACTTATGATCTAGCTCCCTTTACTCCAACCACATACAAATTTTCTCTATTCGTTTAGATCTCTGTGTGCTTTAAACCCAGTTCAAGTTTTATTAATTGCACAACACTAAAAACCATGCAAACACCAAACTTTTAACCTTAGCACCTAGGTAGTAAACAACCAAAGCTCGTAGGACCTCATGATTGTGATATCAAAAAAAAATTATTCCCCGCATTAAAAAATAGGATGATAAGTTGATATACCGAGGGCCTGAAACCCTGGGATCAACACCTTAGCCCCTTTGCGACTAGAAGCTATAAATAGGGACAAATGATAAAGGATATCATATATAATATAAATTGCATACCTATGCCAAAATAGATAAAAATAAAATACTTGTCAAAAAACAAAGAAATGAGTGGAACCTAGAAGTGAAATATTGATATCAGTCTATTAGCCAAAAAAATATTGTGATTGCAAAAATGTCAAGGCTGATACAAAACATTGCCATGGAAACTTGCTATCAGAGCTCTATACAACCATATGATAGATGCTCATTAATGATTATTTTTCTGTCCATTAACTGATGGAGGGAAAACAAAATAATTGTTTTACCGAGCCAAATACGTTATATCTAAATTTGGTGTTTTTTCTCCAAAAATTGACTTACGGTTTGTTTCACACCTCACACCTCTTCATCAAACTTTTTTACTTGATCTTTCTCTTTCATTTACCGATATGAAAAATCACATGCTTCTACACTCCTCCCTCTTATTCATCTTCCCCAAAGTTCGTATTTGATACTATTCCTATGCTCCTTAGATATTTTGATGTGCTTCTGATTACTCACTCGCATGTCTACTTCAATAATGCTAACCCATATGCTATGTTAAATTTCCAATACCATCCCACATTTATTTATACCTTAACAATTTTTATTCCCTACAAATTATTAAATAAAATTATGAATGGTTGTAAAATAAAATCATTGGTATTTAACTTCTCAAAAATATTTTGCAGTGGAAAAATAAAATTAGAGGGATCAATCACATCACAAAATTAAGTATACACCTATAACAATTTTTTACCATTAAAATTCTCACAAAAATATGGGCCTACACCCATAGAGAAAATACATTGTTGGAACCTGTAACTTGGCCCCACTAAAAAATTGGTCCAAGAAATTTACCCCACCAGAAAATTGAGCTCTTGAAGATTTCAACTCTGTAGAAACTTGACCTTTGGCACCAACAAATTGACCCTCTCTTTTCCTCCTTGTATGAACCTTGCGCACTCAAGGAAATCGACCCACTCGATAATCAACCTGTCCACATATCAACCTCCTTTCTGATTTAGCTACTTGGTGTCTCAATTCCCCGAACTCGACCTCTTGGAATCACTCCCAAAATTTCTTTGCACTCTTCCTCCCCTATCTTATGTCTAGATGAGCTTCCAAATCCGTTTTCTTGGATGAGTTGGTGATATGCCCATTTTTCATAAAATAATCTTCAAAAACCACTCCTTCATGGATGGTTAATCTTTTTGATCTTTTTGTGACTTATGGAAAACTAGCACTTGTCTGCAAGAAAAGGTGAAATCATGGAAAAAGAGAGATGTATGGACTTTATTCTTCAAGAAAAATAATTTTTCAAATAGGGCATATAAAATAGATCTAAAAGTATACCCAAAACAACTTTCATTTCTCAACATGCAGACCTGGAGAGGTAGACAACCTAAATTACTCAACAAGGTTTGGTCTTAAATTTTTAAATTGATTTCTTATTGAAATATTTTAAAAGCCATATTAAATTAGATTCATTGAGTTATTTCAAGTATAAAATTGTTCGTAAAATTCTTTGGAATGATATGTCAAATCTGTTGATAAACCACTTATATAATGGAGTTATTTTTCTGTTTCTACTTATACCAACAATCACTATTTTGAGATTTATCCTTATGGGAGATGAAACTATATTCATATATTTCTTTTACATAGAATCAAGTTTGGAAAACAACAAGAATTGATATGTCAAATACCTAAATAATAGTTTGAGATACACATTTTTTAACAGTGCAAAATATATGCAGAAGTATCTACAAGCCAAGACCATTTTTGACCTCTTGGATCAAAACTCATTCACTAAGGGAGTTGTTTCCATAATTTATTTACCAAGGGAAGTTGGATTCCCTAAGCCATTTAATTTTTAAATTTTCCTATCTATAGTTTAGAAGGAATTTAATTTTTTAGGAAGTTAGATTAGTGTCACTTAATTTCTATGTAAAGGAGATGAACTAGCTAAATCAGGGATTTGTTAGACAATTTAGGAATAAATTGAGATTCTTGAATTGTAAGAGAACTCTATGAAGATAATTTTCATATGCAATTGAGAGATCATATTAGATAGAGAGGTTTTGGAGAGAGTAAAAAATAGTGATTCTATATTATAGATGAAAAATATCCAAAATAGTGTAATTATTGAATTTCCTTCCATTCTAGAAATAATATCAAGTTTGTTTCCCCCTCGTGTCTAAGATATTTGTGTATGCATGAGTTTTGTGTCTAACAACTAGATTGGTGCTTTTTGTAGTTTCATCGGATATCATATAGTGGCCAAGGTTCGAGTTGCGGCGGTAAGGGCTCAGAAAAATACTTAACCAAATTCTACCTTTCTTTAGCCTTTTTTGAATTGATAATGATGGAAGCCTTTCATGTCAATGTATTTTCATCTATCACCCATCAACCATCATAGTTAAAAAATAATTTACATAGATGAACCTTTCATAGATTGATGCGACAATCGAATGGAAGTCACACTAACTAATATACTTCTTCATGTCTATTTTTCCTATCTACTAACCATCATCCATAGGATATTAGCAAGAGTTAGCGATAACAACTTTGTTGGTCTGAACCAATAAGCATCAGACACTTCCATCAACTAACTGGCATGATAGATGAGACATTTCACATCAATTATAGTTCCATTTACTACTTGCACCACCCTACCATGAAAGCACCGACAAGCATGAGGTAGTCCCATTAGTTAACAGACCCAATAGAAAAAACCATTCACGACAGTTATCATCGATCTAATGCCACCGACTAGTCATGGAAGTATTGAATGTTATAAGTGATGATAAGCATAAGAAATTTCCGTCAACAAACAAGCCTGACAAACGAGATCTTTCATGGAATTTTAAGTTGTTGTTACCACCATCATCGCCATCATCTTGTTCACTACCTTGAGTTAAAAAAAAAAGAGTGCCTTGAGTCTAACAGGATAACACATTTTGGTTTTGGGCCTTGGTTATGGTGTTGGTATTATGATTTTCTTTGGTTAGCACCAGGAGATAGGAAGAGTTGGGGGATGCATGATACTATTAACATAATATTAGTATCAGAGAAAGAGAGAAAAAATGGTAGATCAACGAGGAGAAGCTCAAGGGAGGCCTATAGCAAATGTAACCTTGCAAACAGAGGTAAGGTATCTTCAAGAAGGAATGGGATCCATGGAGACTGCATAGAGGAGAGGATATGACATAGGATAAGTTAGTGAACCAACAGGAGAATATTCCATTGAGGAATAAGTGGAAGAATCAACATAAGAGAAAATGTTGAAAATGATAGTTGAGATAACTACTAGACCAAAAATGGAGGTACCAATGTATGCAGATAACTTGAATGTTGATGATTTGATAGGTTGGATCAATGCCTTAGATAAGTATTTTGAATATGAGGACGTTGATGAAGATAAGAGAGTAAAGTATGCAGTGACTAAACTAAAAGTCCATGCAACCTTGTGGTGTGATGAAGTACGAACAAAACAAAAGAGGAAAGGAAAGTTCATAATAAAAAATTGGGATAGAATGGTTGTTGGCATTGTGTTGGCATTGATGTCAATAGTGAAGTAGTACTTGCTATGATGTTAAGACAAACATTTGACTATTGGGAGGATCACTCAAGGCAGTGTTGATGGTGCAGATGGATTTTGGTTTTAGCTGGACCTAGTGGTGTGTTCTGATAGAATATATTGGAAATACGTTACTGATACTTCTTTGTTGAGTGAAGGATTTGATGTTGCTTGATGATTAGACAAACTCCAAAAAGGAACAACTCTGAGGCTCAACAATTGACGCTAGTAAATTAATCCTAATATGTATTCATAACCCATATTTCTTGTGTGTAATCTGTGTTTGCAACCCAAATTACCCATTTGAAATAAGCATATGGTGTACTATGGCTCTTCTGATGGCCCAATTCCCTCCATTCATGTGCAACGTTTGGCTTAACAATTGAATTTTGGTGAAAAATCATAATACCATCAAAGTTTAATATCATATTTCTGAGGGTATTCCAATAATTAAATTGATTTGGTCATCAAAATTACTATCATACTACCCATGATATCTCTCACCACTTAGCTTATAAATACTTCGTCAAAATCACATTTGATGTATCGATCTTTATTGGTAGTTTGATCTGGTTAAAATTATAATTAATTGGGCATATAAAATTGAGATCAACGTGGTGGGTGCATGATCATTGGATCAATCAAGAGAATATATGGTTTGATGTGTGATTATTTTGGTATACGTGATTGAAGTGATCATGTACACACTTTTGATATGAATATGGTGCATGTTTTGATATGACAAATTGTTTCTATTTGCTTTATTGTTCCAATACATGTATATGATGGGAATCAATGGAGTATTTGTGTAATTGATTTGGGACAAGGAAGAAATATTGGTCCTGGTGCAATCACACCTTCTGTTTTGATGCTACTTGATGGTCTTATCTAGTGATGAAGATGCAATGGGAGCAAGCAAAGGTGTAGTGTAGAAGTTTTATTTAATTATTATGTTTTATTTGGGGTACATTGTAATGAGTTGATATGCACAATGATATGATGGGCATGGAGCACAACTAATTAGTAGGGATCAATATTAGCATAATTTTGAATCCATGGTTGAATAAAAGGCCATGATCTGTGCAAAGGTAAGCGATTGGGTAATCGAGCTCATGCTTTGAATAAATTCACGGAACAAGCTAATTAATCTTATGTTGTTGCATACTTGAGCTCGTGTTTTGGTCTGGTGAGATGAAGGTGTTTGTAAATTTTCTCATATAATACAATGTTTCTCTATTTTGGCATAATGAGGGAGCATGGTCGCATCTGTAATGACCCACCCCACATTTACCAACCTTCACAAGCTCTCAAGGGTAAACATGAGTTGAGTGCTACTATGACATGACCCTACCTCCAAGTTCCAGTTATGGAAGTGGGGCCCACAAGCTGAAAGCTTATTTCCATCCCTTAGGGCATACAGATGACTCAGAAGCCTACCAACCACCCTAGGTGATCAATATCAGAGATGTAAATTTTTTTTCACTTGGTTTACACTGCAACCTCACCCTTAACACACGGTGCATGCGATTATGATGCTCCAACCACACCCATAAGCCTAATTTCATGCAGTTATTGCCCAAAACCTCTCGTTCTGTGCATGCAGCCGCGAGACCTATTCCACTTTTTCAGGAAAGCCTCCAAACCACTGCCAGAACTGCCTGTAAGTTTCTAGAAACATAAATAAGATGATAAAAAGGCTAACCATTCAAAACTTGAACAATATCTTGACCATAACATGCCTAATACATGATATACATTTTTTCAAACATATGATAAACATATAAGCTACAGGTCATGAATGCATATATGATCATAAACTTCTGAAATTCATTTGGGAATCCCCAAGAAAGCTCTATGTCATCTCAACCTAGTTGAAACAAAACTTGTTAGCCCATGCATTCATCAACCATTAAAAAAATTATCAAATGTTAAAAAAGAACCATGCATATAACTGTTAAACTCAGCTATGGTGAAAACTCACAAATAAGAAAGAATAGACGTTGGATGCATTTTAGTACATTATTGTGACCCTTAGATTCATATCATAAGGTCTCTTGGAATTCCTATGTCCATTTTCCTTCAACACCTACCCATAGAGGATTAGGTGTCCAACATTCCCCCCGCACCCCTTCCCCCCCCCCTTAATCCGAAGGGGTATGTGTGAGTCGAAGAAGAGAGCTGTAATAAAAATCTGCAAAGTATGTGTTGGCCCTCGTTTTTTATCAAATGTTGCTTATTAAAATCCACCTAATTTCCATCATTTTCCACTTTATACCATCCACATATGACCTATTTTTACCTTATTATGCATATTCAGGAAAATAAATTATGTTTTTCAATTTTTAGAAATTGTAGTAAAAATTGGGTTTTAAGAGTATTTTTGGACTGCACCAGAAATTCCCGTAATGGCCTCATGGTTTGCATATTTGCAGGACACTAGGGCTCGAGTTGGATATATTTATAGAAAGCTTGGGAACTAATATTAAATGTACACCTATTGGTTCAGTCAAACAGAGCTTTAATAGGCCTGTTCAAAGGCAGTCAAACAGGACCTGTTTTTATGGAAGATCCCTAGAAACTAGGTCAAATTTCTTATTTTATGGGACTTTCCAGATTTTGATGGATTTGATGGATGAGTTCAATCTGATTTGATAGGATAAGGATTTCCATGGCTATAGGATACATTTTAGATGAGTTTGTTCCATATTTTATCTATTTAAGCCTAAGACTTTGAAGGCATTCATATGTAGAAATTGTGTAACTTAACTTTGATATTTCTAAGACTTTTGAGAGATAATTGAAGACCCATTCTATTTCATTTTTTGTTGTTATATGGTGAATTATTGAATCAATTTTTTGTAGCTGAAAGAACTTTAAGTGTGCGAGGCATGGGTGGAGGGCCCCCACACCGAGCTAAGTGCACTTCCTAGTTATTTTTAGTTACAGTTTTTGAACTAGCTTGTTTTATGCTTAATTTATTAATTAGATATATGCTGATGTTTTATGAGTACTGATGAATATAATTCTCATTCTTATTCTGCATATTAAAGGATAATCAAATGTTTAAGTTAAACATTCTTTCTATCTGATTAAGATCTAGAGCTAGAATTCATCTTTTCCTGGTTTTTAATGCATTTCTGAATTCCTGTTTTCTAACAATAGTATTATTAATGAATGAATCTGTAATGAAGGACAACCGGGATCTATTTAGTTAAGAGCCTCTTCAGTTATTGTTTCATGCATCGTGATATATTTCTCAATAGAGGTTTTGGTTTCTAATTCATTAAGTAATTTTGTAAGAGAAGGGAAAACAAGTCTCTTAAGTTAGGAGATTCTTTCGCTGTTGATTACATAATTGAATTTAGAAATTATTTAGTTTTGATTTAAATTTATAATATTTATTTCTTAATCATTAATAAATCATCTTCAAACTTGATCATAACTGAAATCCATATATCTTGGGGATGCTTCTAAGTCCTACTAGCTTGGATTGATAATAAATACTTATGTTTGTTGACCCGATAAACAACCCAACATTTTGGCATCGTTTCCGAGAAAGCATATTTCGAAGTGGTCAATTAGGAAGGAAAAAAAAAAACTAAGTTTTTCTTTTAGTTATGTTTCTTTATGCCTAGAGATAGAGATTAGAAGGGTAGATTCATTAAACAAAACCCCCAAAAAAATAAAAAATAAAAAACTAAATAACTACAAAATCCATTTTCCCAACAAGATCTCCAAAAGATGATGTTAAAGCAGTCATTTAGCGAAGGAGGGTCTGCCACTACAAGGATCTTCTTAAATCCTTTTCCACAATTTAGAGTGATCACTAGGGATGAATCTTCATTTCAGAAGTTAGAAGAGGAACAAAGCATCCATGAAGAGGATCCACAAGAAGAAAACTTAGAATCTTCTTATAATTATCTTTGTAAGGAGATGAATGAGTCATGGATTACATGCGATGAAGATCAAACATTAGAACTTGAAATTGAATAAATTCTAGCATGTATATCAAAAGATCCCTTGTGCATTCAAGATTTTGAACAAGTGCTACACGAAGAAATTTGTGATATGAAAACTAAAGAGAGCCAAGAAAACATAGATCATCTTAAAACTTGGTTTCAACTAATCATTAGGTCATAACACCACTCCATTATTAAACATTCTTTAGCATCAAATATTTATGATCAACAATTTTTTCATGTTCAATCATTCATTAGAGTGTATTTTTCAAACTTGGATGTGATTTTACTTACGATCTTGTTACGCAAATGGATGCATTGGAAATCATCTTATACTTGAGGGAATGACATATTTTTATACAATAGGGTAGGATAGAATATAATAAAATAAATAAATGGATGGAATAAGTTCACAATAAAACTTTTTCTCATAAATAATTCTTCACATCATTGTTCAATACTCATTTGAAAGGATTTCATGACAAAATTCACTAAGGACAATCCTATTTTGGGGAACCATATAGGATCATTTTTAAAAGTATGTTTTTAAAAAAGGTATCTTTTGAAATCTAGTTTTTAAATCCATTTTGAAAATTTCAACTTGGATCACAAATAAAAAATGATCGAAATAAACACTAGATTTCAAGAAAACATTTAAGGACATAGTTAGTACAACATTGATTTCAAGGTTCTAATGAAAACATTTTTACATGATATTCATCATGAATATAGCCCTTGGAATATAGTTTTCAAATTAATTTGAATCAGCTCAATCCGACATCATATGAAAAATCTATGCTCAAAATACTAACTGCTTGTTGACAAATCAACATGGTGACAATTCTAGGTCTTCATTGTTCATTTTGATATTTCACATATCAAATCATCTTCTTTTCAGAAAATTTTTCTAATGGAGATATATATAGAATTCTAGTTCAATAAAATATTTGAATCATCCTATTTGGAGGTCAGGTGAAAAATTTATTCCACATTTTGTGAATGCATGTCTTAAAATCAACATAGTCAAACTCTGCCTCCTAGGTCTGTTCATCACCAATTTTGTGATATCAAACCTAATTATTTCAAAAAATTGTTTCTATTAATAGAAAAAAATTAATATATTTTAATCTCTAATTGGAATCACATCGATTCGATCTTTAACGAAAAATTTACACTCCAAAAGTGATTGTTGGTTAAGTAAAATATTCACAAGAAGCTCTATCAAAGATGATACTTCTAATCATTTTTGGCATATCATTTTAAACCATTTTGAAAATTTGTTTATACTGGAGATATCCATATGAATTCACATTAACTTGGCTTTTAAATCACTCTAATTTGACATAAAACGAAGATTTTGTGACCAAAATACCGTTAGGAGGTCTAGGATGACCATTATTCCTCAAAGGGGTAAAAAAAATGCAATTTATTTGTATATCATCTTTGGACTTGTTTTTAAGCATTGCTTGAAATTACTATACATATTGCTTGGAAGAAGAGAGAATATAAACCTTTCTTCGTCCATCATCTAAGATTTTATTATAGGCAAATTCTATGTTTTTACATGTCATAGGAATATTTGAGGAGTCAACTCCATGGATAAAGGATTTTCAAAATCAATATTTAAAAATATGAAAGAAAATGTTCAAGTCAAATCAAAGTGGAATTCACAAGATGTTGAGTTCATCTAATGAAACTAAAAATTCACGAAGCTCACTTTTAGTGGCTAACCAACAACCCTACAAGAAGATCAAGATTGAGGCAAAAGACATGAAGCTAGTATTAAGAAGAAGAAGTCAAGTTTTACCATGAAAAGCCACATACATTTTCAAAGAAGCCTTTCATAAGCCATATTGTTAATGATTCCATTAATCTACTATATTGTATGTTATGTTCCACAATCATGCATGTTGAAGTCCCGATTTTCTATCTATCTATCCATCTACTCTTAGATGATGACTTCAACCTATCTTACATTCATAAGAATTCCATACTTCCCAACACCATTACACTCCACCTCCATCCAAAAAAAAGAAGAAGATCAAAAATAGTAAATGAGTTTTGTTGTGAAAATCCAGGAAACTGGCACAATACAAACTCGAATTCATATCGGAAAACCAACTTGTTTGGCCAATATGAATTCTCTATTTTTTTTTTTACTTCAGTTTGATTTTCCAGAAATAATCCTCTAAGAAATGCAAGACTTGAGGACAAGTCTTAAAATAAGCAAGGGGTAAGTTTGTAATAAAACTATGCAAATAGTTTGAGCAACTATATTGTAGAAGGGACCTGAATAACATCTCAGAAGGGACTTGAAACATCATTGAAAATATCATGCAGAAGGGACCTAAAACATCATTTAAAAATCATTGCAGAAGGGACCTGAAACAACATTGAATATCATTGTAGATGGGACCTGAATCAATAACAGATGTCAAGAATAACATGAAATAACATAATATCAAGAGGTTCAAGTAAGCAATTACAATTGTCTATATTCCATTTGAATGCATCTTTGAAGAACCATCATCACGAGTCAAATTTGGACAAACCAGCAAAAGTCATCATCAAATCAGTATGAACATCAAGCTATGTTGCGAAAGGGAAAGTACAGTAAGTAAAAAAAAAAAAATTGTTCTTAGAACCTTTGATTTTGAAAATTTTATAGAATTATTAAACTGATTTAAACTTGAATATACATCGTATCATTCTACTAACGCCTTAAATTTACCCAACCTATATCCTACATCATCACATAAAACATTACATTCCTACCCTACCCTCATCATAATCCTACATTCCATCACAATTCTACATTTATCATAACCCTATCCATTACATCATCATAATATTATGAATTTCCTTACCATTATCCTACCATACCTTTCATTTAACCTACATTAATCCATATATCCCTACATTACCCTATAAGCATTTTGATCAAAGATTGATGATTTAATATTTTTCCCATGAAGAATTTTTTATTTTCCTATAAAACCAACAAGAGTTAGTGTCATGATAAAAAAAATTAATTTTAAACATGACCATTCTAGGATCATTTTAAAATTAAATTAAATAAATCAAAGTTGCAAAACCAAAGCTGCAAGGTGCAATGAGAAAATATACATATATATCATTGGATGGAAAGGTGCACTAGTATGTAAGGGTTTAAAATGATTCATATGTCGGATAATGAAATTGTGACACAAACCTAAGTGCAAATGCAATGAGTAATACAAAGGACATAACCAAAGTTGAAAATGATGCAACGGAATTATGGGTGTGCAAAGGAATGAAGGTATGGGCTTATAATGCAACAAAATTATGAACATGAAAGTATGAGCTAACAGAGATATGAGTGAAGTAGAGAATGTGAAGTAATGGTGATGGGATGTAGGCATACACCACGGAGGAAAGGACAAAGGTGAAACATTGTCAATTGAACACATGGGAAATCAAAGGTACGCAGTCAGAGTATGTGCTGGAAAGTAGGAATGGTCAAATTCCTACAAACAAATATACAAACGAGTTGCTCACTATGTAAAACACACGCTCTGTGTTAAACATTTTTTTTCTCCACCATCATAGCCAAATCACGCTGCATTCATGGGCATGCATACAACACCTATGTGGAAGGAGAAATAAGTAGAAAAATGAAAACAAGGAAGAAGAGAGAGCTGCGTAGAGTAATAACCTTGAACATAGGAAGAAAACACAAAATATATAAGCAGTTGTGAAAGCAAGAAGGCATCGGTTCTCAGGAAGATACAAGACCGAGATTTTCTCAGAGTTTAGGTTGACTGAGCTCACCAACAAATTCCAGAAAATCCATAGAATGAAGAGGTAAGAAATCACTTCCATATTTCTAGTAGTTGAATGGATTTTAGGAATATTAAGTTTGAGATATTCGTGGGGGATGTGTCATTCAGTAAGGAGTTAAACTCTAGTTATAAATTGCAAAAACCTGCCACCATTTAAACGACCTCGTCACCTGTAATGAGTAAATCCTTGGAGTTGAAGAGAATTTCTAATTAAAATAACATTGTTCAACCACGGGAATATGAGTTAATAACTCAGAAACATGTTCAAGTCACTTCCAAATCAGGTAATAGAGCTCAAATCAGGATTTTTCTTTCATGCATGGATGTGAAATTGAAAAGAAAACGTAGTCCTATTTTCATATGCATAGTGACAACTTCTTACACAGTGAGCCAATATTGTTTTTCTCATTCTGAATAAAAAAAATCATTGTACACATAATGAGATTTTCATATACAGTGAGAAAAAATATTGTCATACGTATAAAGAATTGTTTTTAAAAAGCAGAGAGGAGAATTTTGTGAAAATTTTTGAAAAATGGAGATTGAAGAATGTGGTCATGGATTATTAAGGTGTTTATTTTTTACACGGTGATCAAATTTTTTTTATCAGCAGTGAACTCCTTTTTGCAGTGGGGCAAATCGAAGAATTTTTTGAGGTATATGGTATTAAAAATCTGTAGCATATCTCATTAATTACATTCGACATCAAATCATCGATTTCGATTTCTCAAGTCCAGTGAAGACTTAGATAGCTTCGATGACCGTTACGTAGCACCCAAAAAATTCACAATTCGCTTCACATATAAATATGTAACTTCTGAACAGTCAATTTTGAGCAATTAATTGCTGGAGACAGAGACAAAAGGTTTAATTGATTTTGCTTCAACTCAGAATTCACAGAAATTGAAGATTTAAAGGCAAATAAAAATCGATTTCATTGCTGGATATGGATTGTGTATGGCAAAGAGAAAGAGACAAATTCTTGGTAAAAAAAAATCGATTTCTTCAAAGACCTGTAAGAGAATTTTTTATTTCTAGAATTTGATTTTTTTTTTAATTTCTAAAGAAGGCAAAGAAGACTGATTATTATTTTTCCAATTTGGATGTTGAGGAGGATTATACAACTGAGAAAAACTATAATCGGCCTGTGGGTTATTTTAATTCCTATCTCCAAAATCGATTTCTCAAAGGAAGTGAATGAATGGTTCTATTGCATACATGGTATTTCCAATCTCGATTTCTCTAGGACATAAATTGTTTTTCCAAAATCTATTTTTGAAGAACAAAGATTCATTTTCTAAAAAAATGATTTTGAAGGACAAAGAAGAGTATAAAAAATAAAATAATATCAATTTTGATTTTGAGGGATAGAGAAGAGTGCATTTAAAAAAAAATTAAAAAAAAAAAAAATCAGTTTTGATTTTGAAGGACAAAGAGCAGTATTTTCAAAATTGATTTTTAAAGAAATATAGAGGATTGTTCATTTCAAAATTTGAGGATCTCTTAAGGCAGAATAAGATTCGATTTGCAATTACGGTGTTCATCAGAGGAAGAGAAGGTTAAAAACAAACCTGAAGTTGTGAAGAACTCAATTCTAAAAGGAATTTTGACAAAATATCTTCCAAAAAGGGTATTTTCAAATCCAAACTCAGAATATTTGTCCTTTCTCTCATCCAAAAGTATTAAAAAGTTTAGATCACATGTACAAATAAGAGAGAAAATTACATGAGGGTCTTGACATCCTTTTACAGGCAGCTCATCAGGAAGCTTCAACATCAGGAGCCATAGTCACAGGTAAATTAGCAGGGCATTCATCATACAGAAGAAAAAGGTCAAGGAGACAGAGGAAGGCATGGGGACATGCTTGAGAGTAAGCAAGGGGGAGATGTTGGCCCTCATTTTTGATCAAATTTTTCTTATTAAAATCCACCTAATTTCCATAATTTTCCACTTGATACCATCCAAATATGACCTATTTTGACCTTATTATGCATATTCAGGCAAATAAATTATTTTTTCAATTTTATAAATTTTAGTCAAAATTGGGTTTTAAGAGTATTTTTGGACTACACCAGAAATTCCCGTAATGGCCTCATGGTTTGCATATTTTCAGGACACTTGGGCTAGATCTGGATAAATTTTTAGAGATATTGGGAACTAATATTAAATGTACACCTATTGGTTCAGTCAAACCGAGCTTTAACAAGCCCGGTCAAAGGCAGTCAAACAAGACCTGTTATGGAAGATCCCTAGGAACTAGGTCAAATTTCTTATTTCATGGGATTTTCCAGATTTTTATGGATTTTATGGATGAGCTCGACCTAATTCGATAGGATAAGGATATACATGGATATAGGAGACATTTTAGATGATTTTGTTCCATATTTTATCTATTGAAGCCTAAGACTTTGAAGACATTCATATGTATAAATTGTGTACCTTTGATATTTCTGAGATTTTTGAGAGATAATTGAAGACCTGTTCTATATAATTTGTTGGTGTTATATGGTGAATTCTTGACTGAAGCTTTATTAGCTGAAATCACTTTAAGTGTGCGAGGCAAGGGTGGAGGGCCCCCACACTGAACTAAGTGCACTTCCTAGTTATTTTTAGTTGCAGTTTCTGAACTAGCTTGTTTTATGCTTAATTTTTTAATTAGATATATGTTGATGTTTTATGAGTACTGATGAATCTAATTCTCATTCTTATTTTGCATATGAAAGGACAATAAAATTTTTAAGATAAAAATTATTTCTATGTGATTAAGATCTAAAGCTAGAGTTCATCTTTTCCTTCTTTTTAATGCTTTTCTAAATTCCTGTTTTCTAACATTAGTATTATTGATGAATGAATCTGTAATGAAGGAAAACTAGGATCTCTTTAGCTAATAGCCTCTTCCGTTATGTTTTCATGCATCTTGATCTATTTCTCAATAGTGGTTTTGGTTTCTAATTCATGAAGTAATTTTGTAAGAGAAGGGCAAACAAGTCTCTTAAGTTAGGAGATTCTTCTGCTGCTGAATACATAATTGAATTTAAAAATTATTTATTATTTATTTATATTTGTATTATGCATTTCATTAATCATTAATAAATAATATTCTAACTTGATCATAGCTAAAACCCATATATCTTGGGGATGCTTCTAAGTCCTACTAGCCCGGATTGATAATAAATACTTGTGCTTGTTTACCTGATAAACAAACCAACAATATGCATGGAAACACTTAGGCTAAATGAGCTCTTTGAAATGTTGGCATGAAGAGGTGGTTTAAGGATGACCACCAACACTGGAATTATTAGTGCATTTCCCAGAACTCTTCCAAATTTGGCAAGAAGATGAGGTCTTCTGCTAGAGGAAGTGATCCTTATATTTTGAAGAGGGAGACCTTCAACCTGGAAGAAGGGAGGTCTGCAACCTGTGATGGTTGAAAGATGACCACAAACTTTAGAATACTTGATGCATTTGATGGAAATCTTCCAAAAATGGCAAGAAGCTGAAGTCTTCTGCTAGAGGAAGTGTCCTAAATTCTTTGAAGAGGAATAATATCAACCTCACATAGATGGTTTAAGGATGAACACCAACCAAAGGAATGCTCATGGGCATATGTGTCCTTGGCTAAAAATCTGAATGTGGAATGACAAATTGTGGCTCGAACTCGCTTGAACTATTGTGTCTCTGGCTACAACTCTGAATCTGGAATGACAGGTTATGGCTCAGGCTCGCTTGATGTGGCTTTGAAGCTTGTAGATGACCACCATCCCCCCCCCCCCTGTTAGATGTAAGGTGAGACGATGGAGAAAAATCAACTACAAGATTGTTCAATACTCTAGAAAAAGTTTTGACATATGACTTAAACATCTTCTTGTTTTTTGATGCCCATTTCCAAGAAGCGATCCATCCAAGATGAATCTTTGTTTTTGCAGGAGGCTTGTTTTTGAGGCATCTGTGTGAAGAATGGCTCTGCCAACCATAGTGCTTGCATGGGTGAAGATCAAAACAATGATCTTTCATATGGTGAACTCGATCACATTGTTGGAATTTTACAGTATGTTGTTGTTGCTGTGGAGGAGGAGAAGAATCTAGAATAGCTGAAGGCAGGCTATCATGAAGAAATCTGACACTCTGAAATTTTATGGGCTTGGAGTAGTCTGAAATATGAAAGGACAACTCCATGTCATATCTAAGACCTGTTCTGTGCTTATTATGGACAAGCTCTACCCAAGGTCTGATGATGGGTTTGGGAGGTGAAGTGTGAGCTTCTCCATCTACATAAAAATCTGCTCTTGTACTGGGCTCAGTGATCTGACTAATGTATTGTTGTTGATGGGAGTTTGTCTCAGTTTTTTGAACAAAAAAAAGTTTAGAATGACAACTCTCTTGCTGAAGCTCATCTCGCTAAAGCTCTGAAACAAGCTACAAAAATTCAATCTTTTCGAGTGCATCATGTAAACAAGTTCTAATATCAGATATACAATTCTTGCTTATTTTCACTATATCATAATTAGTGGAATGTATTATATTTTTAAGGAACTCCAATACTTCATTAATTCTCGTCATTTTCTCTATAAAATAAGACTTCTCTATGAACAAAAGTTTCCCACAACAAGCTTAATACAGAAGGGAAGTGCTCTAGTATACTTTTTGTTTTTTAACTTTTGAATAACATGCGTTGCTTACCAAATCCAACCACGTTGCTCCAAAGCTCATATGTTGTGCCACTCATGCACAAAACACCTTAATACATGCAAAAGGGAAATGTCCCAATTTAAAACCAGCCAAACCAGGCACTATCAGTAACTCTTTACCAATCCCTCCCTCTTTTTTTTTTATTATTTTATATTTAAAGCAGTCACAATAATGTATTGTCAATTAACTATAGAGACAGAAAATATCCACTATTTAACCACAAAGGAGCCATAGTCCAAGATAGGATTTATAAATAAAATAACTTCAAATCAAGAGTGCAACAGAGCCAAGGAGGAGGAAAATGACAAAGATACCCTGGTTGGAATCTCTTCCTGAGACAAAAGTCTGAATGGGCATGATGGAAGGGGTCCACGGGAGTGGGAGGTGAAGCAGAGGGTAGGGAGGAGTGCAGGGCGGATGGGGAGGGAGACGAGTATGCGAGAGGGAGGAGGAGACATCGCGCAGGGGTGGAGACTATGGAGGTGTGTGAGGCGGTGTGAATGTGGAGGGGTCGGGTGCTGTGTGGAAGGGCGGAGGAGGGAGTGGGGGTGTCGAGGGGTGATGTGTGGAAGGTCAGAGGAGGGAGTGGGCTGTGTGGAAGGGCAGAGGTTTGGGATATGGGAGGGGGAGCAGCAGGGGTTGCAGGGAGAGGGAGGATGGGAGGGCTGAGTAGGGAGAGGGGAGAGCCCGTGGGCCGAGTGGGAGGAGGTAGTGGAGGGGGAGAGGGAGGAGTGGTGACGGGGGAGAGGTGAGGAGGAGGGGGAGTGATGAGGGGTGTGGGGAGTGGGAGGAGGGGAGTGGGGCTGTGGGGAGGGGCGAGGGGTTGAGAGGTGTGGGAGTGAGGGGATGCCAGAGTGGTGAGGGGGAGGGAGTGGTGAGCGGGGGGCTGCAGGGAGGGAGAGCAGGGAGGTGAGGGAGGAGATGAGCCGAAGGGAGAATCGTTGGGAGTAGGCAGGGAGGTGAGCAAAAAGCTATGTTAGTTGGCATGAGGAGAGAAAATACAGGTTCTGAACCTTCTGGTTGCCTTCTCCGGTAAGTATGGCAGCTTGCATAGCGGTGCCATAAGATATGGCTTTTTCGGGATTGATGCTCTTGCACAACTCCTTCCCAATTGAAAAAGTCTTGCAACAACTACTGAAAATTACTGCTGGAGAAAACCAGGCTTCTGCTGGAAACTCGATTACTGCTAGAGAAAACTAGATTACTTCTGGAAGAGACTAGAATTTTGCTAGAAAACAAATGTTTGCAGGGAGAGGGAGTGCAGGGTGTTGGATCTCAATTTTGTTCAATTTTATTTATAATAAGTCTACCTAATTCCCATTATTTTCAAAATTATATCATCCACATATGCCCTATTTTGACCATATTATGCATATTCAGGTAAATAAATTATGTTTTTCATTTTTTGGATATTTTTGTAAAAATTGAGTTTTAAGATTATTTTTGGACATAACTAAAAATTTTCGTAATTGCTTCATGAAAGTCATATATGTAGGACACCTGAGTATGATATGAGTATGGATTTGGAAAGCTTGGGAACCACGAATGAAAAATCATCTATTGGTTCACTCAAACTGAGCTAAAACAGGCCCAATCAATGCTGGTCAAACTTGACATGTTTTTCAGGAATCCTTAGAAAATAGGGCAAAAGTAGTAGATTTTGGGATTTTTCCAAATTTGGTTTAACTAATTGGATGAGTTTTACCTAGATGGATGGGATTAGGATAGGATAAGGTTTTTGGAGACATTATAGCATAGTTTTTTTATTATTTCTCTATTTATACGAAGTTTATGAACCATTGAGACATGAAGAATTTGTATAATTTCATATTGAGACTTCAAAACTTTGTGAGTTAATTTGAGGAAAAAATTCCACCTTATTTTTTCTTTTTAATGCTCTAGATGATTGAATGAGTTTGCAGTAGCTAATAATTTTTTCAAGTGTGCAAGGCAAGGGTGGAGGGCCCCCACACTAAGCTAAGTACACTTCTTGGTTAATTTAGCTTGATTTTCATAAACAGTTTTGCTTCAGATTTGTTCAGTTAATTAGATGAATGATGATTTATTATGATTGATGATGAATCTTGGTTTAATTTATAATCTACATATGAAGGGGAAAACCAGTGTTTAAGTTAAACTCTCCTTCTATTTGATTCAAGGAAAATAGCTAGAATTCATCTTTCTTTTCCTTGTTGAGTTATTTACTTATGCTTATGAATCTTGGTTTAATTTATAATCTACATATAATGGGACAAACGAGTGTTTAATTTAAACTCCCCTTCTATCTGATATAAGAACAACAAACTAAAATTAATTTTCTTTTCCTTGTCTTAAATACAAATAGTAACAATGATGAATGAAATTGTGAAGAAGGACAACATGGACCTCTTTAGTTAAGAGCCTCTTCTGTTACTCTTCATGTATCATAAGCTATTGTCCATCAGTGAATTGGTTTCTCTTCAAGAAATTAGTACTGTAGGGAAGGTCAAACAGGATCTCCTAAGTTAGGAGCCTCTTCCCTCAATTATTAAATATTGATCATAAATTACTTAGTTAAATTTTATACTTGTAATATGCATTTCCTTTAGTTTAAACAATTTTTCTTCTACAAGATTGACTACATCTAATATCCATATATATTGGACATGATTCCAAGTTTACAAACCCAGATTGATAATAAAATACTTGTGCTAGTTTACCCAGTAAATTGACCCAACATTTTTGGCATTGTTGCTGGGGAAGCATACATCAACAGAGTCAATTAGGAGATAAAAAAAAAATCTAAAAAAAAAAAAACAAAAACACAACAAAAACAACAAAAAATTAGTTTTTCTTTTAGTTATGTTTCTTTATGCCTAGAGATAGAGACCAAAAGGGTAAATTCATTAAACAAAACCCCCCAACAATTCAACCATCCACAGGACTAACAACACCAGTTGCTGGGAGACCAACTCTAGAGGAATTAGAAGAAAAAAAAAAAATATCAAGGCAAAGATTGCCTCTACTTGAAAGAAAGACCTTGTTAGGCTTGGAGGTAAAAAGGAAGCAAACACCAAAAGAAACTCCTTTCATAGAAAGACAAAAGGAAACAAGAATACCAATTGTTAAACAATTAGAGCAACCAATTCTTGAACAAATCAAGATAGTCGAGGAAACATCAAATCAACCTCATATTTAAACATTGCAAACAAACTGAAAAGAAAATGAATTAAGAAGGAGAAGGTTCTAATATCCCAATGATGACTCCGGAAAAAAAGCTTCAGTATGAGAGACAACAAAAGGAATGGCAGAGAAAAAGAGAGGAAGACAAAAGAATAGAAGTAGAGAGAAAAATAGAGGAATATGTAAAAAGAGAGTATGATAAAAAAAAAAGACAACAAGATATAGAACAAGACAATGATCAATAAGCTACTTTTAGCTTTCCAATATTATACACAACGGAAATACTAGGAGAGGAAGTGAAAATGAAAAAAAAATCACCTTTTTTTTGCCTAATTTTTATGGAATGTCAACTGAAGATCTTGATTTATTTATGTTTGAATTTGATATCTCATGTCAAACTTATGGATACACAGATGATAAACATAAGCTTCGTCTCTTTCTTTCTACTGTGAAAACAACATCACTAAAATGGTTTATGGGTTTAGGAGAGCATACCATTGCTTCTTGGGTTGACATGAAGAGATTTTTTCTCAAAAGTATCAAGCCTATTGCAGGGCTAGAGACTCAAAAGAAGATATTTTCAGAATGACACAACAAGAAGATGAAAGTTTGGAAGAGTACTTAGAAATATTTCTCTACAATTTACAAAAATCCAAACAACATTCTCTGAATCCCAATACTATCTGCACAATTTTTCTTAAAGGTATCAGAGATGAATACTTAGATATTCTCAATGTGATGGGAAAATGAGAAATTTCAAACTTAACATTCAATTAGATTGCTGAATTATGTCAAAAATATTCGAGGGGAAGAGAAAAAAGTGGAAAAAGAGAAATTACATCAAAAGATTCCAAATTTTCAACAGGGGGAGTAATAAGAGTAGAAATAGGACGTTTGCTAGAAAATTTTAAAACTGATCTTTTAAGCACTTTAGGAACACAAGTTTATGTTTTAAATCAAATAAGAAGAAAGAAGAACAATATCAAATCTTATCAATATTTTGTCCAAAGTGTAGGAAGAAACATCCACTTAGAGAATGCCCTTGGATAGCATACATGTGTGTGGACTTTGTACAAAGAATCATGCAACTGAAAATTGTCCAAAACTCAAAGAATTTCATATGGAAGAGGTACAAGGGACATATTATATTTATTATATGGCACTAATAAGACCTTGGAAACCAAGGATTCCTCAACAATTCCTTTAAGAAACCCCCCAGAATTATCAGTATCCTCCTCAAAATTCATGGAATACTCCAATTCCATGGCAGGCTTCGCCTCCACAACAATATCAAAACCAACCTGCACAAGTTTGGAGAGGATATAGTTATGGAAATCAACCACCTCAACAAATTTTTTATCAAAAATACCAACAACGATATAAACATCCATACCAATAGTCATATCCTCAAGAACCATACCAATACCAATAATTCCAGCAACATCTTCAACCAATTCCATTTTCACAACAAAATCCTCCACCATTACTAACACAACCTCATTAGCTTCAGTTTCCTTCTAACCAACCACCACCTAGACCAACTCAATTACCATCTCAACCAGTAGCAAATCCAAGTAACAAAGTGGATAAACTAGCATATAATGTGGAAGAAGCAACATATTTTCCTAAATACTGTATTCTTCCCATACAAGATGTCCACTTAAGGTATGAGAAAGTTTTACACAAAGATTCTCCACCAATCATAAAAGAACAAACTGAAAAAGGAGAAAAAACTGAAAAATCTCATCCAGGAAATCAAATTTAGAAAGGAAAAGCTGTTATGACTCAAACACCACCTTATCCAGAGAGGTTAATAGAGCAGAAATTTCCAATGTCTCTTCTTGAATTTGATATTTTGGATGAACTGAAGAATGCTTATGTCAAATTCCTTTGTTGAAAACTATAAAAGATATTCCAATTTATGAAAAAACAATAAAGGAGTTATGAATTAAGAAAACTGGCTGAAAGAAAAGGGATCCACCTACAATCCAGGTCATTGGAAAACGACTAGTATCATGTCTACAAAAACAACAATTGAAAAATATATTGATCCTGAGATCCCTATGGTTACCATTTCAATAAATAATTTTTCGGTTCCAAATACTTTAATAGATTTGGGAGCAATTATAAATGGTATGACCACATAAACTATGAAATATTTGAAATTTCCCAATATTAGACCTACTACTACAATTTTGGAGCTTGCAGATAGATCTAAAATTGTACCAGAAGGAATATTAGAAGATATCATTGTTTCTTTGGATTCATGGGAATATCCTGTAGACTTGCTAATCTTGCAGCCAAAAACAAATCTAGGAGGTCATTCTTTAATTCTAGGCATACCATGGTTAGCGACAATAGATGCCTTCATTGGATGCAAATCAGGAAGTATGATCATAGCACATGGGGATGAAAGGAAACATGTTACACTTTATCCTCCAGCACAATCTCCTTCTTATTTTTCATGGCCTGATGAACAACAACAATAAGAAACTCAGTGAATTATCAGTATTAATCAAGTCTTTAATTTTAGAGAAGAGGAAGAAAATGAGGATCTATTAGACCTTTTCATCTCAGAACCTGATATTTAGGAGAAGCTTAGAATAACACAATATGAAGCTGCAAGTCATCTTTTAAATCAATATTTCCAGGGGAATTATACAATTCAACTATTACAAAATTCATTTGAAAGTATTTTTCTTGTTAACTCAATTACCAATTCACATAGTAAAATCATTGAAATCAGTCCTGTAAGGAATTTGAATATTGGTAATAATTTACGATCATCATAGGAACAACAGGTAATAGCATTGTTACAGAAATATTCAAAATATTTTTCCAGGGATTACACAAACATGCAGGGAATTCATCCAAAGACATGTATTCACCACATATATACTGATGATCATATCAAACCAGTGAGACAATCACAAAGAAGGATTAATCATATGATGAAAGAAATAGTGAAGGAGGAACTGCAGAAATTGTTACAAGTTGGATTCATCTATCCTAGTTTTGATATTCAATGGGTTTCTCCCTTAGTTGTGGTACCAAAGAAAAATGGAAAGTGAAGAATATGTGTAGACTATAGGGAACTGAATAAAGCCACATTAAAATATCATTTCCCGTTACCATTTATTGACCACGTGCTAGATTCATTAGCTGGGAAGAAATTCTTTTCTTTTCTTGATGGATTTAGTAGATACAATCAGATTAAGATAACATTTGAAGACCATGATAAAACCACATTTACTTTTCCATGGGGAACATATGCATATAATGTTTTTCCCTTTGGGTTATATAATGCACTTGCTGCTTTTCAAAGAGCAGTCTTTGCAATCTTTGCTGATCTAATCAATGAATGTGTAGAGGTCTACATGAATGCTTTCACTGTATATAGAGGAACATTTGATGATTGTTTAAATAATCTTGAAAAAGTTTTAAAAAGATGCATAGAAACAAACCTATCCCTTATTAATTAAAAATTCTTTATGATGTTAACTGAAGGAATAGTGTTGGGACACCATATTTCTTCTTCAGGGATCAAGGTGGAACCATCAAAATACAAGTCATTGTGAACTTAATTCCACCAACAACGCAAAGGGAGTAAGAAGTTTCTTGGGATATTCATGCTATTACAGGAGATTCATTGAGAATTTTAGTAAAATATCTCTACCTCTATTCAAGTTACTTGCAAAATATGTTGAGTTCCAATGGACAACAAATTGTCAAAACGAATTTGAAATATTAAAAGGAACATTGTCAGTTGCACCCATTCTCCGAGGACCAAAATGGTCATTTCCATTTCATATATCCACTAATGCATCCAATATAGATATAGGAACATCACTTGGACATAAAGAAAATCAGTTCAATTATGCCATATACTTCATAAGCAAAAAATTAACACCAACATAATTGAACTATACAGTAAAAAAGAAATAAATGTTAGTTGTTGTGCATGCAATTAATAAGTTTAGGCATTATATAACAGGTTATCAAGTATTCATTCATACAGATCATTCAACCATAAGATACTTAATGAACAAAGGAATAACAAATGGTAGAATTACTAGATGGCTGTTATTAATGCAAAAATTTAACATAACTGTTCTAGATCGACTAGGTAAAGACAATCAGGTAGCAAATTTTCTATCAAGGCTTCATTCACCTAGTGATCCAAATATTGTACCAGACAATTTTCCATATTAAAATTTATTTTCTATAATAGTTAAAACACCATGGTTTGTTGATGTAGCCAACTATTTATCATCTGGAATATTTCCATCCCATTTATCCAATAAACAGAAAAGAAAAATAATTAGAGAAAGTGCAAGATATAGTTGGGTCAATGGTGACCTCTTTTATACTAGTTCTGATCTATTAATAAGAGAATGTGTTAGAGAAGATGAAATTATGGATATTTTGAAAGCATGTCATGACGTGACGGACCATGTGGTGGTCATTTTGTAGAAAAGAGGACAACATACAAGGTGCTCAAACTTGGATACTATTGGCCAATAATATTCAAGGATTCGAAAACCTACGGATAATTGCCAAAGAATTGGAAGACTTGTGGTATCAGATGAAATTCCATTAAAGCCACAAGTACTAATAGAACCATTTGAGCAATAGGCTCTAGAATTTGTGGTACCAATTAACCCACCATCAAACAGAAATAATTACATTCTAGTATGTATAGATTATGTTACAAATTGGGTAGATGCAAAGGTAGTGGCAAGAACAACAGAAGACATAGTAGTCTCATTCCTCTTTGAGGAAATCTTTGTAATATTTGGAGTTCGAAGACAGATTGTCACAAATCAAGGAGCACAGTTCACCTCCAAACTTGTCCAGGATCTTACGGAAAAGTATAAGATCAAACACATAAAATATACTCCGTACCATCCCCAAGAATATGGACAAGTAGAATTGACAAATAAAGTGATAGAAAATATCATGAAGAAAACAGTGCAAATGAACAAAAAGGATTGGTCAGAAAAGTTATGAGATGCACCATGGGCATAAAAAATTACATGGAAGAACCCAACTGGATTCAGTCCGTACCAGTTGGTATATGGTAAGGAAGTCCTGTTACCCATTGAATTTCAAATTTATACATATAAAATTGCAACAAAATTTGGATTGGAATTATCTGAAGCACAACAACAGAGAGTTGTACAATTTAATGAATTAGATTAAATAAGACAACAAGCAGTAGAGAATACAACATTGGTGCAACAACAGATAGTTAAGTGGCATGACATATTCATTAAGAATACAATTTTTCATAAAGGAGATTGGGCATTACTTTTCGAATCCAAGTTAAAATATTTCAAGCAATGTTTACAACTCATTGGCTTGGGCCATATGAGATAGAAGAAATATTTGACAACGGAGCAGTAAAAGTAAAAAAAATTGACGAAGCAGGAATTTCATTTTTAGTCAATGGACATAGGCTTGAGGTCTACAATAAGACTATCAATAAAGATAAATTTTTGAAAATAATCTCAACAGAAAATAACATGGAAATAATGGAACAACATAGTGATATGCCTTCCTTACTTCTAGAGTAAAAAAGAAAAGGTTTAAAAATAATAATAAAAGAGTTTGGTTGTGAAAATCCAGGAAACTGGCACAATACAAACTCAAATTCATATCGGAAAACCAACATGTTTGGCCAATATGAATTTTGTACTTTGTTTTACTTTTGCTTAAGTTTGATTTTGTAGAAACAATCCTCCAGTATTTCAAGACTTGGGGACAAGTATTACCATAAGCAAGGGGGAAGTTCATAATGAAATTGTGCAAATAGTTTGAGCAACTGCATTACAGAAGGGACCTGAAACATCATGATTGCAGAAGGGACCTAGATAACATTGAAAAGGGGACCTAAAATATCATCATTACAAAAGGGACTTGAATAAAATTGCAAAAGGAACCTAAAACATCATCATTGCAGAAGGAAATTGAATAACATGTCAGAGGGACCTGAATGAAACATCATTTGCAGAAGGGACTTGAACAACAACAACATTCATTTGAAGGAACCTGAATCAATATCAGATGTCAAGAAGAACATGAAATAACATAATATCAAGAGGTTCAAGTAAGAAATTACAATTGTCTATATTCTATCTGAATTCATCTTTGAAGAACCATCATCATAATTCAAATATGGATGAATTAGCAAAAGTCATCATCAATTAGTGTGAACATCAAGCTATGTTGCGAAAGGGAAAGTACAGTAAGTAAAAAAAAACTTCTTAGAACCTTAGCGCTTGAATTTTTTTCTAGAATTGTTAAAACTAATTTAACTTGATATGCATCCTATCATTCAACATCCTACATTTATCCTACCGACACTCATTATCCTACCATACCTACACTCATTATCCTACCAAAAACCTACACTCATTATCCTACCATTACCATATATTCTACATTTAAAACTTCAAATTTATACATTCATCCCATATATCCCTACATTAAATTTTTTTCCATACACCCCTAAATATCCTTTAAAATACCTTATAAGCATAGATCAAATATTTAAGATTCAATATTTTTCTCCTTAGGGAAGTTTGTTTGACCTACAAAACCACACAAAGGTTAGTGTCATAATGAGAATAATTTAATTTTAAAATGACCTATCCTATGGTCATTTTAAAATAAATTAAGAAGAATGCATATAAATGACAAAACCTAAGGTATAATATAAGAGCACAATGTGTAAAAATATGATTGCAAAGCATGAAAATTATGATTTCAAAGTATGCAAATGCAAACATAATAATAAAAATAAAATGCAACATGCAAACAAGTGGAAGGTTGAAAGGACATGAGAATGATAATGCAAACAAACCAAAGTTGAATGCAACGTAATGAAGGAAACCATGAATGAAAAATGAAACCACAAGGAACATGGGATGTGGTGTTGCGATGACATGATGGGTATTAAAACTGTGGAAGAAGGACAATATACAAGCCAGAAGAATGTAGCCATGGGCGTACGAAAGTCTGCAGGTGAGTTGGCATATGAAACATTCAAACGCATTTCAAAACACTGTGTAGTGCTACATTCAAACCCTGTGTAAAACTATTGTGTTAAACCTTGACCATCAAAACGAAAATAGATCTCTATGTTAGCATTTTTTTTCTTCCACCATCACGTCCATATTCAAGCTCAGGTAAAGGAGGAAGTTGTGCAAACAAATGCACGCGTTTAACACCTCGTGGAAGACATAAATTAAGAGAAAACACAGGGAAGATGTTGTGTAAAACATAGAAGTTTGAACTGAGAGATAGAAACATAAGAAATAGGAAAATAATTTGTGGAAAAATGAGGGTAACATGCATCGATTTTAAATGGAATTGAAGACGAATATCTTTGGTCACCAAGTTTACTGAATCTCACCAACAAAATCCATGAATTCCATTTGAAGAGAAGGTAAGAGATCAACTGCCAGATTTTTATCAGTGGATTAAGCATATTTCAAGAGTATTTTAGTTGGGAATAAGTCTGAGATGTGTCATGTTATAAAGAGTGAGACTCCAGTTCTTAAATCGTAAACTTGACACCATTAAAATCACTTTGCCACATGTGTGTAAGTGAATCTTTAGAAATGATGGAGAGGATTTCTAACTGAAGAAACCTTGTTCCACCTTCAGGGGCACAAGTATTAACTCAAAGAAATTTTCGAGATTGCTCTCAGATCAGGTAACCGAGTTTTATTCTCCGTACATAATTACAAATTTATCACATATAAAAAAACATAGTTCCATGTTTGTTTTACATGATGTGATTTTCGTAATACATAGTGAGCTATTTTTGAGTGAATTTATTCATTTTGATACAAACAGTGAATGAATTTCTCCATTCTCATAAAAACAGTGAGCCATTTTTCTTCATTTTTCATACACAGTAAGGTCATTTCTTCATTTTTATACACACAATGAGTGAGTTTTTCCTCATACAGTGAGCAAGATTGTCCTATTACTCATATACACAGTGAGAATTGTTAAAACAAAGAAGGAGTTCTTGAGGAATTTTTTGGCAAAATTGAGATTGAAAAATGAATTATGAAGCAATGAAAGCAATGTTAAGGTTATTTTGTGATTTATTCACATAGAGAGAAAAGTTTTCATCAATTTTGAAGAAGTAGTGGACTCATTTATAAGGCAAAATAGAGGATTGGAAGCGACTCAAAGAAAACCAAAAATTTCATCTTTTGAAGGAGCTTCAAAAGAATAGGAAAGCATGATGAATACCCATGAATAAAAATTACATGAATAAAAGACAGAAGTATGTAGGTGCATGTAATTTTGTTCATAATGAAGATGTTAACTGTTCAAGGGTACATAAACTGGTAAATGGAGAAAATGACAAACAAAGTAGAGCCAAAAGAGCTCAAGATGGAGAACTAGGGCAAATAAACAATAGAAAAATTGTACCAAGCTGGGATGATAGGTTTCCTTCAAAAATTCAATTAATGAGAAAATAACACAATCATTCATAAGGCAATATGAAAAAGGACAAACCACAGTGGGTGACCTTGCAATTCCATTAAACCCATAATTCTTGTCACAAGCTCTAGACCTACCATTAGCAGGAGATGAATATCATAAAGGCCTAAACTTCAAAGAGAAGGGGTGGACATACTTTTTAGAGAAACATAGGAAAGGGAGTTTTCATATAACAAAGGGAATCCCTAGAGATTAGTTGAGTGAGGCTTGGTCTGAACTAATAATGATCATTCAAAGATACTTCACATGCGATAATAGGTTCAATATAGTTTATCTCTACCATATCATACTTCTATAACACATGAAAGGGGAATCTAAGATAAACTTACCTTATTTCTTATCAAAAAGTTTGGTAAAAATGATGGAAGGGGTCAAGAATAAAACTAGAACAAAATAAGTACATGTATATCATTAGGGCTCATAGAAATAAATGTAGAATACCAAGTGAGGAGTAAAAGATTGATTTGGAGAGAATTTTTGGCACAACATCATCTTGAGGGATAAAATACAGAAGAGAAATTTGAACAATTGCATGTCACTAGAAGCATCATGAACTCTACAGTATATCCTAGAACCAGATTTAGGAAGAAACAAGGCAATATCATAATTGAAAAAGATATATCCTTCTTTTCTATTCCTAGGAATCCAGGGAGGAATTTACATGAAGAGCCAATTGAAAAATATGAAGAATTAGAAGTGGTTGAGCTTCCAACTTCCTCCAAACAAGTAAATTGTAATGATCCTTTTCCAGGAAATTCAACAAGGTGATCAACAAAAACGCTGTATAAGTAAAACTGTGCAAAAATAACATAGACCAGGACTTGATTCCCCTTATTTATGCTATATGAGACTTATATATGGAGTTTCATAAAAAAAAATCAGTTTAGACTCATTACACAGATCTCCCAAAAACTTAACTAGCTAAAAAGCACCCAAAGAGGAAGGTTGCAGCAAAATGCAAGCACTGCTTCGGGCATTGTACAATTTTAGTAGATTTTCAGAGTACATCAGCAAGGAGACTTATATTGCAGTTATATAGCAGAAAATAAGCATTATGATAAATCCCTTTCATTATACAGTAGAATGCATGAGTCAATACAACAATAAATCTTCAGAAAAGAGAGCAGGAACACATATATATTTGCAGAAATGCTTCAACAACATTATTTTTGAGGAGCTTGAGCAGCTGGAAGTTATAACTCAGATCTAGGATAAATATGTGGATGAAACATCAGATCTATATCAGATCTGGAAACTATATAGTTTTCTCTTCAAGATCCACTTGGAATTTTGACAAAAGCATGCATGAATAAGAGTAGATCTGAGAAACAAGTTACAGAACTGGAAACTGCTGCAGTAAATTTCTGAATATAAAATTACATTACAATGGATCAGATCTTAATAGAAAATAGATCAGAAAGCTAATCCATGGATCACCAAGTGAAAGGAAAATCCCAACACAAGAGATATTTGATCTAAACTATGAGCAAGACACCCTACAAACCCTCATACAGAAATAACACAATTTACTCAATGAGACAGCGATGTAGCTCAAATGACACAGAAAAATAATGTAAAATTGCAGATATGAAGTACAAGAATTAGAGGAACTCTTTCAGGAGGTTAAAAAATAGCTTCCATGAGAAGAGGCTCCCAAAAATACACTAGATCTCTGCAGATCTAGACTCCCACTTGTTGTAGCTCACAAGACAACTCATCCCTCAAGATGGACAACGTTGTAATGTAAGATGGAGCTTGGCCTCAAGCCTGATAGTGGTTCAATTTAGCAAAATTTCCTCCTTGAATCCTCAAAGGAAGAGGGGAAATCCTTGCAAAGGAATTCCAGATACAATCCTCCACTAAACATCAGAGAATGGTATTTGTCTAAGCTGTTGAGCCCCAAAGATGTCCTTTCCCTTCACCAAAATTCACTTCATTTCCTTTGTCCCTTATCAATTACAGGCTTAAATGGTCAATAGGATTGATTAAAGTCACTTTAGGAATGTATACAATGACTGACTTGCTATATTTTCATGTTTTTGTTGTTGTAGTAATTTTTGACTAGGCTCAGCTACAGAATGCATCCATTCTGTAGCCAGTCGCCTATTCCGTAGCTATCTTCATGTTCTCACAGGTTATAGGTGTCACAAGGGAAAATTCATATGGTTGAATTCAACAACACTCCCACATCATTTATTGCTCTCTACGAAGTCTGAGAAAGAAGCTACAGGTGGTTATGCACGTGGAAGAGATCAAAGCCAAGAAGCAGATTCCTACCAGGACAGGGACTCTACAGATGTCTCCAACAAAGTACGAGGCTTCCATAAGAGTTCTAATTTGATTTTGATTGACAAAGACACTTGTTCTTGTTTCTTCTCAAGGGTAGTTATGTATTTGTTTTATAAGAATGACTTGGAAGACCGAGAGACAGCTAGCTAGATTGATCTTTTGTTGCTAGATCTCAAAAGACCGTAATACTTTGTTTTTGAAATACTTTTCCTTTAATGAAAGAAGTAAGACTTTATTGCAAGATCTGAGGCAATCTTGAGGAGATTTGTATGCTAATTCGGTGGTAGAGGGCCCCTACTGCCCGAGAAGCTCTGTGCACATTGTTTAGATAAGTAACTTTAGCCTTGTTGCATTCCTAGCTTAAGCAATTTTCTGAACTTTTTGTTTTATACTCACTTGCATTGGATGCTACAGCCAGTCTTATTCTTACGAATTGTTCCAAAATATCACTAACATTGAATGAGATATAACTGTAGTATTTTAGGAATTAGTTGCATTCTTCTGAACTTTACGTTTTTGTGCTCAATTACATCAATTGTTACAGCTAGTCTTGTTCTTACGAATTATTCCAAAATATCACTAACACTGAATGAGACATAGCTGTGGTGTTTTAGAGCTTAGTTGCGTTTTTTTTGAACTTTATGTTTTTATGCTCATTTACATCACATGTTATAGCCAGTCTTGTTCTATGAATTGTTCCAAAATACCACTAACACCGAATGAGACAGAGCTGTAGTATTTCAGTGATTAGTTGCATTTTAGTTTAGTTGTAAAAATCCGGAGGTTAATGGCACTCTAATTCAATTCTGTTCACTGTATTTCAAGTTTGAATGATTGCATTCTAGTTCAGTTTTATCCATTATATTTTTAGTCTTATTAGTCAGTTGTATTCTAGTTGTTAAGTTAGACTTGATGGCCTTCATTATTTACAAACCACTCTTGTTCTTAATTTCTACTAATACATCATCATCATAGGAACAAGAATTGGTAATGTCATTTTGAAGTCTTGACTGTTCTGCACCTTCTCATAATTTCACAAACTACCTCTTTTTTCAAAGCTATTCCAAAAGATTTCTAATTCTTGAATGAGGTTTAATGTTGATATTTTGAGCTAGAATGGACACTGTCATAAAACACTTTAGAGTAGAATTCTTCACTAGGTTGCAGACTATCTTTTCCCAAATGTGTTCCAACAAATTTCTAGCCATGGATGAGATTTTCTCTGTGATATTGTAGATTGTTGTTTACTTAGAAGAACCTCATTTCATCCAACTTATCCTTTTCTCAAATTATTCCATCATATTTCTAATGAATGAATTGGACTGAGTTCATGTTATGAGTTATTGAGTTCATTCTATGAGTTATTTTTCTTGTTAAATTATTGCATTTTATGTTCTCAAGTGCCATACATGGTTTAGAAGAGGTTTTTCTCTGTTTTAGTGTGACCAACAACTTATCTTTACCAACACTTAGTTCTTTTCCTCTTAGAATAAAAACACAAAATAAAAAACATTGGAAAAACACTAAACACAACGTAGTGAGAAACAAATACCTAGGGACATATGGTGCACTTCACTTCAACAGTTTACTAGCCCTGGTTGACAATTTATGACATCAATTTAGGAACACTAAGTTGTGCAGACATTTTGGCGCCGTTGCCGGGCAAGTGTAACTAGGTAGCCTTGTTTCTTACCTCCAAAAAACAATGACATGCATAGAGAAAGAGACTCAAGGGGTAGATTCATAAGAAGCAGAAGCTTGATTCCTAGAACACCACTTGTTTCACCAAGACCAAGAGCCAGCACACCTCCAACTCCAACCCACATTCCATCCTTACTGATCCTAGACTTCCAGAGAACTTAAGATCAGATATTCCATTAGAAAGACCTTCTACTTTACCCACTGAACCTGTCTTAGAAGAAGATCTTGAGACCCCTACTGGGGACATAAAATTTTCAACTTCCACAGAAGAATCAACTATGGCAGAAGAAGGGGGAGGAGGAGTTTTTAATGGAGAACACACACTATTTGGAGGGGGTAGAGGTAGAGGTAGAGGAGAAGGAGGTAGAGGTGCAGAAGGAGAAGGAGGCAGAGGAAGAGGTAGAAGAGAAATGGGAAGCTCTTTTGGGTTTCCTATAGTAGATGAAGAAACTAATGCAACTATGAAAAACATTTCACCCTCTGTCCTTCCAAACTTTTATGGACTCAAAACTGAAGATCCTGAAACCTTCATATTTGAATTTGAAGTCCTATGTAGAACCTATGATTACTTACAAGATGCCCAAAAACTTAAACTATTTCCTTCAACATTGAAAGGAGCAGCATTAAAATGGTTTATGAGTTTGATCAACAGTTCTATTAGGACATGGGAAGACATGAAACAAACATTTCTAGAGAGGTATTTGGATTACTGTATGCCAGTCAACCATAAGGAGGAAAAATGTTTAAAATGTTACAAAAAGAGGATGAAAATTTGGAAGATTTGTTGGAGAGGTTTAACTATAACATCAAGAGGGAAAAAATGGAAAAATTAGATCAAGACACTTTGAAAGCTCTCTTATTGAAGAAAATTAGGGATGAATGGGTAGATATCCTTAGCATGATGGGAAAAGGGGATATATCTCAGCTCACATTACCTGAAATAGCTGAATTATGTATCAAACTTTCAAGAGGGAAATCTAAAACTGTAAAAGGACCAAGAGACCCTGCTCTTGCAAGGGCAAGTAAATCTGCTTCTGGGACAGTAAGTAGGGCAAAAATAGGACATATTATTGATGAATTCAAATCTGATATTTTGGGGAGTCTTAGTGAACAAATAGACACCCTTAAGTTACAAAACAAGCAGAAAACTGAATCTGATCCCTTAACAATATTTTGTCCCAGATGTAGAAAGAAGCATGCCTTGAGAGAGTGCCCTTTGGATGCAAAAGTAGTAGAGACCTGTGTAATTTGTTCAGAAAAACATGAGACCAAGAGTTGTCCTTCACTCCCTGGTCTTAAAGTTGTCTTTCAAGAAGAAACCTCTACAAATTCCACAAAATCTCTCAATTTTGTCTCTAGAAGGCCGTGGCAAGGACCTCAAACATAAAGATTCCATGATCAGATGTATAATCAACCCCCACCAAATTGGAATTATTGGCAGCAACCTTGGCCCCAATTCTAAAATAAATCTCAAACTTGGGCGCAAGGAGCACAAAATCCCTATGGAAGATACTCTCAGTACTATCAATATCCACCATATCCACATTTCCCTCCTCAATAGAATTTTCAACAAAATCCTCAAAATCCACCACTTCCATTACCATTTCCTCAAAAAACAAATCAGTTGCCTACCCAACCCATACCAAACCCCAACAATAAAAATCATTAGAATACATACATGATAGAAGGCCAACAGTTTCCAACTTATTTGATTACTCCTTTAGACCTTAGTGATGTTCAACTTAGGTCTGGAAGAATACTTGAAAAGAAGAAACCTTCTGTAATCATACAAGAGCAAAACAACTCCGAGGAAGATTCCTTACTAGTGAATAAAAGTCTTGAAGAGAACACACCTTTCCAAGACCTCAACATTGAAAAATCAAAACAAAAAGAACCAATAATTTCAACTCCTATATTAGAACAGCCATCAACATCCACTTCTACACCCCCCTTTCCAGAAATATTACAAATTGATAGAGGTGTAGAAAAACAAATTATGGTGCCTAATTATGATTTCCTAGATGAGCTGAGAAATGTTTGTATTAAGATCCCATTATTGCAAGCTATCAAGGAAATTCCAATCTTAGCAAAGACAATAAAGGAGTTGAGCATGAAGAAAACAGGAAAAAGAATAAGAGAGACAAAGAAAATTCAACTGGCAGGAAAACTATCAGATATCATGATGGGTAAGATTGCTATTCCAAAGTATCTAAACCCAGGAAATCCACTTGTCAAAATACACATCAATGGAACTGAGATCCAAAACACACTTATTGATTTAGGAGCAGCAATCAATATCATGAGTAGACAAATCATGGATAAACTGAAACTTCCTAATCTTATTTTTACACCCACATTATTAAAATTAGCAGACAGATCTGTGATCAAACCTGATGGGGTAATAGAAGACATTCCAGTGTCCTTAGATTCTTGGGAGTATCCTGTGGATTTTATGATCCTAACAACTAAGAATAATCTAGGAGGGCATCCTATTATATTAGGAAGACCTTGGTTAGCTACTGATGATGCTTTCATTAGTTGTAGATCCGGTGATATGTACATCTCTGATGGTATTTCAAACAAGAAATTTACCTTGTATCCTCCAGCAAAAACAATTACAGAATTAGATGATACTCAATGGATACAGGATGAAGAAGACTTACAACCTCTCTTCACAATTTCAGAAATTAGTGAAAATAGCCAGATTCTGAATACCTTAGAGAACTTTGAATCCTCTTCGGAATACAAACATGAACAATTTCAAGAAGAATCCAACATTGAGTTTTTATCATCAAGACAAATGTCTCTTTATTCCATGGATAAATTTGGCAACTCTACAATTGAGATATTTCCAGGCAAAACTTTAAACATAAACAAGAACCTAGAGAAATCTCAACAAGAAGAGCTAGTTAAGATCTTACAAAGACATTCTTCTACATATGCATGAGAGTACACTGATATGAAAGGGATAAGCCCCAAGACTTGCACTCATCACATCTACATAGAGGAAAATTGTAAACCAATCAGACAACCTCAGAGAAGGATGAATCCAAATCTTAGGGAGATTGTTAAGGAAGAATTGCAGAAATTGTTAAATGCTAACTTTATCTATCCCATTTCAGATAGTCAGTGGGTTTCTCCTTTGGTAATTGTGCCAAAGAAAAATGGTAAATGGAGGGTATGTATTGACTACCGAGAATTAAACAAATCTACTCTTAAAGATCATTTTCCCCTACCTTTCATAGATCAGGTGTTAGATACATTAGCTGGAAAAAATTACTTCTCATTTTTAGATGGGTTCAGTGGTTATAACCAAATTCAAGTAGCACTTGAATATCAAGAAAAAACCACATTTACCTGTCCTTGGGGTACCTATGCTTACCGAGTATTTCCATTTGGATTATGTAATGCACCTGCAACATTTCAAAGGGCGGTACTAGGAAAATTTTTAGATCTAATCCATGATTGTGTAGAGGTATATATGGATGATTTCACAGTTTATGGAAACACATTTGAAGAAGCTTTAGTAAACTTGGAAAAAGTTTTAAAGAGATGTAAAGAAGCAAATCTTTCACTAAGTCATGAGTATTGTTTTATGATGTTTACTGAAGGAATTGTTTTGGGACATCACATTTCAGGGGATGGGATTAGAGTTGATGAGTCAAAAGTTGAAGTCATCTCTAACTTATCTATTCCAAGTTGTCAAAAAGATGTTAGGAGTTTTCTAGGATTTACAGGATATTATCGAAGGTTTATAGAAAACTTCACCAAGATAACATCTCCACTTTTCAAATTACTTACCAAAGACTGTGAATTCAAGTGGAATCCTGATTGCCAGTTAGCCTTTGAGACCCTGAAAACAAAAATTTCTGAAGCACCTATTTTAAGGGGACCTAACTGGAAGTTACCTTTTCATATTTCAATAGATGCCTCAGATACAGCTCTAGGAGTAGTATTGGGACAAAAAGACTTGATTCCTTATGCCATCTACTATACCAGTAAAAATTTGACTCCTTTAGAGTTAAACTATACTGTAACTGAAAAAGAGTTTTTAGCTGTTGTTCATGCCATAAAAAAATTCAGACACTATATAACAGGCTATGAAACTTTTGTTCACACAGATCACTCTGCAATTAGATATCTAATGAACAAATCAATTACTAATGGAAGAGTCATAAGATGGTTATTGCTTTTACAAGAATTCAACATTACCATTCTAGATAGGTCTGGAAAACAAAACACAGTAGCTGATTTCCTATCTAGACTCCAAAACATCAAAGATAACACTCCAGTTGAAGATCAATTCCCTGATGAATATCTTTTTGCAATCTCTACTCAGATTCCTTGGTTTGTTGACATTGCTAATTATTTAGTTTCAGGGAAATTTCCTTCAATAATGAATGCAAGAGAAAAAAGAAAGATCATTTATGACAATGAAAAATATTCATGGGTTGCTAATGAGTTATACAAAACAGGTCCAGATTTTATCATTAGAAGATGTGTTCGGGAAGATGAGATGCTTGAGATCCTCAAGGCATGTCATGATGAACCTTGTGGCAGACACTTTGCTGATAAGAGGACAACTTATAAGGTCCTTCATTTAGGATACTATTGGCCATCCCTTTTTAAAGATGCTAAAGAGTATGTCAAAAGGTGTGACAGTTGCCAAAGGGTAGGGAAACCTTCTCCTTCAGGTGAGATGCCATTGCAGCATCAGGTACATATTGAACCTTTTGAAAAATGGGCTTTAGATTTTGTAGGACCTATTAGTCCTCCATCAAGACAAAAGAAATATATATTAGTTTACACTGATTATGTTACCAAATGGGTAGAGGCCAAGCCATTACTTTTTGCTACTGAAGCATCTGTAGTTAATTTTCTTTTTGAGGATATTTTTACTCGTTTTGGTGTCCCAAGGGAAATTGTTACAGATCAAGGAGCTCAATTCACATCAAGGCTAATGGAACAAATGATGGAGAGGTACAAAATCAGACACAGAAAATCTACTCCCTATCATCCACAAGAAAATGGTCAAGTGGAATCTACTAATAAGGTCATTGAAGGGATCCTAACAAAGACCGTTCATTTACATAGAAGAGATTGGGTAGACAGGCTTCCTGAAGCCTTGTGGGCCTATAGAACTACATGGAGAAGCACAACAGGCCATACTCCTTATGAACTTGTTTATGGAAAGCAAGTTTTGTTTCCCATAGAGTTCTAGATTCAAACTTTCAAAATGGCAGTTCAGCTAGGACTTGATCTAACAAAGGCACAAAAGCACAGATTGGAGCAGATTAATGAATTGGATGAGATCAGACAAGATGCAGTTCAGAAAACAAGTATAGTCCAACAACAAAGGACTAGATGGCATGATAAGTACATCAAGGAAAAGAAGTTCAAAGAAGGTGACTGGGCTCTCTTGTTTGATTCAAAGTTCAAAGATTTTCAAGGTAAATTCCAAACACATTGGCTTAGGCCACATTAAATTATGAGAATTTTTGACAATGGAGCAATAAAAATCAGGACAATAGATGAAGAGAAGGTCACTTTTCTTTTAAATGGTCATAGATTGAAGCTGTATCATAAGCCACTTTCAAGAGAAGAATTTGTCAAGAGATTCCAGGAAAACGGTAATGTGAAGTTAATGAAGAAGATTTTTTCTTCTTCATCAACTTAGTTGAATTTTCTGAATTCAAATGCAAAAAATAAAAATATAATAAAATAAAGTATAAACATGGAAACGAATCACTGATTAGCATGTTTATATAGAAAAGATAAAGTGAAAATCATAATCCTTCTGACACTTTAGCTTTTCAAATTTGTTCTTTTTCTGCAATTAGCTATCACAAAATCATAAGTATCACTCCATCATGTCTCCATTCATTCATATTTTATTCACTCCATTCATCCATATTTCATTCACTCCATTCATCCATACTTCATTCACTCCATTTCATTTCCATCTCAGATTTCTAAATTTGATCTCTTTCTGCAGATTGAGTATTACAAATCATGAGTTGCAGACCACTTTTTATGGTTCATTCCACTTCACAATTGTGATTCATTTCATTCCATTACATTTCACTTCACTCCTGAGCCATTCCACCATATTTCATGATCCATTTCATACAACATTCCATTCCATGTTTCAAAGTTCCTACAGGTACATTCTACAACCAGTCAGACATTCTGCAACTAGCTAGACATTCTGCAGCCAGATATCCTCAAGGCAATTATCTAGCAACACTTGTTCAACAACAAATTGACCCTGCACACCTATGTCAACAAGAAAAATCAAAGGAATTATGAATACTGAAGAATCAATGATTTTCAAAGGAGGACAAATCATATCAAAACCACAAAAATTAAAGGAAAGGCAAAGGTAAAGTTGTAAAATTATTATGATGACATAACATGAGAGTTATAGTATAGTTAAGTCATGTATGATTCAAAAAGTTGTTTTAATTATTCGTGTTGATCATGCCTATTAAAACCTATCATAAAAACTTTGGACAAAATCCCCTCCACTCTGCCACATCAAATCATCATTTAAAACTTAATGGTTAAGTACTGAAGTGACCTATTCGGTCACGTCACTAGCCGAAGTATTCAGTAATGATTTTAAATTTCTCACGAAATATTTCCGCGGTATTTTCTCCCATGATGGCTCTCAAACTCATTAATTCATGTAAATCACCCTCACTACATTTCACTCATTCTATAACCTCTTCATATCATCCTTCCGTAGCTAATTCCTACTGCATAAACAGAGAAAGCACATTTGGGGTAAAAAAAACTCTTTAACAACCATTTTCACCGTGGATAGAAGAGCCGTAAATTGAAGGTTGAGAAGAGAAGCCATGGGTCTCATAGTGAGGTCCGAACCAGTCGAAACCAAATACTTGGAGGGTTACCCACAAATTAGAGAAATGCTACAGCAAGCCGAGTGGTTACAATTTTTGGAAAAATTCAATGGTTTTCATAAAGAGGTAACTAAAACATTTGCACGGTCCTTTAATGGAGCATAAGTCGAAATAGGAGATGTTAAATTCACTATTACAGAAGCTTTCATTGCAGAAGCAGTGAAATTACCCAGGCAAGGATAACGATGGTTCAAAAATAGGGAATTTCATAATGAGGCATGGAGGCAAATGCTTAAAACACCAGGTATGGATGTTTCCATTTTTAAGAAGGGCATTCCTAGCTCAGCACTGAAGAATAAATGGTAGAATATGTTGCTCATTTTGCAAAAGTTTATAACTTGTGAGGGAAGGTTTTGTACCTTATATATTTATCATATTCGACTAATGATGCATTTCTTAGATGAAGAAATCAATTTACCCTTTTTCCTACTTCATAGTCTGAAGAGAATGGCCTCTAATGTTCGAAAGAGGGTTCAATTCCTGGAAACCACTTTGTACCACCACAGTCTAGTTAAAATCCTGATTGAACATCATTTGAGAAAGGTGGGAGACAATTGGGATGAGTTTCTAGTGAGGAATCACTTTGAAGAACCCAAGGAATCTCCATCTGAAGGCAAACTTACAAGAAGAAGCGGGAGAAGGAAAATTTCCAAAGCTGTTGAAACTAAAACTGGTAAGTCCATACAAGAGGACAGTGAGGAGATAATTTCTGAGAAATTGACTGAAATTAAGAAGCAACTTAAAAAGGAGAAGATGATAAGAAGTTATGCCAAGGAGAGAGGTGAAGGACCATCTCAACCAAGACGAAGCCACAGGCTTAGAGGTGTATTGAAGAAAACAGGGGTTAGACAAACGGGAATTATAAACATTGAGGATGAAGAGACACCAACTGCTAGATCACCTGAGTACCAGTACAAGGAGGATCTTGATGAAGGAGCTTCGGAGATAGACCCAACACAACAACAAATTTATAATTATGTTGAGACATTAGAGAAGAGAGCCTCAGAAAGTAGAGATAGAACTCCTAGTCCACCAGAATCTTCAATTGATATGCTAAGAAGAGATAAATATGAGTTAGAAGTACTCAATAGGCATATCAAGAATGAGAATGACATTTTAAGGGAGCAGGTTAAGCTGAAAAGTTATATGAATACAACTCTCTCTCTACAAATGGAAAAATTGTACAAGGCTAGTGAGAAATTGAAGAAGAAAAACAAAAAGTTGAGCAGGGCACTTATAAATTTGAGATTCAAGTTGGTCATAAAGAAGCTTAGGAGGCCATTGACTATCAGGAAAAGTAGAAGAAGGAGCCTAGATGTCCTAGCAGAAGTCTCAAGATATATGAGTTGATTGCATGAGGACATGCAAAAACTTTGCAGTGGGGGTATGTTGAGCCCCAAAGATGTCCTTTCCCTTCACAAAATTTCACTTCATTTCCTTTGTCCCTTATCAATTACAGGCTTAAATGGTCTATAGGATTGATTAAAGTCACTTTAGGAATGTATACAATGTCTGACTTGCTATATTTTCATGGTTTTGTTGTTGTAGTAATTTTTGACTAGACTCAGCTACAGAATGCAGCCATTTTGTAGCCAGTCGCCTATTCCGCAACTATCTTCATGTTCTCACAGGTTACAGGTGTCACTACAAGGGAAAACACATATGGTTTAATTCCACAACACTCCCATATCATTTATTGCACTCTACGAAGTCTGAGAAAAAAGCTACAGGTGGTTATGCACGTGGAAGAGATCAAAGCCAAGAAGCAGATTCCTACCAAGACAGGGACTCTACAGATGTCTCCAATAAAGTACGAGGCTTCCATAAGAGTTCTAATTTGATTTTGATTGAAAAATACACTTGTTCCTGTTTCTTCTCAAGGGTAGTTATGTATTTCTTTTATAAGAATGACTCAAAAGACCGAGAGACAGCTAGCTAGATTGATGTTTTGTTGCTAGATCTCAAAAGACCGTAATACTCTGTTTTGAAATACTTTTACTTTAATGAAAGAAGTACCACTTTATTGTAAGATCTGAGGAAATATTGAGGATATTTGTATGCTAATCCGGTGGTAGAGGGCCCCTACTGCTTGAGAAGCTCTGTGCACATTGTTTAGATAAGTAACTTTAGTCTTGTTGCATTCCTAGCTTAAGCAATTTTCTGAACTTTGTGTTTTATACTCACTTGCATTGGATGCTACAGTCAGTCTTATTCTTACGAATTGTTCCAAAATATCACTAACATTGAATGAGATATAACTATAGTATTTTAGGAATTAGTTTCATTTTTCTGAACTTTACGTTTTTGTGCTCAATTACATCAATTGTTACAGCTAGTCTTGTTCTTACGAATTATTCCAAAATATCACTAACACTGAATGAGACATAGCTGTGGTGTTTTAGAGCTTAGTTGCATTTTTTTAACTTTATGTTTTTATGCTCATTTACATTACATGTTACAGCCAGTCTTTTTCTATGAATTTTTCCAAAATACCACTAAAACCGAATGAGACAGAGTTGTAGTATTTCAGTGATTAGTTGCATTTTAGTTTAGTTGTAAAACTTCGGAGGTTAATGGCACTCTAGTTCAATTCTGTTCATTTTATTTCAAGTTTGAATGATTGCATTCTAGTTCAGTTTTATCCATTGTATTTTTAGTCTTATTAGTCAGTTGTATTCTAGTTGTTAAGTTAGACTTGATGGCCTTCATTATTTACAAACCACTCTTGTTCTTAATTTCTACTAATACATCATCATCATAGGAACAAGAATTGGTAATGTCATTTTGAAGTCTTGACTGTTTTGCAACTTCTCATAATTTCACAAACTGCCTCTTTTTCCAAAGCTATTCCAAAATATTTCTAATTCTTGAATGAGGTTTAACAGTGATATTTTGAGTTGTGGAATGGATTAATTTCGGTGTCATAGGTTAATTTAGAGTAGAATTATTCACTAGGTTGTAGACTATCTTTTTCCAAATGTGTTCCAAAAAATTTCTAGCCATGGATGAGATTTTCTCTGTGATATTGTAGATTGTTGTTTACTTAGAAGAACCTCATTTCATCCAACTTATCCTTTTCTCAAATTATTCCAACATATTTCTAATGAATGAATTGGACTGAGTTCATGTTATGAGTTATTGAGTTCATGCTATGAGTTATTTTTCTTGTTAAAGTATTGCATTTTCTATTCTCAAGTGCCATACATGGTTTAGAATAGGTTTTTCTCTGTTTTAGTGTGACCAAAAACTTCTCTTTACTAACACTTAGTTCTTTTCCTCTTAGAATAAAAACACAAAATCAAAAACATTGGAAAAACACTAAACACAATGTAGTGAGAAACAGATACCTAGGCACATATGGTGCACTTCACTTCAACAGTTTACTAGCCCTAGTTGACAATTTATGAAATCAATTTAGGAACACTAAGTTGAGCAGACATAAGCAGACAAATACTCAGAAATATGATCAATCAAAAACCTTCTCTTGCTGCCCTCCTCCTCCTTTTATAAGATGAGAAATCCTTTGCAAACCCTAAACCACCTTGATAAGTTAGCCCTTTTCACATGAGAGGCTCCCTTCTAGAACTGTGATGTCCCTTTTGGAGATGCAATGAACCTAGACAATGCAGTTGATTTGGTCAAGGTTGACCTAGTCTTTAGCTCAAACCTCTTTCACACCTGCAAATGATTATTTACATGGCCCTGATTTGTCTTTTTTCACATGGGCATTGATTTATTTAGAATTTTTAGGAGTTTTACATGTCCTCCTTTATTCATTTATTCATGAGACATAAATTAAAACAAAATTGAATGTTCCTCTTAGCTAAGGCTAAGTGGGAACATTACAGTCCTCCCCTCCAAAATGTTTCTTGTCCTCAAGCCACTAATAGGGTAAGAGCTGTAGTTCTTCTCCTTCTACATTGATGGCACCATCAAGGATCAATTTTTCATCATGGACCAAGTGCTCATCAAGCTAATACATCAAAAATTGCTCTCTAATGCTAACATGATAGGGGCATAGTCTATCCCTTCAGGAGTGTAAAACTCAACAGAAATAAACATGGGTGACGCAATGTCACATCTAAAACATGTATCATGAAGTACAAGATAAAGTTCCATCCCATGTGGTACATATACACTGCCCACTTTTTTCCCATACAAACCCATAAAAAATACCAATATATCATCTATGTATGGAAGCAAAATCACATATATGCAAACTGAAATTTGCACTTGAGGAGGTGGGTCACAATCCCACATAAGATACCAACGCAATGCACTCCTTGTCTTGAGTAGATATGAGTGTGGTAAGTGGTATTCCCACCACATATTTGTTGCATGGGTCACTTTGACATGGCTGAAAGTGATCCCCAAGGTAGGTGCCTTTGGGAAGCACCCACCATGATAGAGAATCTCCCTTTGCACCTCAAGGGAGTGGCCAGATTTATAATTTTTATTGGCCTCATCAATGCCATGAGATCTGCATGTAATATCACTCCTTGTAGGAGCCATGACTTGCATACATACGGTAAGAGAATATGTCAAATCAGAAAAATAAACATGCTCCATAAGATCAGGTTCTTTACCATTCAAACCCCCCACACACATGGAGTTGGGCATGGGCATTTCTCCTCTTTTAGGAGAAGGAAGAGATGGCTGAAATTACTCCTGCATAGAGTCCTTTGGCTGCTCCATGTCCTCATAGCTATTTCACTCTTTTATGTGCTGATGTAGTTCCTCCCAATCATAGTGCTGATGTAGTTCCTCATTCATACCCTCCCAATCAAAACTCCTCATGATTAGGGAGTAGATTCTTGCTGACTGCATATAGATGGAAAAGAACTCTTTGTGTGCTCTTTGTAGTATCTCTTGCTTAAGCTTGGAGGCTTGAGACAAGAATAATTTACCAAGATGATAGATGATCCCTTTATGGACCACATAGCCTCCTCCTTGCTTCATGCCATCTAATATCATCCCGATGTGAAGATCTTTGGAGTACTCCACCAAGAGTTAAGATCTCTAATATGGATCCACACAACTCAACAAGGACAGTGCTGCTGATACATCTATGGTGGTTCTTGACTTGTTGTTGATTTCTCCCTTGACATTATGCTTGCAAAATTTGTTTTCTGGGAGGCTGATCCTCCCCTTTCCTTCCTCCCATAGCGCTATGGCTTTCTCTTCCGTTTCTCCATCACTTTGTGAGGCTTCCTCCATGTGATCAGAATCTAATGGAATTCCAAGTGGCTTGCCATGAGGTAGGAATGTTCTTTGCAACATTTTCATAAACATGAGAGAAGGAACTATGATATCCTTGCTCCCACTATGCAAATCCATCTCTGTTGTTTGTGTGGAAACATCAGGTGCAGGATAAGTGTGCATGCCTTGAATTATTTTTGGCTTCCCACTCTTCAAGTCCACCCACACCATCTGCAAGGCCTTCCAATCAGTGGTGACCTTCCCCAAGGCAATCAACCACTGGACACCCAAGATGATATTGGCGTCTGGTATGTCAAATACAAAGAAGTGAACCACCAAGGTGTAGGACCCCATAGTGATAGAAAGTGATGGAACATATTGCATGCACTGCATAGTTCTATCTCCTGGAACCAAAATAGAGAACCCATCAAAAGTATCAGTGGGGATCCCTCTCCTCTACACAAGGTGAGCATCAATAAATTTTTGGGTTGCCCCACTATCAATCAAAATAGACACTCTCTGGTTCATAACTGAACCTTGTACTCCGAGGGTCAAGTACTTGCGCACTCCTCTCAAAGAAGCAAGAGTCCCACTTGTTGGAGAAAAGGCCCCTTCTTCATTCCTGGATGGTGTTTGGCCTTCCTTCTCATCTTCACCAGTGTTGTGACCCCTCATAGGTCCTTCACTCCCATATTCCTCTTCATAGTCTGAAAATACCTCTATGTAGTGTGCCCTTCCAGCAACACATTTATGTCCCGGTACCCATGGCTCTTGACAAGTGAAACACAATCTCTTTTTCCTCAAATCCCTCCGGAGATCAATGTAAAGAGGTTTCTTCAGTGAGCTCTCCTTAGGTGGAGTAGCTTTCCCTTCTTCCCCCTTGAAGAGGGAGGGGCTTTGCTTTGGAAGGTTGCCTTTTCTCTTGGCAAGGCATCTTGGAGATCTCTAGCTCTCTCAATGGCGTCATGCAAAGTGATGGGCTTGGTAGAATTAACCAAACCATGCAAAGGTTCCTCCAAGCCATCAATGAACATGTAGACTCTCCTTTCTATGGATAGATCAGGGACCATTATTGACAGTCCCAAGAATTCAGAGATATAGGCCTCTGCATCTCCTGTCTGCTTCGGCTTTTCTAAGCTTATAAAAGGTGCCTCTGGATCTTTCCGATCAAATATATCCACTAGTCTCCTAGCGAACTTACCATATGTAGACACATTTTTGTGTCCTAATGTAGATATTCCATGAAACCACCAGTTGTGGGCTTCACCCTCAAAGTGTAATGCACCAATCTTAATGGCTTCCACTTCGGGGACTTTATTCAACTAGAAATAGATGTCCAACTTTTCCACCCATGCTTTGGCAGAAAAATAGGATGACCCATCGAATTTGGGCAAGAATAACCTGCCCATAGTATGGTGTCTCCCTTGAAAGAAACCTCCATCTCTATACTTTTGCCATGGTCTCCTCCGGTCCTTGAGATGGAAAAAGTCTTGAAAGCTCAAGTTGTCCTTGAACCTCTGGCTTTGTGAGTCATATTCTATAAAGTAACCTTCCAAGGAGGTTGGTTCTTGTGGTCCCTCATTTTCTACAGCCAAGACGGTAGGCATAGTAGAGCGTTGGGAGGCCTGTGGGACTATTGGCAAGCTCACAGGTTGACCAGTCCCAAAATGAGATACTTCAGAACTTTCCCCTTGATGGAATCTCCCAAGGGACTCCCTCATTCTATCCAACCTCATCTCTTTTATCTCCTTGGAAATATCTTGCATAGTCTCCAAGAGGGTTTTTGCAAACTTCTCTGCCTCCTTATCCTTATCATTCACATATTCAGGCACTTTCCCCTTGTCTTGTCCCTTATCAGGGCCATCAGTATTGGGGTCATACTTTTGATGACTTATAATTTGGTACCTCCTCTCCCTCTCAGTGGGAGGATACTCTTCTTCGGAGTGCAACATTATTGGTGCTCCAATGGCAAGCACAGGCTGTGCCAAGAGTGGAGCTCTGATACCATTGTAATGATCCCTTTTCAGGAAATTCAACAAGGTGATCAACAGAAACGCTGTATAAGTAAAAATGTGCAAAAATAATGTAGATCAGGACCTGGTTCCCCTTATTTATGTTGTATGAGACTTATATATGGAGTTTCATAAAAAAAATCAGTTTAGATTCATTAAACAAATCTCCTAAAAACTTGACTAGCTAAAAAGCACCCAAAGAGGAAGGCTGCAACAAAATGTAAGCACTGCTTCAGGCATTGCACAGTTTTAGTAGATGTTCAGAGGAGATCAGAAAGGAGATTTATGTTTCAGTTATATAGTAACAAATCATCATTATGATAAAGCCCTCTCATTATATAGTAGAATGCATGAGTCAATACAACAATAAATCTTCAGAAAAGAGAGCAGGAACACATATATATTTGCAAAAATTCTTCAACAGCGTTATTTTTTAGGAGCTTTAGCAGCTGGAAGTTACAGCTCAGATCTAGGACAGATATGTGGATGAAACATTAGATCTATATCAGATCTGGAAACTGTATATTTTTCTCTTCAAGATCCACTTGGAATTTTGACAAAAGCATGCATGAATAAGAGTAGATCTGAGAAACAAGTTGCAGATCTGGAAATTGCTACAGTAAATTTTTGAATATAACATTACATTACAATGGATCAAATATGAACAAGACATAGATCAACGAGCTAACCCATGGATCACCAAGTGAAAGGCAAAGCCCAGAAAAAGAGATCTCTAATCTAAACTATGAGCAAGACACCCTGCAAACCCTCATACAAAAATAACGCAGTTTACTCAATGGGACAACACTGTAGCTCAAATGACACAGAAAAATACTGTAAAATTGTAGATCTGAAGTACAAGAAGTAGAGACACTCTTTCAGGAGGTTAAAGAACACCTTCCATGAGAAGAGGCTCCCAAAAATACACTAGATCTCTACAGATCTAGACTCCCACTTGTTGTAGCTCACAAGACAGCTCAACCCTCAAGATGGGCAGTGTTGTAATGTAAGATGGAGCTTGGCCTCAAGACTGATAGTGGTTCAATTCAGCAAAATTTCCTCCTTGAATCCTCAAAGGATGAGGGGAAATCCTTGCATAGGAATTCCAGATACAATCCTCCACTAAACAGTAGAGAATGGTATTTGTCTAACAAGACAAATACTCAGAAATATGATCAATCAAAAACCTTCTCTTGTTGCCCTCCTCCTCCTTTTATAAGATGAGAAAGCCTTTGCAAACCCTAAACCACCTTGATGAGTTAGCCCTTTTCACATGAGAGGCTCCCTTGTAGAACTACGCTGTCCCTTTTGGAGATGCAATGAACCTAGACAATGCAGTTGATTTGGTCAAGGTTGACCCAGTCTTTAGGTCAAACCTCTTTCACACCTGCAAGTGATTATTTACATGGCCCTAATTTGTCTTTGTTCCCATGGGCATTGATTTATTTAGACTTTTTAGGAGTTTTACATGTCCTCCTTTATTCATTTATTCATGAGACATAAATTAAAACAAAATTGAATGTTCCTCTTAACTAAGGCTAAGTGGGAACATTATAGCCCTCCCCTCCAAAATGTTGCTTGTCCTCAAGAAACTGACAGGGTAAGAGCTGTAGTTATTCTCCTTCTCCATTGATGGCACCATCAAGGATCAAGTTATCATCATGGACCAAGTGCTCATCAAGCCAATACATCATAAATTGCTCCTCCAATGCTAACATGATAGGGGCATAGTCTATCCATTTAGGAGTGTAAAACTCAATAGAAATAAACATGGGTGAAGCAATGTCACATCTAAAACATGTATCATGAAGTACAAGATAAAGTTCCATCCCATGTGGTACACATACACTGCCCACTTTTTTCCCATACAAACCCATAAACAATACCAATATATCATTTATGTATGGAAGCAAAATCACATATATGCAAACTAAAATTTGTACTTGAGGAGGTGGGTCACAATCCCACATAATGCACTCCTTGTCCTGAGTATATCTGAGTGTGGTAAGTGGTATTCCCACCACATCTTTTCTACATGGGTCACTTTGACATGGCTAAAAGTGATCCCCAATTTAGGTGCCTTTGGGAAGCACCCATCATGATAGAGAATCTCCCTTTGCACCTCAAGGGAGTGGGCATATTTAGAATTTTTATTGGCCTCATCAATGCCATGAGATTTGCATGTAATATCACTCCTTGTAGGAGTCATGGCCTGCATAAATATGGTAAGAGAATATGTCAAATCAGAAAAATAAACATGCTCCATAAGATTAAATTCTTTACCATTCAAACCCCCCACACACATGGAGTTGGGCATGGGGGAGATGTTGGCCCTCAATTTTGATCAATTTTGTTTATAAGAAATCTACCTAATTTCCATCATTTTCCACATTATATCATCCACATATCCCTATTTTGACCATATTATGCATATTAAGGTAAATAAATTATGTTTTACAAATTTTGGATATTTTTGTAAAAATTGGGTTTTAAGATTATTTTTGGACAAAACTAAAAATTCCCGTAATTGGTTCATGAAAGTGATATATGTAGGACACCTTGGCATGAGCTGAGAATGAATTTGGATAGAATGGGAACCACATGCGAAAAATCATCTATTGGTTCAGTCAAACTGAGCTAAAACATGCCCGGTCAACACTGGTAAAAAATGACTCGTTTTTCAGGAATCCCTAGAAAATAGGGCAGAAATAGTAGATTTTGGGGTTTTTCTAGATTTGGTGTAACTAATTGGATGAGTTTGACCTATATGGATGGGATCAGGATAAGATAAGGTTTTTGGAGACATTATAGCATATTTGTTTTATTATTTCTCCATTTATACCAAGTTTATGAACCATTGAGACATGAAGAATTTGTATAACTTCATATTGAGACTTCAAAACTTTGTGAGTTAATTTGAGGAACTAGTTCCACCTTATTTTTGATGTTCAATGATGTGGATGATTAACTGAGTTTGCATTAGCTGATAATTTTTTCAAGTGTGCAAGGCAAGTGTGGAGGCCCCCACACCAAACTGAGTACACTTCTTGGTTAATTTAGCTCGATTTTCATAAATAGTTTTGCTTTAGATTTGTTCAGTTAGTTAGATGAATGATGATTTATTATGATTGATGATGAATCTTGTTTCAACTTATAATCTTCATATGAAGGAACAAACCAATGTTTAATTTAAACTCCCCTTTTATATGATTCAAGAACACTAACTAGAATTCATCTTTCTTTTCCTTGTTGAGTTATTTACTTACACTTACAAATTTTGGTTCAATTTATAATCTGCATATGAAGGGACTAACCGGTGTTTAAGTTAAAATATCCTTATACTTGACATAAGAAAAATAAACTAAAATTCATTTTCTTTTCCTTGTTTAAAGTAATTTCCCAAATTTCTAGTCTTAAATACAAATAGTAACAATGATGAATGAAATTGTGAAGAAGGACAACATGGAACACTTTAGTTAAGAGCCTCTTCTGTTACTCTTCATGCATCATAATCTATTGTCCATCAGTGATTTGATTTCTCTTCAAGAAAGTAGTATTGTAGGGAAGGTCAAACAGGATCTCCTAAGTTATGAGCCTCTTCCCTCAAGTATTACAAATTGAATCAGAAATTACTTAGTTAAATTTTATATTTGTAATATGCAATTCCTTTAGTTTAAACATTTTTTCTTCTACAAGATTTAATACATATGATATCCATATATTTTGGACATGCTTCCAAGTTTAAAATCCCGGATTGATAGTAAAATACTTGTGTTAGTTTACCCAGTAAATTGACCCAACACAGGGCACAAAGATAATGGCCACAAAAATGGTGGCTCGGATATGACAAGGGTAGGAATTCACCCGCTCTGATACCATGTTAAAATCAGCTATGGTTAACACACATAAATAGGAAAGAATAGACGTTGGATGCATTTATTATTCATAAATGATGCATTTATAGTACATTATTGTGACCCTTGGATTCATCTTCCAAGGTCTCTTGGACTTCTTATGTCCATTTGCCTTCTACACCTACCCACAGAGGATTAGGTGTCCAAAAATAACCATTATATAACCAGAATAGGAACCATGATAAATGTGCCATAAAATCAACATAATACAAGTACAACTACTCAGAGATCATAATAGGGAAATATCTTGTATTAACATATGAAAAATCCAACCAAGTCAGGGACTTCCACGTACCACCCAACCATAGATTAGGCTGAACCAAATATTTCTTTCAGCCAATCACCCCTGTGCCATATTGAAAGCATCAATGTGCGATCTCATGGGATAAAACGAGACATAATGAAACATGGAATCCATAGATTAAACCACCTCTACCCTCAAGCTACCATGATCTCACCTAAACCAGTCCCAAGATCAAAAAAACAAAGCAAGCTTGGATGCCTCATAATTCCTTCACCCTACCTTGAGGAATTTTCTTGTATCTGTTAGCCCCCTATGAAATTTGTTATACCAAAAGGTGGCTAAATAATTTTTGGAGTCATCAAGGAACAAATTTTATTGCAAAAAAGTGTTGGCTCTTGAATACTCTTGAAGGCCTCATGCCTCTGTCCAAATCTTCACTCCTGTGCCCATTTTACACTCAAAAATCTTGCTGACTCCCAAGAGAGAATACTGTTGCAAACACCATTTTCCCCTTCCTTCCACTTCCAAAACTAACCTCATTTTTATCCCTTTATTCCCCATAAAATCCCTCATTTTTCATATTCCCCCCTCTCTCCCATCAAAACCCCCTTTGATAAGGTTTAAGACTCCTTTGCCATATCGAAACCCTCAAACCCTTGAAAAACATTAAAAACTTCATAAAAAAATACATATTTTGGTGTAAAGGTTTAAGCCCCCTTGGGTTGTCCTTAGCCATTTTCACTCCATATGCCTTGGAAATGGAACCAGGTGCTGAGCTATTTGGGCGCTTATCACATCGGAGGTAACACAGTGCGCAAGTCTTCCCCCTTTATTGAAATCTCTGATGCCGATTAGCCCTGTGCATAAACCCCCGGTCATATTATCTTCCATATATCCATGGCCCCGCAGACGGGCGCCAAGCCAAATCGCGAATATAAAACCATCCCGAACACAAACTTTTGTTTATATTAAATTTTGGGTTTTAAATGTTTTTGTCATTATATTAAAAGAAAACTGGGCGGAATTCATCGCACCGCTTTTGAGAGGGAGGTGGTTTTTTCCGTTTGGTAGCGATCAGTGCCATCGGTCGACACGTGGCCTCAAGCCATTTTGAAATACCGCCCTCATCGTGCATTAAAGTTAGGATATGGGCCCGGTGCGATATTAGCATGCGCCGTCCAATATGAGGCCAACTCATCGGACGGTGATCGCGCTCTGAAGAAAACCGTGAGATAAGCGAAGGTATGACGCGGTCATTAAAGGATCTCTGCCATCGATATGATCTCATTCGACAGCCCACACTCCATCGCCCTGGTCCCCTCTTCCGCAGCGGCAGTCAACGGTCCCACAAGAGCCGGTGGTCCCCAGTGCCACATCAGCATCCACGTGGTAGATTTTAATTGAAGCGGATCTCCATGGGTTCCTCGCACAGTCACCCAATGCGGACCCAGGAGCTTTATTCAGCAAGGTTTTATTAAAAGGTTTTGAAGTCCAAGTGTGTTTTATAAGGTTTTTGACATGCGATCTCCGCCGTTGATCTTGTGGGCCGATCTCATCCGACAGCCCACGATCATCCTGAACCCCAAACACCATTTTTAACCATTTTTCGCTGAAACACAGGTTTTTAGCCCATTTTCTCCATTTTTTCAAATAAGGTGACTCTTTCGCTTTGACTATTCACCCTTGCTCCCGACCATCGATCTCTGTTTGAACGATGGTTCTGATTTAATTTCCTCCTCCACTCTCTTCTGACCTCCTCTAATCAATCTAGACCATTGGATGATGCCATCCAACGACCATGCTCTCTCCATGTGCCTTCTGAAGCAGAAAACCTATATATATGTAGGATTTTATAATGTTGTTCGTATTTTGTAGGGTTTAAATGGTTTTTCGGCTATACTGGAGAAAATTTCAAAGGCTGAGGGTGATGATCCTCCCTCCTTCGATTCATCAAAGGGAATCATTCGCAGGATTCAACTCCATGTTTCATCAATGATTCATGAGGCATTGATGCCATTCGATCCCTGTGCAACCCTGCACACCAACAAACATAGTGAATCAAGCACAAATCAAAGAGTATCAGTGTCGAAGACAGGAACACACCAGAACATGTGATTGAAGACAGATCTGTGGGGATTACGGCTAAGATGGATTATCAAAAGCCTAATCCTCCTATTAAAACATAGTTTAAAGGTAAACCATAAAGGTTCATCAGACAGAAAGCCTCCACCGCCACATCTGAGGCAAATTGATTCCTCCCAGCTACCACAGTGCCACCTGTGCCTCAAAGCATTCAAACAGAGGCCGAAGTTATTGATCAAGATCAGGTATTTACCTCAGTGCAGCCAGAGAAGTTAATTCTGCAAATAAAATTAATGGCAAAATATCAGCAGAGTTACTTTAACACAACACAGAGCCTCAAAAGTCAAGAAGAGCTCCCTTCGAGCTTAAATCTTAATGTAAATTATTTAATACAGAGGACACCTATGTAATATTCTTCATTGAGCCCCCCAAAGGCCAAGAAGCCATTAAGTATGTATTAATTATCTTTAGAGATCTTTTATCAGATCTCACCTCCTCATTCTTCTATAAATACTACTGTAGAAGATGAGAGAGGGGTTGGTTGATTTGGCTACTGAACATTGAAATGTAATTGAGTTTGAGACTTCTATCTGTAAATAGTGTTCACTGGCTCTTGGAGCTCTGCTTGTGATAGATGATTTAGTCTAGGAAGTGTAGATGATTGCTAAACTAAAGCATTGGACTTGAAGCTGTAACTGGTTTGGAGCATCAATACAAGCTAATTTATGGGATCCTGGTCTATGTTGACGGTGATGTTTTTCTCATTGTAACTTGTTATTTTGTTTCTGTTTTCATTGTGTTCATATTCTATTATAAAGAACAACATGCATGGAGTTAGGACCTACTGTATATCAGTACCCTTCTCTGACTGAAAATCTTTATCTGAATGTTTTCTTCCAACCTGTGTTATTTAGGAATGATTTAATTCAGTTGAAGCATAGGAATGCTGGTGTTCCCTCATCCTGCTGCCTTATTTGATTGTTATTCTTGAAGTTTATTTTTAGTATATGTTAAGTAGTGATGAACTAAGGAAGATATGGTGAGTCCTGGTCCTAGTTTTATCCCAAAATACTGACTGAAAGTTTCTCTCCGAATGTGTTGAAAGCTGGCTAGTTTGAAAGTACTTACCAGATCTTAGGCCATTTTGTGTTATCTTTGTGTTCCACTTGTGTTTAAATGTTTTCTATTGAAAGTGTATCAAAGGCTGGCTGTTTTAAAATTACTTACCATATCCTAGTTTACTTTCATGTCTTTCTTAAGTGTATGTCAAAATCAGGCTAGTTTAGAAGTACTTACCTGATCTTGGGCTGCTCTTTGTTCTTCATCTGTTTAGTTCCCCTTCTTATTGTTTCATTTCATTCCATAAAACAGACTTTAAAGAGATCCTTAGAAATAGATGACTTGCCCCATGGACCACTCTTGACTCTTTCTGTTTCAATTAAACCCTATTATGACTCCATAGCCTAATGGACTAAAACCTGCAATTATCTATCTTCTTGGAAAAAGATTGTTCTATTTGCTTGCAACTTCTCACCTTTGAAACTCTTTGCATTTAGAACTTTCCACCTCAAACAGTAATCATGCTCAACCATAAAAAAAAAAACAAAACCCTTGGCCTTCATAACTAGCCTAATATCATTACCCAAACTTCAAAGACAAATCCATCTTTGCACTTATTGGAGAGATCCCTCTTCGGATTCAGGGGGGCTAGATCCTAGAATCCAAAAGTAGTTGAAACGATGTTCTCCTTGTAGTCGGACTTTGGCCAATCTTGCTGATTACAGGGAACTAACAGTATCCACCCACTTGTCGAGAGATTCCCAAAGACAACCATCTCCACCCCCAACCCTTGGTATTTTCCTGAGACCACCTCACCCAGTTCCAAAACCTTATGACAATCCCAGCTCAACCAAGAATGAATCCAATCACACCATGGATATCTATGAAATGGCAAGGAAACCACTATAAACTAGGTAAAACCCATGCCAACGAAAGAAAATGAACCAAATAAACAAATGTATGTACCACGCATTCACATCCCAACAAAGAAGTCACACATGCATCCTTTTACGTGCAAAATCCTCCTGCTAAAGCCACTAATCCAACCTTCTCTTTTCTCTCCCTTTCTTTCCTCTGATTTTATTTTTCTTATTTATCCAAATCGAAGTGAATTATATAGTTCTCTAAGAATTCTCTAAGAGTTCTAGAGTGTATGCGAGTGTAAGGAGAGAACCAAGACTGAACTGAAAAAAGATGCAAATTGTTTCTATGATGCCTTTTTATCATTTATTTCCCATTTCCTTTCATTTTCCTCCATTTTTACTCTAATTTCCCTTGTGTTATCCAAAAATTGCTCTTGATTGGATGTTGATTAGACAAATCTATGTAATTGTTTCAAACCAGCTTTTGACTGAAGCTCAGCCCCTTCAGTCTGAGAGGGCTCTCTGAAAGGGGATTATGATATTAGATAATGATAGGATTAGATGGCTAACTCTATTTGAAAAGTAACTTGATTTTTGTGTATGTAGGTTGAAAAGAATGGAAGCTTGCAACCATTGGGCTTATGGATTCAACACATTAGTAGATTCAGTGGGAAGGTTTCTTGACATGGAAGCTGAGGTAGGTAAGAGTCTTTAACAAAGGCAAATCACACATAGAAAATAGGGCAACACAGTTATTTCATCAATAAAGGAAGTCAGAGCATACACATATGAATTCTGAGTAATAAAGATGAAATCTACTGTAAGTAGTACACATTAAGGTATGGATTAGAAATACATTAAAAACTCCATAAGTATCTCAGGTCTATCAAGAAGAAGTCCTTTGTATTACTGATATAAGTCAGATTACATAAAGCAGCAATATGGTGCAAAAAATATCCAACCCTTTACAACTTCAATAATTTTCCTTTAAATAGACATTCTTATTGCAAGGATGATCTGCCTCTTGGCTAGATTCATTGAAATCTTCCTATGACACCTCATATAACATAAAAACATGTCTTTTAATGAGAGAATGACAACTAGACTCTAAAGACGACCTTTTCCTAATAGGACTCAAACTCCTATTTATTACATCAGTCTATCTTATCTTCAAAATAGTTACATATCAATTAAAACTAAACATCACATGTTTGAATAGGCTATGACCTGATTCATCACTACTTGACATATTAAATACCCTCCTTAACATATGGAACCAAACCCTATTTTTCAGGAATACAGGATCCTTATCTTCAACGAAAATTTTAGCAGATGAGTTGTCTTTACTGCATTGTATTCAAGTCATAAATGTGTGGTGGTAAAGTCCCTTGAACTGTTGGATGTTTCTCCCTATTCAAAACTACTTTTAAACTTCTCATAAACCTTCAAAAACACCTCGCTACGAAAACAAGGCAGTTTCATAGCGAGCTTTCGTAGCGTCCAAAAAATGGCTTTTTCACTCAGAATTTCTACTTCTTTGTTGTTCCACGGTGTTCATAATGACATGACACATCATCAAAACTATTTTTCCTCCATGAAAGCTAAAAAAAAGTGGATTTAGAAGAAAAAATACAACTACAGAAATTTTCGTAGTGTTTTGTTGGCTTTAAATTTAGGAAACACTACGAAACTGTGAAAAACTGTGAAATTTCCATATTTTAACCCTGTCTCAAAAAGGTAACCTCCAGCTGTAGAAACTTGGTCTTCAACATACCATAAGCCTTATAAAATATAATCAAACTCAACTTAAGACTCTTGAGGTGTTTCTTCTTCATTAATGATGAGTTGAGCTATAAGCTCCTCAACCACAGTCATCTTTAAGTCCTTCTCTAGCTCTTCATGGATCAATTATAATTGCTCTTGGAGGTCTTTGACTTGGTCCTTCAATTTTCTGTTCCTAGATTTCAAGTGCAGGTTCATTTTTCTGATATTCTTCACCTCTCCTCTCAATGGATGAGTCCATTTGATCAATTGTTGTGTGTTATCTAAGGTCTTTGACACACTATTAACTTGCTCTTCCCAAACTTCTTTCATTTTCTCAAACTGCACCTTTTGAATATTATGTTTCCTTGCCTCTTTCTTCAAGACTGCTATTTCATGATTTTATAACTTCAACTACTCCTTAAGGACCTCAATCTCTGTTTTTTAATGATTTTTTCCTTTCCTTTATTTTTCTTGATGACTAGATCTTCTTTTGCAGGTTATGAAAGGTCAATGATGCTTGGTGGTGGCTGGACAGTTTCAGTAACCTTATGAACTTATTTGTTTCTTTCCAAGACCTTTCTGGCATGTCTTGTCATTTGTTTCCTAGCCTGAAACATGAAACCTGCATCCTCACCTTCAAACTCTAACTTCTTGGATAGCTTCTTTCCTCCCTCATTTATATCTTCATCTTGGACTATGTGTGTTTCATCAATATCAATAACATGCAGAATTTCTTCTAAGTTTCCCTTAGCCACTATTTGGCTTCTTGTAATCCTTTTGCTACCATGTTTGCTCACAGTTGGTTCTTATTTTTCAGGTGAAACAAAAGGTGTATCAATTTTATACAATGGCTCTATTTCCATGATTAGTATTTCACTTTGATCTGCTACTAAAGGCTCACTTTGCTCTGCCACTGAAGGTGATGGTATACCTCTAGGTTAAGGAGTTATTTTAGGAGTGATGACATCTACTTCAAAACCACTGACAAAAATAAAAGAAGACCAATCTCTGCCTAATATTTTTAACTCCTCTAAAACCAACAACTTGATTAAACCATGATGAAAGAGTGAGGTTTCATTTCCATCAGATTTAGCTTGAACTTTATCTAAAATTTTTGCTAAGCTTCTGTATAAGTAAAAAGGTAGATTAAGAGATTTCTTACCAAAAAAATGTAGCAGAAGCCTGAAGTGGTAAGAACAAACCATATGATACCTCCCTTCACAGGTGAAGTACTTTTGAATGATAAGCAACATCTTTGAGAAGTTGTCTTTCATGTAGCTCCTTGGAATGGCATTTGTAAGGTTAATCTCACGATGTTCTGTCTTGATAAATTCCTTATAGTCCTGCATGGTGAATTTGAAACCTTTGAACCATTGTTCTCCTCTTCTAGGAATTCCCGTTTCTGCTGCAATGGTCTCTTGAGTTACAGTGGGGTTCAACATCCCCACCTTTGAAGCTGTCCCATTGAAATTGATGGCAAAATCCTTAGAAACTTGCACATGGCATCCTTGCAGTCTTTGAAAAAACTGCAAACACCCCGTTCTTCTGAAAACTTTTGAAGTTGTTGGGTCTTCATTAATCAAGTTCATGTAAGATGGCTCATATCTGAGGCAATGGCCACCTTTTTTGGTCTTCCGCTTTGCACCCATGTTGCTTCTATGTATTCTCTGCCTCACTTGATTAGTGATACCTGCAAACCTTTGAAAATGACAACCATCACTTGGGCATAGTGAAATAGCTCTCCAGAGCTCAGTAGCATGCAAAGATGAAACAAAGAATGATAAATGAATCAATTTGGAAATTTTTTAAAGTTTCGATGATAACCCATGGCATAATCATGACTCATACATGCTTAAAATAGTAATAATGACTTCAATCATGACCATTGTACCTTGATTTAAACCTAACTTCTCGAATGGAATCCACCCTAACCCTTTCAATCATTGACTGAAACTTAGCAGCTGTTTTGAAAATACAGATAGGAATACCTCTTTTCATAGCATACTTAGTGTATTTCCTGGCAGTTTCGCTACGAAAGTATCAACAGTTTCGTAGCGAAAACTGCTTTTTTGCGGTGCAATTCACTACGAAAGTAAGAAATCCTGGCTAAAATGACCCTTTTGTATTGAAAGCTTGGGAAATGGAATATGTCTGGAAATAATGACTCATGTAACATCAAAATACTTGAATGGGGGTGGGTTTGGACCTTAGGATAGGCTAATAAGAAAAAAATTGAATTTTTGCTTTACCAACTAATGACAAATAAACTCTATGACCCTATCTTTGACACATGAACCTCTAAGATTATGTCAAATGATGTTTCACTTTTTTTGAGTGATAACAGATTACATGCATATTTGTGTCTCTTCATCTTCCTTTTCTCCTATTTTCCTTATTTCCCATAATTAAATGCTAATTTTTTCCTCTTTTCCTTTTCCAATTTCCATATCCATTAATAAACCACAAGTGATGCCCACTATAATGTTTTCCCAACATTTTCCCACGTGGTGTAGAGAAGTCGGTGATGGGGTGCACTGTTAAGGCACTCCGTTTGCAAGGTCACCAGTTCGAAACCCGTGGGTGATTAGGATTAGTCTAAACTACCAAAAAAGATAAAATTGTTTTCCCAACATTTAGCTTGGAATATGTGTCCCATGAACTTAGTCTTATTATTTTTCCTTTAATATACTTTATTACATTAACAATTAACCCGGGGCTATTAAAAACCCACACTATCCTTGGTGTTCTATGACACCTATGACCATCAAACTGCTGAAAAAAAACATACTTCTTATAGAGCTTTACAACATAGCTCCATGCAGTATTTACAATGACATCGTGCTGAAAAAAATAAACATACCACTAATTGGATCTTTATAACAAAAATCACTTTGGTATTTACAATAACAACCATATATGCATATATATTAGAAACACATTTGCTTCAACCAACAAATAATGAAGGATACAAAGCCCACATCTGATCAGCCATATCCCATATACCTTCATCGACCCCAAAGTGATTCCACTACACTTTAACTTACTATAATGCTTGGTTCTAGAGCATGAGTTGTTTTTTCTTCAAAATTCATCGAGGTTTTAGCTAGAACTATCCCTCTGGTTCCACCTACAATACATACCAATCAATCACATGATTAACATCGTTCACATATCTCTTAAGCAATAAAACATGGAAAACATCGTGGACTTTCATTGTTGGTGGTAGTGAAATTCTATAGGCCACTAGTCCAATCCTCTCAAGGATCTCAAAAGTCCCACAATATTAAGGTGCCAAATTGACACATGAACCAATACTTAAGGATCTCCTCTTGGGATTAATGTGAAATTACACATGGTCCCCAACTTGAAACTCCTTGAATGATCTATGTTGATCCGCATAACTCCTCTTCTTGTCCTGTGCTACTTTTAAATTCCTCTTAATAACTTGCATCTCTTGCTCTTTCTCAACCAACATATCTGGTCGAATGAAAACCTTTTTCACTAGATCACTCTAGCTGATAGGAGTATTACAACTTTTCCCATAAAGAGTCTCAAATGTAATTATCCTCAAGGATTAATAATGCCCATTATTATATGCAAACTCTACCAGTGGAAGATACTCCTCCCACTTCCTCTGCTGATCCATGACATACATCCTCGACATGTCCTCAAGAATCTTGTTAACCCTCTTTGTATATCCATATGTCCATGAATGATAAGCTATACTAAAGGTTAAATATATACCCAAGCCCACAAACAACTCCCTCCAAAACCTGGAAATGAACTTGGCATATCTATCTGATATGATCTTCCTGGTAATACCATGCAATCTCACTATCTCCCTGATGAAGATCTGAGCTACCTCACTAGCTAAATTCGTAGACTTCACCTCAATGAAGTGAGCTACCGTTCTCAACCTATCCACCACAACCACGATGGAATCATGTTCTATGGATGTGCTTATAAAACTTGTAATGAATTCCATGGAAATTAACTCCTATTTCCATTCCAAAATTAAAATATGATGCAAAAAATCAACTGGATTCATACAGTCCACTTTCACCAGCTAACAGTCCAAACATCTAGCAATAAACTCAACCACCTCTTTCTCCAAGTTCGTCCAATAATATAACTTCTTAACAACTTTCAAAGTCTTTGATATCTTGGGTGTCCTATATATGGCTTGACATGAAACTCCCTCAAGATGAGATTATTCAACTCACTGTTATCTGGTTCATAAATCCTGATCTTGAATCTGACCTGTTGGGGTTCCCATGTTTTGGCCAGATTGTCAAGGCCGAAGGATGAGACAACATCAAACCACTTTCAGACCTTAGGATCTAGCCCTCCTGGGTCCAGAGAGGGATCTCTCTATTAAGCAAAGGTATATGTCTTTGAAGTTCAAAATTTAAGATGTTAGGCTAGTTATAGGCACAAGGTTGGTTTGTTTGATTGTTTGTTTGGTTGTTGGTTATCAGGAAAGAAGGGTTCAATGTAAGCCAAGGAAGAGCAAAGAGGAATAAGGCAGAGGTGAAGTATTCCAGGGAGCATTCAAGACCATTGGGAAATGGAGTCAGGAAAGGATTTGCTTGCTAATCAATATGCAGGCTTTCAATTGGGCTAGTCATATAAAACGTTGGATCTTAAAGATGATAGTGTGATATGGAATGGTAGGAGAGGAGGAACCATAAAGTTTAGAACACACAGTTAAAGACCAGCTGGTCACACAAGGATCCTAATGGATAGGGCTAACTCTAATCCCCAATGTTCCCAAATCTTCCAGCTAAATCCCAACCAGAACATCTAAGAATGGATTCATTCAATTCATACATCAGAGAGCAGGCAATAACATCCACTACACTGGTTAAATTAACTGAAATCAATTCTTAGATGACACATTCAGAAGAAAAACATTGATGGCAAGGAGAGCAGAAACATAGGGTACCTAACAAGGGTAAATCCTGTGCCAATATTATGATGCAAGCCAGTAGAAACGAAATGAAATGAATTAAAACACAGAGATAGGAAAACATCACCGCTGCTTTAGATCAGGATCCAAAGAAATGTGCTTGTCATATTAAATAGCAATACTAGTCAAGTAAAACAATGCCAATAGTCGAATACTTAGTCTGAAAACATTTTCCTCAGCCTATCTTACAACTTTAAACAGAGACTGTGTCTCAAAGAAACTACTTGCAATTCTCTAATAACTAATCAACAACCTTTACAATGAGTTTCTTCATGAATTTATAGCTCCAGTGGAGCAGAGAAGGTAGGTGAAAAACTAAATGCAGCATTAAAACTCAGAAGAGGGAGAAGGCCGAAGCCCATTTTGTATAAATTCTGTGCATTTATCTCTGGCACTATTTTGGGTGAAAGAGTGGTCTTCTCCAGGCTTCCATTTACTCCGGTATGTCTCTGGTGTACTTGGTTGCAGTACTCTGTAGTACTTCTGGTGAATTAAACAAAAACATAGAATCAAGACGCTAAGATCTGCCATACTGTGTAACAAATGCTGTTGATAGCCTAGGACTGCTGTAGGGGGGAAAACTTCACTTGGACACCACACAGACTGAAACAATAAAGTGTACTGTGTTCTGGATCAAGAAGAAACATTCTGCTAATTTGAAAACCTGACAGCATTGTTTTCTATGCACTGGGCCTTTCATGCAATCCATGATGTCTTGAACTGGTACCTCTACTTCCTAAAATCCCTAACAGAGCTCAAAAAATCTTCTATTTCTTGCCTCGAGCTCTCTTCTGGTACCGTACCGTCTTTGTTCAAGCAATCTGAGCTTTAATGGCGCCGGAGAGGGTTTGCAGAGTTTGAACTCTGTTCTTTGATGAAATTATGCTGCAAACACCTTTCCGGACATCTTTAGGCTCTGAATTCAAATTCTTCTGTGCACTGTGTCATTACAACAACGCATATGAGTCATGGTGATTTTCTGCCTGCCTGTAACCCTGCAAAACACGTATGGAGGTGGTATGGTGTGGATGATTGCGAGGATGACAGTGGGACTACGGACGAATGGCGAAAAACGCAGAGGAATGGTGGAGGAGTGCTCTAGTGGGAAGGTTGGCAGGATGCAAATAAATTTAACGTGAAAATATTAATTTTGACCCTGTGAATGAATATATATGGATGGACAGGCGAATATACGGTGGAACACGTGGAATGGTGACATGGTGGTACGGGGTCAACGACGGGCGTGTGGTTAGATCTGGACCGTTCGATCTCAATGGAGATCAACGGTGGAAAACACATAGGAGGGTGATGGACAGTGGGCCAGGGGTATGGTGGCCATGGATTAACATGCGCGCAGATTCGTGGAGCGACAACCATTGGATGAGGTGCCCCAGATTGGATGGTTGATATGCATATCGCTCCGTAGCCTGTGTCGAACGTTAACGCGCGATGAGTAGGTGGTTTTGAAATAGTGCCGCTGCCACGCGTCGTGCGATGATTGGAATCGCTGGCTCATCAAAAAATACCGCCTACCTCCGAAAGGTGGTGCGATAGAAACTGGATGGTTTTTGAATAGTGCACGGGGACCACTGGGGTGGGTAAACTCCGAACCGTCGGATCTGTAGGTAAACGAACGGTTAAGATGCGATGAACGGTGATGAATAGCGGGCGCGAAGGATGGGGTGAGGGCAGCGATCGCCATCCATTCTATTGAGATCAACGACTATAAACGCGCCTGATGAACCATATGAGATAAACGCTTTTTAGGCCAGCACTCGGTTCTAGAGACTAGGTCACGTGGAGGAAAATGCTAAGGGGGCTAGGCCGAAAGGGGCTGAGACCTAGACTATGTGGGAAACAAGGATTTTGGCCCATTTTTAGAACAAATCAAGGCCATGGGAAGGTAACGATAGATGGGAAAAGGAGCATTAGACCAAACAGGGGTTGCACGGAGGGTTTAAATGGGATTAGAGGGGAAAACATGGGTTACAATGGGGTAGTTTGCAAGGGTACAAGGGGCAATGAAGACCTTTTTGAGCACCATTTTTTCCAATTCAGAGAGGCTTATGGTGGAGATCAGTAGAGGGGAGATCAATAGGCAGAGGGCATAAAGAGGTTTCAAGGATGATGTGTTTTCAGGGGAAATGCATTCCTTGAAAGCTTAGAAAACAACTTAGCCCCCTGTTTGCTTGTCGAAAATTCATAGGGGGCTAACAGTGGCTCCACATGGGGATGGCTTCTTCTTGAAGGAGTCAAGAATTCAGAAAATAAATCTTTGGTGTAGGCCAGATGCCTGCTGTTTGAGCCACCTTTCTTCTTTGATTTCAGCTACCACAATTATGAAGATATTAGCGGAAACATTACCCCACCAATCTACCTACCCATCCTACAATCCTAGCATTTTTTCTTCTTCTAGGGTGCATTTGAGCTAGTAGACCCTTTACATCATTTTTATTTTTAAACAGAAAATAAGCCTATTCTAGATCTACCCTTATTGCTCCATGAGACCATATTAGACTGTTGGTCTCATATGTTTCTCTACCTAATCTAATATCTGCTGGGATTAAACTATCCAACAGATTTCTTCTCTACATTCTACAACAGAAATTTAAAAATAGTCAAACTAGGATTAGACAGTCTAGTTTGCTGTGGATCCAAGGCATAAAGACAGTTGCACATGGAAAAATTTTGCAGAAAACTGAAACAAAACTTTGAAGGCTTGAAATCTGAAATCTTGAAGTATCCTTCTTTATTTGTGACTCAAGTTTTGAGCTTGTTAGAGTCACTTTCTCTTCTTCATTTCAGCTCAGATTTTGGGCTTGTTAGAGCTGATTCTTTTTCTTCTTTGCTGGTCCAGGTTTTGGGCATGTTTGAACCAGCTATCTTTGCTTTCTTTGGCTCAGGTTTTGATCATATTAGAGCCAATATTTTCACTTCAGAGGCCCATGTTTTGGGCATGTCTGGACCTCTCCTTTTCCTTTTTTTTTTGGAATATTTTCTCTTTTTCTTGAAAATAAAATACTGCAATGGTATGTACAATGGAAATGAAAACTGGAAATTGGAAATCAGCAGAAGTAGTGTTTGAGCACCCTGCCATTGGCAGGACCCCCAAACAGCTCTGTACCATCTAATTCTTGCAGGAAGAAGGCATTTGGACCCACAGTGGCCTGGATGATGTATGGACCTTGCCACAAACTGTCAAACTTGCCATGCTTTCCTTTGTCCTCTCTCCTTGAGTCCCACTTCAGAACTTTATCTCCAATTTTGAAATCAGAGGCCTTATTTCTTTTGTCAAATAACTTCTTTATGTTCTCTTGAACTTTCACTGCTCTGTTATAGACCTCTTCCCTTGTTTGCTGGAGATGGATTGTCTGGTTTATTCTCCTCACCATGCTATCTTCTTCTGTCTGTATCTCCTGAACAAGTTTGATCACTGGTATCCCAAGGCTGGTAGGAAACACTGCTTTTGTTCCATAGACAAGCTGATAAGGTGACATGCCAATGAATTTTTTTGTTGTAAGCCTGTCAGCCCACAAAGCATGTACTAACTTGTTATGCCACGACTTTTTTTTCTCTTCCAGCAGATTTTTGATGATAGTCACCAGGCTTTTGTTTGAGGAGTCAGCTAAGACATTACCTTGAGGGTAATAGGCAGTTGAATGAACAAGTGATATTTGATACCTGTGACAAAAATCAACCATTTTCTTGGACCCAAAAGCAGCAGCATTATCGGTGATTATTTTCCTTGGGCAGCCAAACCGAGAGAGGATATGACCCTCTAGGAACCTAATGATGACTGAATCTGTGGCATTCCTAGTAGGTATGGACTCTATCCACTTAGTGAAGTAGTATGTGGTTGTTAGGATCAATTTGTGTTGTGCAGAAGAAGCAGGGTGAATTTCCCCTATGAAATCTAGGCCCCATTGCATAAAGGGTCCTTCAACAGTGATGGGTTGCAGAGGTAAGGGGAGGATTTTTCTTTTGCCTTAAAAAATCAGGCATTTGTGGCAGGAAATTATCATCATATGGATATCATTGAAGAGTGCAGGCCAATAGTAGCCAGCTCTGAGTATTTTTTTGCAGTAGCCTTCCAGCTCAGGTGGCCTCCACACTCTCCTGCATGGAATTCTTGTTTAATCCTTTCTGCTTCATATTCAGGCAAACATTTAAGCAATAGGCCATTTGGATTTTTCCAGTATAAGCAATTATTCATTATGCAATAGCTCCTAGCTTTCAGTTTTAAGAATCTGGCCTTGGTCTTTGATAGTTCAAGAGGGGCATTGAGGTGTGTAATCACATACAGAATGTCAGAATACCAAGGAGAGCTCTAAAAATTTTCCTCAACCGTGGGATCAGGCAATCCCTGCTGCTCATCCAAGGTATTTATCATGTTGATATCAAGGGCTTGTAGATTTGATTCAGCCATTAGCTGAGCTAAGCCCTGACCCTTAATCAGTTTGGTGGGTTTTATCTCGAGGTGGTATTCTAAGATCACAAAAATCCATTTGGCCCTTTTCCCATCTGGGTCTTGGGACAATATGTCTTTAACCACTATATTTGGCACATAGGCTATGGTGTGGGAATGCAGTATGTACACCCTAAAGTATTTCAAGGCCTAAATCAGAGCATAGGCCTATTTTTCAATTATGTTGTATTTCAAGGGTGCATCTCTGAGTGCTTTGCTGAAGAAAGAAATGGGCTGTTCCATTCCCTCTGATTTTTTCTGCAGTAGAATTGCAGCTATCGTATGCTTGGAGGCAAATGAAAAGATCAGGAAATCCTTTGAGAAATATGGGCTGATTAGGACAAGAGCCTGGGTGAGTGCCAGCTTAACTGATTCAAAATATTTCTTGGCTTCAACAGTCCACTTAACTCCTACACCTTTCTTTCGCATGTTAGTCATATTTCTAAGGTGATCAACTAAGTTGGGAATAAATCTCCTCAAGAAGTTTATTTTCCCAATGAAGGACTATAACTCTTTGATGTTTCTTGGGTGTGTGATTTGTAGTACTCCCTCAACTGTTTGAGGGTCTATCCTAATCCCTTTCTCAGATATAATGTGGCCAAGAAGCTTACCCTCTTGCAGCCTGTTAGAGTCGGTATCTTCATCCCTCCGTCAGAGATCAAATTTCTCTTGTTTCATTTCATTTTAGGTGTCTCATTCAGTTCAGTCAGCTGCATTCCATTAGGAGCATGGATCATCTGACAGGAGGGTCTTTTCTCTCATATCCCTCATGTCATGTACTTGCTAGTCTGTGTCTGTTCATCAAAATCAATTTTAAAGTCATTTATAGTCATGTTTGCCAAAGAGTCATTTTAGGGTTTTTAGGTCTCATTAGGTCTAGGGTTTCAATAATTTAGTTTTCATGATGACTAATAATGTTAGTAGGCACATGAGGGAGGCTTGAAATAAGATTTCATTGCAAAAATTTCATCGTCGTAATGCTTGATAATGATTCTTCTTCAAAACTATGTTTTGAAGAAAAATCGTCAATTTCATCCTTTGTAATAAATGTAATGTAATTTTCAAAGTTTTTTCAGTTGTAAAGTTCTTCAGGCATAGTCCTGGTCACCTTTGCCAAAATCCCATGCCAGATATCCTTGTAAAGACATAAAATAAATTCATCATTCAGCCAAAAAATAAAAAAGGAAACAAAAACAGAGTTATGTGAAAAGTGCCAAAGTCTGCAACATCACAAATGTGGGTTTTCTAAATCAAAAATCAAAATCCTTTGTATATATAAGATATTTTCATATTCAACAATCCATTTGCAAGAAAAGTCGTCAAAGAGCCAAGTCAAATTGTGGAGGAGGGCGAAATAGTGTTGGAAGGCCGAGACTGTGGGTGAGTTTATAGGCGCGGCGCACTGGGCGTAGGGCACGACGCACTGGCTGAGCGTGGCGCATAAGGCCGCTCACCACTGTGTTAATTTGAACTTGTGCGGCGCACACAGAGAGCGCGACGCATTGGCCCAAAAAACAAAATTTTTTGCCATTTCCCTTAAATTTCAAAATGAAACGGTCTCCTCCGCTCCAAGTAAGTTCAAGTCATCTTGCAGTTGCCATTGATCAGTGTTTGGTGTTGTTTGAAAGAAGGAATATAAGAGTTTGAATGCCAAAATTATAAACCCTATCCTCTTGTTAAAATTTTTTCCCTTAGGGTTTTAAAATTAGTGTTTTAGAAATAATTTTGTGCCAAACTTGTTCATTCCTCACTGTTCATCCCTCCCTCTCACTGTTATACTATCAAATACAAGCCCATTTTCCTATCCCTAAGTCAGTTCATTTCCTATCATTATCCCTTTCCCATTTCACTAGTAAAAAATTCCCAAACCCCAAGTTCCCCAAACAGTCAAGTAAGTATCCATTGCTCCTACATTTGTCAAAATTCCAAAAGGCAAATTATCACTTGACAAGACCCCATTGTCCCCACTGTCCTATTTCTCCCACAGTCCCTTCCCTTTGGCACATATTTGGAAATTTAAACAAAACACCAAATTCTCATTCTTCATCTCATTCAACCCAACACACACCTTGCATTAACCTTGAAGCACCATGGAGACAGACACTGATACATCCTATGACAGAGATAGTGATTCTACCACTGAGCTACATGCACTGAGAAGGCCTCGTAAAGGTGGTAAACATGTGAGAGAAGAGCCCACCTCATTGACCCAATTGCAGGCTTGCCCACTTGCCATGGCATGTTTTCGAGAGAAGTCATGCTATCAGTATTGTGAGATGATTGCTAGGATTCATCATCATCAAGAGTTGGCTCATTTTTTTGTATTGCATTTGGATGATGGTCAGGTAACTCTTGTTGGTGTAAATTTCACTTTGACACCGGAAACCATCTCTTAAGCAACAGGAATACTGAATGTGGGTGAACAGAGGAACAAAAGACAACAGGTAGACAAAGTGCATTATGAACCATACATCAGGCCTAGCTATGTGAGACAACTCAGCAGGGTGTTCCCATTCCGGTTCCTAAAGGAATCCTATGCACCTTTGATGAAACTTATTATCAGATACTTCAGTTGTGAGGGCCGATTTTCACGCCTCTATGCCTACCACATCAGATTATTGATGCATTTCACTAGAGTGAGGATGATGAACATACCTTATTTCATGTGCCAGAATATCGAGAGAATGACCACTCTTGTACATAAGAAAACTCCCGAGCAGCAGTGCAACAGTATTTATCACTATGCACTCATCAAGATCATGGTTGTACATCAGCTTGGATTGCAGGGCATTTCATGGGAGGATTTTATTTCCCGTGATTTCTTCACAGTTCCTCAGGTTCCTTCGGAGGTTTTTCATGAGCCGGGTGAACCTTCACATCAACCTTAAGGTCATGAGATAGAGCCTATCAGTGTGCCAGTGTTTGTTACTTATCAGAGAGGCACCAGAGTATTATTTGCAGTAGCCCGACGAGTACTATCTCGACCCGGGGTGGAAGGGGTCTCATTGCCGTCATCAGCAGCACAGGTACAGGTACAGGACATAGGTAAGAGGTCCATGTAGGATGAGGGCCCTTTAGGAGGCTAGGATACTGATTTCATATTGATTGATGAGGATTTGAGCTCTCCAAGCTCAAAGTTGAGAGAGATAATTCAGGAGTAGAAGGCGAAGATTGACACCTTGAACGACAAGTTGCGGAGAACCCAATGGATCATAAACTACCTGGAGTAGTGAAAAAAACAGTTAGAAGAGCAGCAAACAATCATGGAGTTTCAAAACATCCGTGAGAACTGGCAAGATGCCCGAAGAAGCCAAGATGAGATGACACCCATTGAACGTGAGATTGAGGCGGATAGAGAGAATTGGCTTGAGAGGGTCAATATTCATCTTGAGAAGTTGTTGGAGAAGGAAAAAAAGGAAAAGAACATGCTCAGGCACATGAAGAACCATTATTGGGCACGAAATCATGTTTGCAGAGCGAGGATCAAAATCCTAAAGGCAAGGCTAAGGAGGGCACTAAAGCGTCGTAAAAGGCATGATAGACTTTAAATTTTGGCCGAAGCATCTTTTGCCCAGCATAGTGCTTGATGTTGGGAATTCAGCCCAAATTTCTTGAAATTTGCGAAAATTTTTGTCAATTTTGAATTTTTGGGCCTAAACACAAATTTTCCTGCCCAATGCGTAGCGCCACTTGGCGCACACTTATAATTGGCAGCTCTTTTGGAGGAAAACTTTGCATTTCTGGATTTTTCATCAACATTTATGCATGCCTATGGATTACCTAAGGATTTCATCAAGTTCTGGGTTGCCTAAAGGGTCAAAAACACCTCAAAAATGGCCTTTCTGCCACTTTTTGCACACACAGGAAGAAGTGTTGGGAGATTTGATGTTTGGAGGGGCAAATGGCAACAAAATCTAGAAATTCCACTTGGGTTGGAAAGTAGACAGGCAGGGATTTTGAACAAGCTATCCTTCACTCAATTTGGACTTTGGGAAGGCCCTCAAAATCAGCCTCAAACTTGTGCTACGCATATAGATTTCAGGCACGACGCATAGGGAAATTTGGCCTATTTTTCACTCAGCAGCTTAGAATTTCGCCTAGTTTTGGCTAGTTTGACTTTTTAATATAACCCTTGATGTACCTTGATGTAATTTAATGACCATGATGTAATTTTGGCACATTTTTACTTATCTTAGTGGATTCATTCACCAAAAAGTGAAATGTAAGTGAATGAATCAGTTTCCAATCATATAGAGGCAAGTTGTTTCATTGCCTATTTTCCAGTTCCTAGTTTAGATATGGTTGAAACAACTCCTAGAATGATGAGCTTGACCCCTAGAGGCATGGGAATGAGTTAGGTTTGTCTATATCATGTAGTTCTTTAGTCATTTTCAGGGTTGGACACTTGGGATTTCTTGACACTTCATTGTACATTTCATCTCTGCAATTTTGGCAAAGGAATTGACCAGGGTTTGCAGCACTCTTTGGGATCCATGTGGCTCTGTGTTTTGATGGTGTTTTTCTCCATGTGATTGTAAGTTCACTGATGTTTATGTGTATCATTTCCCTTCTTTTTTCTTCTTAAATTAAACAAATGAGTGATAAAGGTGGAATTCATTAGATTGCTTTGCTTTGCCTTCAGTTTTGTTTAATTTTCCATGTTTTCATCTGTTTGAAGAGGATTATTGAAATATTCTTGCCCTCTTCAGCTCCTCACCGGTCTAAAACTATCCATTCATTCAATCCAAAGCATCAAAACAATTTCCTTCCTTGCCCCATTCAGAACTCTGTAGAAACTAGGCCTCATCCCCGAACCCAAAACTGCCTTTCCCTTTGTTTCCAACAAAACCCCCAAATCAAATCAAACTCCTTTACTTATATACCTAGCCTAAAATTAGCCTTTATCTTAAGTCATCTCAAGCCCCTTCAATTATTTTTTGATATTGACCCAGAGAGCCCTCTCCTGTTCTGGTAGGGCTAGCTACCAGAATGAGCGTGGTTTGATGTTACCCTGATCTCTACCTTCTTTTAGCCTGAGGTAGATTTAGGCAATAACACATCTCGAATACAGTATTTTTGGGATTCAGTGACAGTCCAAACCTTTTTCATTTTTCAAACACTCTTCTTAGGTGTTCTAGGTGTTCTTCCTCAGTCTTAGAATAGACTGTTATGTCATCCAGATAGATGACAATGAAGTGTCCTATTTCATCTGAAAAAGCTATGTCCATCGCTCTTTGGAAGGTTGCACTAGCGTTCATCAATCCAAAAGGCATCTTTACATACATAAAGGTACCCCATGGAGTGGTAAAGGCCGTTTTGAGTTGGTCTTCTGGGATCACTAGGACTTGGTTGTAACCTGAAAAACCATCTAGCAGGGAGATCCTTTTAGAACCTACTACCCTCTGAAGAATATGTTCCATTTTTGGAAAAGGGTAATTTTCTTTGAGTGAGGCTCTATTAAGATTCCTGAAATCTATGCACAATCTGATCTCCCCTATTTTCTTTCTCACAGCCACTAGGTTGGATACCCAATAAGAGAACCTCACAGGTACAATTATACCTGCCTCATACATCTTTTTAATCTCTTTTTCCACTGTAGGTAATTGTTTTGGGTTTATTCTGCGAAGCTTTTGTCTGAAGGGTTTCTGATTTTCTTTCAAGGGTATCTTATGCTGTATGATTTTTGTGTCATAGGCCCTTAAATACTCATAACTCCAAGCAAACACATCAATGAATTCCTTGAATAGGTCAATGTATTTATTTTTCATGTTTGCAGGAAGGGACTTAGCCAATTTGATCATCTTGGGTTTATCTTCAGTGCCTATGTTGCATTCCTCGACATCAGAGTCTGCATGTTCTATACTGGGCTTTTTTTCTACATCATCAAAGTAAAAAAGGTCTTCTAAAGGGGCTAGACCTCGAGGTATGTTCTTGTCTTTGGTCTACAACACCTCTATTTCTTCACTACCTGTGTTTTCACATTTTTCGTTCGGATTTCCAATCTATTCGTTTAAAGTGTTTATTTCTATATTACAGGGTGTTTCTTCCTCATCTGAGGACTCTTCACTTAGGCAGCTACTGTCTGATTTGGAGTCTGAATCAGAAAATTCAAACTCGTTTCTGCCTACCAGGAAATCTTCAATTTGTTTATCTCCTTAAAAAACCTGCCAATATTTTTCATTATCCGGCACTGCAGGTCTGAATTTGGTCTGAATGATGATCTGTTGGTCGCTTGGAGTCTTAGGGTATGAACTAGCTAGGCAAGCTAATCCGTTTGCAATGACATTTTGACTCCTAGGAACAAACACTAATTCGTATTCAACAAATGTTTTCAATAAATCGATAGTGTCATTCCTGTAAGCTCTCAATCTAGGATGTTTCGCTGTGTATTCACCATTCACCTGTTTGAAAATCAGCTCGGAGTCTCCACGCACAGTTATCTTACGAGCTCCTAGTTTCTTCAACAGAGTTAAGCCCAGGATAAGAGCCTCATATTCTGCAATATTGTTTGTAAATTTTAAGTGCAGGTTGCAGGCATGGCTCTATGCGTAATCACTCTCTGGGTTATGTATCCACACTCTTGCTCTAGCAGTTCTCTTGGTGCATGACCCATCAAAACTCATCTCCCACAAGGGTTCATTCTCGGGTTTGTCATTGTTTACTTCCCTACAGCTGGGTTCTCCATTATGTTGCATTATAGGAGCTGCACTAGGCTGTGGGTTGTTTTGTTTTTCTTCATGAGTGTGGAAATCAGAGAGGTGACTAGCTGGCTGATTACGTTCTGTTTCTGGTTCACTTTGAGTTTTTATTTCAGTGCACTGTTATGAGTTTTCTACATCATTCTCCTCTGAGTCTAGAGTAGCCATTATGTTAAAGTCCATGGGCTATGTTTCCTTGTTTGTATCTATGTTTTTGGACTCTGACCCCTCTAAGGATTCATCATTACAAAGGATGAAGGAGCCAAGGTTCGTATGTACAGAGTATAAAGGAGATTTTTCAGGCTTTTCGGGGCTACTAACCTGGAATTTCATTTGTGATTCCCTGTACAATCTTATAAGTTGGCCAAAGATTGGGATTGTGGCATAGGCCCCATCCATCTGCATGGTTCCTTACAGCTTGGCTCCCCATGATCTTGATAATAACATGCCATCCTTGGGTGGCACATCTACCACAATAACATCCATGACCATACATTTTGCTGGAATCTGGGTAAGGCTCACACATAAATCTTTGATCAGACCATGACACTTTACTCTACTAGAGTCAAATGAATATAGGTCTTTATAGGGACGGGTTATCTCTAGGCCTAACCTCTCCATCACTACTTTAGGCATCAGGTTGTGTGATGCCCCAGAATCATGCATTGCATTGTGGAGAATCTTATCATGGATATTAAGACTGATATAAAAAGGGGGCACTACCCCTTCCTGAAACTTTCCTTCTATCTTTGGACCAAATAGAAGGGCAGGTTGATCATCACTTAGGTTTATAGTGTCACTGTTCTCACCCAAATTTAATGCTTTCAAAATTTGGCCTTTATATACATCTTGAGTGACCATCTCAGAGAGTGGGATAGAGATTTTAATTTTTGCAATCTCACTCTCCAAATTGAAAGTGGACTGACTCTTTGGAATGTTCAACTCTATTTTGTTAGTCACTTCCTTAGTGACTGAATCAGTGTGTTGCTTCTCGTTATGTACAATGTTTGTGATAGTTTTATTAGGAGCAATAACTACAGTGCTAGTGCTGCTAGTCGGTTTACCCTGTGTATCCATGTTTTGGTTGTCTTTTTCTTTGCTCTTTCCAGAACTCTCAGCTGATGATTTGTTATTTTCAGCAGTTGCTTTAGAAGTTTTTTCAGGTCTTTTCTTGATGGTGACCTTAGAAGCTTTTGGTTCGGGAGTTTCTTGGCTCTTTTTTCTTCTAATTTCATATTGTTCTCTGACCTGCATCATGGCATTTTCGAATCCTAATCTGTAATCCTTAGTTTCTAACCATTCCTCGTCCCAATATGAGGGTGAGGGCTGATCTTCTTCTGAGTAACAGTTATGGATTTAATTTTCTATTTCAAACATGTTTATTGTGTTCCCCTCAGACTCTTCTATGATTCCCTCATCTTTATCTAAAAAGTTCTCTTGGAATGGGGGAATGACTTGCTGATCTGATTCTCTTTGTCTGTTGGGAGTGGCATTGTTTCTTCTAAAGTTCTGGTTTTGGTTTTGGTTTTGATTTCTGTTTTGGTTACTGACTGAGACAACCATTTTTTCCATCATTTGTTGTAGCCTTTCCACATTTTTATATAAACGGTCATAATTTGGATCAGATGTGGAAGCTGCACTGTCATCTATATATGTTACCCTTTTTTCAGCTCTCAATCTTTCTCTCTTCTCAATCAGATTAGCCTCTACACTCACTCCTCCCTTTTGGATGTCTTCCAACGTGTTGTAATCTCTTTCCCTAGGCTGGTAGGCCATGTCAGCATCAAAGCCTTCGGGGTATTTCGCCAGAGCCATTCCTTGGGGAGGCTTCATGTGTGGAGGAAGAGCATTGTTAATGTTGTTAAATCTAATTGTGTAATCATGGACACTCTCTCCTATGTTTCTTTTAAGGCTCATATATTCTGCTAGGAGTTGGCGAGGGTTGGCCTTAACCTCCCATTTGTTTATGAAAGTTTGATATAGAGATGGAAGATCATTAATGCTACCCGGAGGTAGGCCTTTAAACCATTTCTTCACATCACCCCCTAAGCTCTGGGCAAAGATTCTCATTTTGACTGTATCATCATCTATCTCCATGTAGTCAAAATAATCTTCCATCCTATCTACATGGTGTTGGGCTGTGGTAGACTCCTTTGCAGTGAAGTGTGGGATCTTTGATTGATAGTCATTGGGTAAGGGTACTAGAGGCTGGGGTAAAACCATAGGTGCATACTAGGCTGCCATGGTGATGTTTTGATGAGGTATAGGGTTGACTTGGGCAGCAGTTATATGGATGACAGGGATATTGTGACCAGCAGAAGACTGATGAGCAGATCTAGGGTGGCTGAGCCCCAAGTTTTGGATGAAGTGAATATCAGTAGGCGTAGATGGAGGGGTCTGTTTATTCCCACGGTGCTTACCACTTTGAGGTGGTGAAACATGGAACCTAAGATCTAGCTGGTCTAGGACACTAAATGACCTAGTTCTTGGTAGTCCATTTTGAGTTCCTAGGTCAAAAAGTGGGTCTGATAGAGCTGTAAAGTTTTCTGGTGTAGAGTTAGCTCTATGGATGTGGCTGGAAATAGTTGATTTTTTATGTGTAGGAGATCCCTTGAGGATGCTCTTAGGATTGTCAACTATTTCAGGTGGGTATGGGTTAGGGTAAGCTCTTGTGTGAATGGTTCTTGAAGCCAGAATGTTGTTTTCTAACCAAGCAGCTTAACCCTACTTGTTACTTCTACTGTGGTTGATTATGTTATGGAGGCTGGTCTCCCAGTGGAGTCTTGTGTGAAACCAAGATAATCAGCAGGCCTACTGATCACCAGTGGAATCTTTAAATCGTTTAGGAATTATGGAGTTTCCAGGTGGAAGGTTTAGGATGTTTTTGGAGGGTATATTGTCCACCACAGTGCTTATGAGATGTCCCCTTTCAGGGATATCTTCCAAACACAGCAAACTCTAACCAAAGATTGACTGGGAGGGCATTTACCAGATATGTCACCTCTGAAAGACTGTGATATCTGGAGGCTACGTGGCCCTTTCCAGACTCTGTCTAAGAGTGTGGGAGAACACAAAAAATGGTATAGAGGTTGATCTGTGAATAGGAGTGCTTAACTTCCAACCTAACCAGAGATTATAGGTTTTTGAGATTCTTATGATGAAGTAAGATGGAAGGTACTCAGATTTCTCCCCAGCAGAGTTGCCATTATGCTGGTGACAATGATGGGAGACAGACAAATTCTATTAGTTATAGGCTCTCAGATTTTATTCCCTAGCGGAGTCGCCATTATGTTGGTGACAATGATGGGTGACAGACAAATGTTATCAGCTATAGGCTCTCAGGTTTCTCCCCAGCGGAGTCGCCATTATGTTGGTGACAATGATGGGTGACAGACAAATGTTATCAGTTATAGGCTCTCAGGTTTCTCCCCAGCGGAGTCGCCATTATGTTGGGGTTCCCTTGTTTTGGCCAGATTGGCAAGGCCAAAAGATGAGACAACATCAAACCACTTTCAGACCTCAGGATCTAGCCCTCCTGGGTCCAGAGAGGGATCTCTCTATTAAGCAAAGGTATATGTCTTTGAAGTTCAAAATTTAAGATGTTAGGCTAGTTATAGGCACAAGGTTGGTTTGTTTGATTGTTTGTTTGGTTGCTGGTTATCAGGAAAGAAGGGTTCAATGTAAGACAAGGATGAGAAAAGAGGAATAAGGCAGAGGTGAAGTATTCCAGGGAGGATTCAAGACCATTGGGAAATGGAGTTAGGAAAGGATTTTCTTGCTAATCAATATGCAGGCTTTCAATTGGGCTAGTCATCTAAAATGTTGGATCTTAAAGATGATAGTGTGATATGGAATGGTAGGAGAGGAGGAACCATAAAGTTTAGAACACACAATTAAAGACCAGCTGGTCGCACAAGGATCCTAGTGGACATGGATAACTCTAATCCCCAATGTTCCCAAATCTTCCAGCTAAATCCCAACCAGAACATCTAAGAACAGATTCATTCAATTCATACATCAGAGAGCAGGCAATAACATCCACTACACTGGTTAAATTAACTGAAATCAATTCCAGATGACACATTCTACAAGAAAAACACGATGGCAAGGAGAGCGTAAACACAGGGTACCTAACAAGGGCAAATCCTATGCCAATATTCTCCGATGTAAGTCAAGAGAAACGAAATGAAATGAATTAAACACAGAGATAGGAAAACATCACCGCTGCTTTAGATCGTGATCCAAAGAAATGTGCTTGTCATATTAAATAGCAATACCCCTATACAACAATGCCAATAACCAAATACTCTACCGAAAACCTCTCTCCTCACCATTCATAACTTTACACAGAGACTGTGTCTCAAAGAAACTACTTGCAATTCTCTGATAACTGATCAACAACCTTTACAATGAGTTTCTTCATGAATTTATAGCTCCAGTGGAGCAGAGAAGGTAGGTGAAAAACTAAATGCAGCATTAAAACTCAGAAGAGGGAGAAGGCCGAAGCCCATTTTGTATAAATTCTGTGCATTTATCTCCGGCACTCTTTTGGGTGAAAGAGTGGTCTTCTCTAGGCTTCCATTTACTCTGGTATGTCTCTGGTGTACTTGGTTGCAGTACTCTGTAGTACTTCTAGTGAATTAAACAAAAACATAGAATCAAGACGCTAAGATATGCCATACTGTGTAACAAATGCTGCTGATAGCCTAGGACTACTGTAGGGGGGAAAACTTCACTTGGACACCATGCAGAATGAAAAAATAAAGTGTACCGTGTCCTGGATTAGGAAGAAACATTTTCCTAATTTGAAAACCTGATAGCATTGTTTTCTGCGCGCTAGGCCTTTCATGCAATCCATGATGTCTTGAACCGGTACCTCTACTTCCTAAAATCCCTGACAGAGCTCAAAAAATATTCTATTTCTTGCCTCGAGCTCTCTGCTGCTCCCATACCGTCTTCGTTCAAGCAACTTTAATGGCACCGGAGAGGGTTTGCAGAGTTTGAACTCTATCCTTTGATGAAATTATGCTGCAAACACCTTTGCGGACATCTTCAGGCTCTGAATTCAAATTCTTCTGTGCACTGTGTCATTACAACAACGCATATGAGTCATGGTGATTTTCTTCCTGCCTATAACCCTGCAAAACACAAAAACCTGTTAAGAAAAACACGTATGGAGGTGGCATGGTATGGATGACTGAAAGGATGATAGTGGGACTACGGACGAATGGCGAAAAACGCAGAGGAATGGTGGAGGAGTGCTCTGGTGGGACGGTTGGCGGGATGCAGATAAATTTAACGTGAAAACCTTAATTTTGACCCTTTGAATGAATATATATGGATGGACGGGCGAATATACGGTGGAACACGTGGAACGGTGATGTGGTGGTACGAGGTCAACGGTGGGCGTGTGGTCAGATTTGGACCGTCCGATCTCAATGGAGATCGACGGTGGAAAACACGTCGAAGGGCGATGGACAGTGGGCTAGGGATACGGTGGCCATGGATTAACCTGTGCGCAGCTTCGTGAAGTGACAACTGTTGTATGAGGTGCCCCAGATCGGGCAGCTGATATGCATATCGCTCCGTAGCCTGTGCCAAACATTAACAAGCGATGAGAAGGTGGTTTTGAAATAGTGTCGTTGCCACGTGTCGCGTGATGAGTGGAATCGCTGGCTCATCGAAAAATATCCCCTACCTCCGAAAGGCGGTGCGATAGAAACTGGATGGTTTTTGAATAGTGCACGAGGACCACCGGGGCGGGTAAACTCTGAACCGTTGGATCTGCAGGTAAACGAACAGTTAAGATGCGATGAACGGTGATGAACAGCGGGAGCGAAGGATGGGGCGAGGGCGGCAATTTCCATCCATTCTGTTGAGATCAACGGCTATAAACGCGCCCGATGAACCATATGAGATAAGCGCTTTTTAGGGCGCTCGGTTCTAGTAACCAGGTCATGTGGGGGAAAAGGCTGAGGGGGCTAGGCCAAAAGGGGCTGAGACCCAGACTATGTGGGAAACAAGGATTTTGGCCCATTTTTAGAGCAAATCAAGGCCAGGGGAAGGTAATGATAGATGGGAAAAGGGGCATTAGACCAAACATGGGTTGCACGGAGGGTTTAAAGGGGATTAGAGGGGAAAACATGGTTTACAATGGGGTAATTTTCAAGGGTACAAGGGGCAATGAAGACCTTTTTGAGCACCATTATTTCCAATTCAGAGAGGCTTATGGTGGAGATCAGTAGAGGGGAGATCAATAGGCAGAGGGCATAAAGAGGTTTCAAGGATGATGTGTTTTCAGGGGAAATGCATTCCTTGAAAGCTCAGAAAACAACTTAGCCCCCTGTTTTCTTGTCAAAAATTCATAGGGGGCTAACATGACCAAGCTAGTTTTCGTGAGGTGATACTGCTCATCTCTATCACCTTCACTCTATTGTTGCAACCTATTTTTCAACTACTAGTACCTGCCATCATGTTTCCCCGTTGGAAATATCAACTCTTGTAAATATGTCCCATAAGAACTCATAACTGAAATATGATTTACCTGCACTTTCATACTGAGAGAATATTCAAGCTTGTTCTCCTTTCCCTTAATGTATCTAATCTCAAGGTAAAACTCACTTAGGATATCCAACCATCTAGCTTGGATGGAATTTATATTAGGTTGGTCAAACAACTGCCTCAATCCACTATGATCACTCATCATAACAAACCTCCTTCCAAGAAGATAATGCCTCCACGTCTTCAATGCATGAATAATAACTTCCAAATCAAGATCATGAGTCACATGGTTCTTCTCATGCTCATTCAACTTCCTTGACTCATATCATACCACTTGTCTTTCCTGCATAATGATTCCACCAATTCCTTTCTTTCATCCATTTATACATACTAAAAACTCCTTATCAGGATCTGCAATATTCAAAACTAGAGAACTTATAAGAAAATGCTTCAACTTCTCAAAACTAGCTTCACACTCAGTTCATTCAAACGTCTTTCCTTTCCTCTACAAAGATGTGATAGCTAGGATTGCCAATCCATGAGAATTTACTGATGAACCGTCTGTAATAGCCTGCTAGTCCCAACATGATTTGACCTTATCCACATTCCTAGGTGTTGGCCACTCCATGATCGCTCTAATATTTTCGAAGTCCATTGCTATACCTTCCTTGGAAACAACATGCCCCAAGTAATGAACCTAAGACTGAAATAAATTGCACTTTCTAAGCTTGGCATACCCTTGATGCTCTCTCAACAATCTCAACACGAATGATAGGTGGTCTACATTCTCATCCTCATTATTGGGGTATATCAATATATCATCAATGAACACTATCACAAACTTGTCCAAGTAAGGACACAACACAATTTTCATCAAGCACATAAAGGTGGTTGGAGGATTAGTAAGACCAAAAGGAACCACAACAAAATCATAGTGCCCATACTTGGTACAAAATGTGGTCTTGTAGATATCTTATTCTTTGATGCACACTTGATGATATCCTGATCTCAAATCAATCTTTGAAAACATTGTTGCTCCCTTCAGTTGATCAAACAAGTCACCATTTTTTAGAAATGGATACATGTTCTTGATAGTCACACTGTTCAACGACTTGTAATTAGAAAAATATGAGAGTACCATCATTCTTCTTTACAAACAACATTAGTGCACCCTAATTCTACACACTTGGCCTTATGTATCCTTTATCAAGCATTTCCTTAAGCTACAACTTTAATTCCACCAACTATGGAGTACTCATCTCGTAAGGTGCCTTTTATGTTGGTGCTGCTCCTGACACTAACTCGATAGAGAAATCCACTTCCCTATGAGGCGGTAACTATGAAATATATGCAGGAAACACATCCTTAAACTACTGCAAAACATGATACTTCTTCAATACTTCCTCATCCTCATCATCTTTTACTTTTTCACTGGAAATATACACTGCAAATAATACACAACCCTTCCTACAACTACACTTAGCTTGCATTGATGTAACCATTCTTACTGATGTAGGATTATTCTTTCCCTACAAGATTCTCTTTTCTCCATCATCATCATTGCACTCAATGGCATTCTCATAAAAAGATACCTTGGTTCTGTCAGTAAACAACTAATCCATGTGAAAAAGCATGCTATATGACCCCAAGGGAACAATATTTAGATGTGTTAATGTAGGCATACCATTAAGCTGAAATGCATAAGCTCTCACCCAATGATGAACTCTTCTCTTAGTCTCTGTAGCCAATCGCACCAACCAATATTTTTCATGCACTTCTATACTCAAATGACACTGATCCACCATTTCAGAGCTAACATAACTATAATTAAATCCAGGATCAATCAAAATGGAAACAACTTGATCATAAATTTTACATTCCATCTCAATAATGGATGGCTGATGATTTTCCTACCTATTATCAAGTGCTGCATAGATTCGAGGGATGCTCTGACCAAAATACCTGATTTTTTGTGCCTCCTAGGCACTATATATCTGAGGCCTTCCACCATGTTACAATGGACAATCCTTCTTTTGATGATCCTTTCCATAAATGAAACACTACAAATGTCCCCCACTATGATCCGAACTTTTGTAGGAATTCAACAGAATACAGATATAAGCATAAACATAGAGATGCAACATATCTAAATCTTCATTTCATGAATTTCAAAAAATTGGAAGATGCTTACAATAAAAATGGAAAAAACTAGCTCGGGCGATGGTAGCTTATCTCTAAGGAGAGATGTGACAACTACATGCCTCTGAACTGTGTTACAATGATTCTTCAGGGAATTTTTATTATTTAACTATAAGGGAAAACCCTAACCCTAGGAGATGGAACGCCAAGAGTTTGTGGGCCCCGTTGGGGTTAGTTGGGCATCCAACTTCCCGGGGTCGCAACTTGGTCATATGATCTCCATTTTGCGTGTACGATACCTTATTGGAAATACATTTCCAAGTAATACAAGATTTTCCATAGGCCCGTGCATCTGGATACGACTACGAGCCTGCTTCAGACCTCAAAAAAAAGTCGTTGAGGGGGTCAAAACAACTACGAAAAAATTCTAAAAATAGTAAATGTTTCTATAATCAATGAAACGACTAAAAACTAATGGTGGTGTATGTTGAATAGGTGGGTGGACACCAATATCCACTGTATATTAGTCCTCCCCCCTTAGGAAGAAATGGTCCCCATTGCGTGTAGAGCCTCTATGAGGTGAGGAAATATCTGTTGAACCTAGTCCATGATGAAACACATGCATTGATGAAGGAGTTGGCCTGCTTTGACAACTCGATATAGTTGGATACTATGGTTGTGAGTGTTATTTATTCATTTTTCTATGATCCTATAAGTTGTTTCCTATTCGATGCAACTTTGGTTGAGCTCTATTGGTGTCAGTTTCTTAGCAATGTTAGATGTGTCCAAGAATGGGGGAAAGTATGGTCGCAATCGATCCACATTAAATATTGGGTGCAAGCCAAGGAACGATGGAATGATGAGCTCAAAGGAATGGTCCCCTACAACCTTGGTGATGGAATATGACCCATTTCAGAGTGGGATAAGCTTGCAGTGGGGCCTAATGAGGCACTCCTTCTGCAAATGTAACCAAAATTTATCGCCCACCTAGAACTCGTGTTGCACCTGATGTTGACCATGAAACTGCTTGTACTTATCATTGGATCTGTCCCAAATGTCATGGAATTGCTAGAGGATGTGATAAATGCGCTGAATTAATTTGTTAGCTGTATCATCTTCAGACTGGAAATGAGCCAAATTTTCTCGATTCACTGCAAATGGTATGGCCACATCAATGGGACATAGTGGATTGATCCCAAGCCCACCTAAAAGGGGTTTTGACCAGTTGATATATGGAGAGATCCATTGTAGGTATGTTGGACATAGGGTAGGATTTCATCCCATGTGCATGGATACTTCGAGTTGTACATGCGAAAAATGTGCATGATCATTTTGTTGACGACCTTTGTTTAGCCATCAATTTGGGGGTGGAAGGTTGTGGACTTAGTGAGATTGGTATCCAACATCGACCATAGGATTGACCAAAAAGTACTAAAGAACCTGCTGTCCCAATCCAAGATAATGAACTGGGGGATCCCAAAGTATAACCACACTCATTCAAATAAGATCTTAGCAGTGGATTTTACTGTGATACTCATCTTGTAGGCTTCCAAAACGGCCATATTAGAGAATATGTCGATGGCCATGAAAACACAGTCATTTCCATGCTTAGTAGAAGGAAGGCTTGACATGTAATCAATCGAGATGGATTCCCAAGGCTGACTAGGAGTAGGCAAAGGAGTATATAGGCCTTGATTCTTGATTTTTAGTTTGGAAATGGCACAAGAATTGTAGGATCTGATGTACTTACCAATATCCTATTGAAGGTTCCTCCAATAAAAATACTTCTGCAACATTGCCACGATTTTATCTACTCCAAAATGTCCAGCGACCCGACTGTAGTGTGCATCCAAAATAATCTTAGCATGCTCGCTTGAAGGAACACATAGGCGTCCCAAGTGGAAAAAAAATGTGCCCTAGAGGTGAAAATATGAAACTTGTTTGCCTTCCATGAGTATCTAGTATGTGTTGTCGAGTTCTAGATCATTGTTGTAAAGATGCGACCACCCCGAAGTCTCTTGTCCATAGGAGTCAGGCATAGTGGTCAACACCATAATTGGTGGTTGGATGAGACAATATACAACATTATTGGTGCATAGGACATTATTTTCAAATGGAACTGTTGTAAATATGTCGAAAATTTCTGATGGTGATCGTTCTGCAACTTTCTTTATGTCTGCATGAACTACAGGGGTTGATGGTTTGTGTGAATGTCCTTCCCCATAATGTAATTCTTCCATTGTCGGTAGGCCTGTACAATGGAAAGCATCTCTTTTTCATAGGTGGGATAATTTCATATTGTTTCTGAAAGTGTCTCGCTACGATATGCCACCAGATGTCCTTGTTGAGTAAGAAATGCCTCGACAACATAGTCAAAGGCATCTGTCTCAATCTCAAATGGTTGATGTAGGTCTGGTAATGTGAGCACTGGTGCAAATCATAGGAAATGCTTCAACTTGGAAATTTTTTTATGTTGGGATTTGTACTAGAAGAACTTTTCTTTCGCCTCCGCCCTTGGTGACTTGAATCAATAGCCAAGTGATATGAGAGAAACCAAATAAGAACCTACGGTAGAACTTGGCAAGTCCTATAACGCTGCGTATCTCTATTAGAGTGGTTGGGGTTGGCCAATATCGAATGACTTGTATCTTGGTTGGGTCCACATGAACCCCGCTCATCAATGATGTACCCCAGATATTAAACTTGGGTCATACCAAAAGTGCATTTATCCAAATTGGCACACAACTTGTGTTGTTGTAGGGTTTGGAGGACATGTCGAATATGGTGTAGTTATCTTCCCAACTTTTGTTGAATATCATGATTTTTTCCAAATACACTACCACGAATGGGTTGGTGAAGGGACACAAGATGTCATCCATCAACCTCATGAAGTTTGTTGGGGCATTCGTTAACTTGAAATGCATAATTAGCCATTCGAAGAGGCCCTCCTTGGACTTGAAGGAAGTCTTCCATATATCAAAGGGTTCGATTGGCACCTGATGATAGGTCATCAATATTTGGGATTTGATACCTATTCTAGACAGTGATCTTATTTAGTGCCTGATCGTCAATATATAGTCTCCAAGTGTTGTCTTTCTTCTGTACCAATATGATCGGGATCCCACAGGGTGATGAACTTGGAATGATGTTCCCTTTCTCCAAAAAGTTCTGAATCTACCTCTTAATTTCATAATTCTCCATAACATAGCATCAGTAGATTGATATGTTTTGTAGCAGCGTACTTGGGGTCAGATCTATGGAGTGCTTGACCTGACAATAAAGGGGTACCCCTGTGGGTGAGGTGAAGAAGTCTTTGTATTCCTCCATGACCTTGTACATTTGTTTTTTCCGTGTGGAGGACCCCTTCCTAGAGGCTATGGATGTGGCCACAATATTCTTCTTTCTCTGATGGAGAATCATAAGGAATAAAATTTTCCCAGTCTAGGAAATGATCTTACTACATTTATTTATAGATATCAAAGAGATGGTGGTAGGCGGTGTTACCTCTGGTATCCTGTACAAATTATTTCCCAAAGAAATAATAACATTACAAGGCCTAGACTCATATAGAACATGATTCTTCCAAAATTATACTTGGCCTAATAATACATCACAAATGTCAAGAGGAGCATCATCACATAGTACCTCATCTTTGAAGGGATCAATGCTATAGGGAAGACAACATTATTGGCTGACGTGAAGATCTATCCCTTGGTGAAGCCACCTGATGGTGTAGGACTGTGGGTGTTGGGTGGTTTATAGGCCCAAACGCTTCACAACCTCTGCTGATGTGAGGTTATTTTGGATTCCTGTGTCGACAATGAACTACAGTAGAGAACCCTTCACCCACATATGTGCTTGGAAGAGGCTCTCCCCCTCCTCTGGATCTTTAGGTTCAATCTTCTATATTTTGGTGGTGGAAATGGTGACATTGGGCTTTGCATTAATAATTTGTTTCCCTTTTTCATTCCCCTTGTCACATTCTGACTCGTTATAATATACATATTATTTGGAAGCCTTTAGAGTAGCCACCAGTGACTGATCGACTCGACACTCACTTGTGTTGTGAGTGGGGCTCTTATGGAACTCACACCATTTCCATGTGCCCTTCTTTGTCTTCATGGTGCTTTTATTTTCTTGCGGCTTCGATGGGTTGTCTTGGGTCACCCCACATTGGCTTTTTCCTTTGTTCTGTAGTTTGGGAGTGCCTTTCCCTTGCTTTAGATTCCCAAATCCAAATTCTTGCTTTTCTTATATTTTTTCTCAATCTTGGTAGCATAGAAGTATGTTGCACAAATCGAGGATATGTCTAGGAAATCCATTTCCTCCTAAATGTATTTGTGCAAGAAATTTCGGTAATTGAGCACCAGATGTTTTTTCGAATCTTTGATACCCAAATTTGTGCGCAGGGTATGGAAAAGATTCATCAGCTTGTGCACATCTTGATCTCTTTGTTGCCACAACATCATCCATTGTATGTACATGTCCTCATAGCTCCCCATAGGGTAATACTATTCTTTGATGGTGTCTAAAAAATAATTCCAAGTGGGTGCGACTGAAAATAGTGAGGGCTCTCTCTCATCATCTGTTCACAGTAGGTTTCCCACTGGCCCTTGATATGGGGGGTGGGTTTGAGGAGTGAAAAAGTAATATTTTCCTAATTGGAAAAGTCTTGAACCAAAAAATGTACTTCCAATAGATTTAACCATCTATGTACTATGTTTTCATCTATCTGTCCTTCAAATATGGGAATTTCAAAGATGACTTGTACCTTAAAGGGAGTGGCACCTCGAGAGTGGCTGCTAGATGAAGATGCATCGCCTATGGGTAGCCACTGAAGGATTTGGGAAAAGTCATCCATCATCGCATTCCTATGTCACTCAAGGGATTCCTTAAGCAATATTAGGAAAGGATATCCTACTCCCTCATATTTATTGTTTTCCTTCACGGGAGTTCATCGAGGTTTGTGAGGTTGGTCTTGCAAAGGTTCAACCAGTTCGAGCCCTAACTCCTTCTACCCTGACCTTGTTGGGGACATGTAAGAAAAACAGAGAAAAAGAAGACTGCTCTGATACCACTAATCCAAACATATGTGGGAACGTAGTAGAATAAAGATATAAACAGAAACAAAGAGATGTATAAAAAACAAATATTCATTTTATTAATATCAAAGAACTGAAAGACACTTACATACAAAATGAAAATAAACTAGCTCGGGCGATGGTAGCTTAGCTTTGAGGAGAGATGTGGCGGCTACATGCTTCTAAATTGTGTTAAAATGAGGCTCAAGGGAATTTTTATTATTGAATATAAGGGAAAACCATAAAGAAGAAAAACCCTAACCCCATGATATGGAACGCCAAGAGTTTGTAGGCCCTATTCGAGTTAGTTGGGAAAACAACTTCCCAGGGTTGTAACTTGGTCATATGATCTCCATTTGGAGTGTATGATACCTCGCTAGAAAAATATCTCTGAGTGCTATAGGAATTTCCAAAATCAAGTGCCTGCAAATACGTCCAAGAGCATACTTCGGACCTAAAAAAAATTCCATTTAGGGGGTCAAAATGGTTCCGGAAGTTCAGGACTTGAAAAACATCTAAAAATTGTTAATGTTGTTATAATCAAGGAAACAGATGAAACTGACTTGGGGTCTAGGTGGAATAGGTGGGTGGCCACCAATATACACTTGGATCACACTTTTACCTTTATTCTTCTTCTCTACAGGCTGAGATCCATGTCCTTTCTCAGTTGCATTAAAATTCTTATAAGGAGCCACATTTTCTTTCTCACCTGTATCCTACGATCTTCCTCACTTCTGAGGCCATTTTTCCTTAATATTCTCATTCCATTTCCAATCATGTTTGTTCTCAGGCTTTCACTTTGACTAGTCATAACAATGCATTAATTTCAGGATGGATTCCTCTAATGACCAAGGCTAATCAAACTCAATCTGGTCTCTAAATGCTACTACCAACCCACTAATGAACCTTTGAATATTTTCCTTCTCATCTTTAAGTTAAGGTACATAGAAATGTAGTGATTAGGTATATTAAAGGTATATCACATGGGAAAAAGAGAAAGTGATGTATAGATATACCTTTGACCCTCTCTATCTGTCCATCTGTTTGCAGATGATAAGTTGTACTGAAGGCCAACTACGTGCCCAAACATGAAAAAAAATCCTTCGAAAACTTGGAAGTGAACTTCACATCCATTTCTGATACAATCTTCTTTGGAACACCATGAAATCAGACCACATCTCTGATGAAAACCTATGCCACATCACTAGCTGAATACATAGTCTTCAATGGAATGAAGTGCACAACCTTTTTCAACGTGTCCACGACAACCATGATGGAATAATTTTGTTTAGATGTCCTCGGAAAACCTATGATGAAATCCATGGAAATGACCTCCCATTTCTAGTATATAATCACAATCAGTTGTAGCAGTCCACCTGGATGGTTACCCTCTACTTTCACCTACTAGAAATCCAAACATATAGCTACTAACTATGCCACATCCTTCTTTAGATTCAACCAACAATAAAAATTCTTTATTGTATTAAATTTCCTCTGATAACCTGGGTGACTTGAATATGGTTTCGCGTGAAACTCCCTCAAGATCACCTTCTTGATCTCACTACTGTCTGGCACATACATCCTATTTCTAAACCTGATAAATCCATCTGTTGTAGGATAATAGTCCACATCCTGTGTTCTTGCACCTGTACCTATACCACTACATGTACTTATACTCTACTGTAATATGTGCCTAAGATCCATATACTTGAAATCCTGTTGAACTGTTGTTGGGTGCTGGTTTTGTACATTTTTCCTACACTTATCTTCCTTATTTTTCTTTATAACTATAACCAATGGGAGTATCTTTTACCCCTTTTTTCTACCTTTTTACCCTAACTAGTGTTGTTTCACCTTGCTTTCGTTACTTTTCCAATTCACCAATTACTATGATCTATTATACCTTTTTATGACTAATTGATGGTGAATGTTTGGAAAAGGTTGATGGTCTTTGTGTTGCTCTTTTAGATGTCATTTGTAGCACCAAATATCTCAGATACAGAATTCAGAGGAGCAGTTCGGATAATGCTATTACAACAAAGAAATGTTGTAACACCTTGCTGTTATAGACCTACCAATAACTGTTGTTACGCTCTGTTGTTACAGATTCGTTGGAAAATTGTTGATACAGTTGTATGGTTGACTGCTCTTGTTTCTATTATTGTTGATCTGTCCTTTGGCTGTTGCACTACAGCTGTGTTTTTGTTATGATAACTTTAGGAGCTGTTAACATTGTATTTTTGGGATAATAGCATAAGGGCAGTTCCGATTGTAATCTTTTAATTTCTAATTATAACTTTATTAGGGAGTAGTTATAACAGTATGAGTTCTATTTTGATCAGCATGAGAATCGTAAGATTCTCATGACTGATCTATTCCTGGATTTTCTGATGTAGCCACTATATATCTCTTGGCCCTAGAGGTCAAGAGGTTAGCGGAGAACAACATTGTTTTTCCTCTGTAAGTGTGTTCAGATTAATATAGATCATATTGTCATCATTGTTACATGTGTGATTCTATTCAATTTCGATTAAAGTTCCTTCTCTACTCGTGCCTTGCTAGGGAGGAAGGGCCCTCCTTCTTAGCAGGGGTTACAGTGATTACAATAGTTGTGTGTGTATGTAATTGTATTTCATTTTATGTATCGTTAGAGTGTTGTTGTTGTTGTTCAGCTGAGAATATATCTGCTTCGATTTCTATAATTTATATGTTGTTACACATATGTTAATAGAAACACCAACAGGGTACTTATGGTGTGGTGAGCTAAATAGATCAATTGAAGTGTGATTTTAATCTTGTGGATTCTTTTGTTTCTGCATGAGTGGTTTATTTCCAGCATTTTACTTTAGCAACGATTTCTTTTCTTTGAGATTACTTCTGGCTGGTGTATGGGCACAGACAATGCTACTATCATTGGAATAAACAAACATCCATGGATTGATAATTAAATGTGTGTTGTCCAGTCATTTAATAAGTGATTTATATAGTCCAACATTTTGGCGCCATTGCCGGGGATGGAAGTTACGATCCAATCAATCAGAGTTGTTTCTAAGAAGTGCAATTTTTATGTGTTTCTATAGAGTGTCTCCAACAACACAATTGCTAGGTGGTAAGATGAGAGGTAAGAACTTGCACATCGCTCTAACAGGCTTGAGCGGGCTCACCAATGTCTTGCTGAGACACTTAGGAATGGAATTTTGGGTGTTTTTTTTTAGGGTTCCTTCAGCTATACAGTCGTTGGGCAGTAAGACAAGAGGTAAGAACCTGTGCATCGCTCTAACAAGCTTGAGCAAGCTCACTGCTATATAAACTCAAGCACTTATAGGATGAATTGATATGCATAGGGCCCATGTGTGCCGGTAGGACAACATCAACATCTACAAACACCCCCCACTCTACTAACTATAGGAAAGACAGGTTATAAGAAGGAAAGTAAGAGTGCAGATTTGGGAAGGAAAAAATTCTTTGGAGATATGATTTCAAGGGCAGAAAAGGAATAGTCAACGTCATACTGAGATAATAGGAAGATAGGACCACAAAAAGTAGCTACCATATCAAGGCCTAGACCATCTGTGTCTTCAGTGGCTGGACCTCACCATCCAATGAATATCATATCCACTCCTGATATAAAAACTCCAAATTCAAAACAACAATGGAGAATTATTGACCAGCATTTGAGAATTGAAGGACACGGAGAGACTAGTGGGGATCATCAGGAACCTGAGGAATAAAATTTAGTTGATCATCAATTGGATGTTGGTAGTGTTGTTAACAATTGATCCTGGAATAGCCTGATCCTTCTATTTGTCAATCTCCAGTACACTCCAAGGCTAGTTCATCCTATCAGGAAGAATCAGCCATGGGGGACGAGAATGTTAAAGCATATAGCTTTGTTACTTTTGAATTCCCAATAGTAGTAACATGGGACGAGGCTACTATGAAGAAAATCCCTTTATCATCCCTACCATCCTTTCAAGGGATGGCTGTTGAAGATCCTAATACCTTTCTGTTCGAGTTTGATGTGCTGTGTAGAGGTTATGACTATACTTCATACGCCCAAAAGCTGAAATTATTTCCTGCTACTATGAAGGGAGTAGCATTAAGATGGTTCATGAGATTGGGTGCTGGCACAATTCAAACATGGAATAATATGAGAGAATCCTTCCTCTTCAAGTATCAAGACTACTACCGAACGAAGGATTTGAAGGACGAAATTTTCATAATTGCACAGAAGGAGGAGGAGAGCCTAGAAGATTACCTGGAGCGATTCCACTATAATTTACAAAGGTATAAGTTTAGTAACTTAGATCCTAAGATTCTAAAGCCAATATTATTACGAGGTTTAAGAGAGGAATTTTTGGAACATCTGAATATAATAGGAAAATGAGACATATCACAAGAAACATTTGATGAGAGAATGAAGCTTTGCCTACGTAGATCAAGAGGATCGGTCAAAGGAAAAGTTCCAGTTCGGGACCCTTCAATCAAGATATAGAAGTCCACAGGTGGAGGAGTAACCAGAGCAGAGATCGAGAACTTATTTGAGGATTTTAAAACCGATCTCCTTAGCACTCTCTCTGCCTAGATCACTACGGTACAAGTCAAGAAGGAACAAGCAAAAGCTGAAGAAACCTTAGCAATATTCTATCCCCGATGAAAAAAGAAACATTTGGAAAGAGAATGTGGACTGAATAGTGTCAGCTTCTGCAACATCTGTGAGTTGGCGCACTCTGCAAATCAGTTTCTTGAGTTGCCCATACTTAAGGCGCTACTCCAAGAATCAACAGAGGATGTTCAATCTTCTTATTTTATCAGATCAAAGAGACCATGGCAGCCGCGACCTACAATTATGCCTTCAGATTTTTCTTCTTTTTATCCTTGGAATAGTGCTTATAACAGTCAACAATACCCATGGCAGTATCCTACTCCTTCCTTAACATAATTTCCTTCACCATGGAACCAGTGGCCATCTCCTCCACCAATGCAATATCCTCCATCACAACCCAATCCTTAGGGAAAAAACTAGAGAGGTAATGGCCAAGGTCCAGTACCCCCTCCAATACCAATGCAACAACAGTAGTTACAATTGCCTTCTACTTAGAATCCTACACCTTCTGTCCGACCCCAATTACCTGTACAACCTAACCCCAATCCAAATAATAAGGCAGCTCAGAGCATGGATGCTCTGGTTACCCTCCAGACTTATCTTATCACTCCTATTGGACTTAATGAGGTTCAACTTCGGTCAGGGAAAGTAATCAGATCTGAACACACTCCCATTATTATCGAATAAATTAAACAACCTGGAAAGGATATGGACGATTTTGAGGCATCTGTTACATATGTAATAGCTGATACAACACCCAATGTTACACCTGTAATAGCTAGCTTGAGAAAGTATGTTGTTTCTACAACAGCTAATTTGAGTAAGGCTGGTACATTTGTGGTAGCTGACCCAGCTGTTAGCATTCAAAATCCCCCATATCCTCAACGATTAACTGAAACTGGGTTGACCTTACAACCTGAATTTGAATTCCTTAAGGAGATGCAAAATTTATATGTACATATTCCGTTGTTACAAGCTCTTAAAGAAGTGCCTATCTATGCTAAAACAGTGAGGGATCTATGTGTCAAAATACCTGGGAGGAAACCTAAGGACCCTGCTACTATCCATGTCTTGGGAAAATTGTCTGATCTTATGATTTATTAGCCTTTTATGACCAAGTGTAATGATCCAGGGAACCCCACAGTGACTGTTCATATTGACAATCATCTTATAACCAATACCTTGATTGATCTAGGGGCAACTATTAATGTTATGACTAAAGACCTCTTCATCTCTCTAGGACTTCATGGAATTAGACCTACACCTACAGTGCTTGAACTAGAAGATAGGTCCCATGTTAAGCTTGAAGGAATGATTGAATATGTGCTTATCACTGTGGCCTCTTGGAACTACCTGGCTAACTTTCTCATTTTTTAAACCAAATCCAATCTGGGGGGTCATCCTTTAATCTTGGGAAGACCATTGCTAGCCATTGCAGATGCATATATCAGATGTAGGTTTGGATCTATGGTGATATCAGATGGATAGGCCACTTAGAACCCGAATCTTTATCCCCCAGAAAAACCTCATATGGATTTGAACAGTCCCTGGTGGGATGACTTTGCACCTGAATCTGATCTTTCCCTACCTCTTCTCATGCTTGGAAAAGAAAAATACTTTAAGGACGAAACAAAGGATGATATTATTAATGGTTTTATCAGTAATCCATTCCCTATTGCCTCCATTAGAGATTTGGGAGAAGAAGGTGAGGAAGATGATGCAATTATTGAACATTTGAAAACAACTCCACTTACTATCAGCAGTTTCGTTGAAATCGAACCTGGAAAATGTTTAAACATCAATCCTAACCTGACTGCTAAACAAAACAGATTTTTGATACAACTGTTACAGAAATACAAAAATGCATTTACATGGGAATATACTGATATGAAAGGAATCCATCCTACCCTATGCACTCACCGCATTTACCTTAAAGAATATTGCAAACCTGTTAGACAACCTCAGCGTCGAATGAACCCCACACTTAAGGAGATAGTAAAATAAGAATTGCAAAAGCTCCTTAATGCTAATTTCATCTACTTGATTTCTGATAGCCAGTGGGTGTCTCCACTTGTCATTGTTCCAAAGAAGAATGGAAAATGGAGGGTCTGTGTTGACTATAGAGAACTTAACAAGGCCACTCAAAAGGATCATTTTCCCTTACCATTTAATGATAAAGTCTTGGACACTCTTTATCGAAAAAAATATTTTCATTTCTAGATGGGTTTAGTGGCTATAATTAATGGCTAAAGTGTCCTCAGACACGTAATTTTATTAATCAGAAAAACAATTGCATTTGGAATTATGCAAGAGTTTACACCCGAACAACAAAACCACTCTTGCAATGAGCTATTTATATTCTCAATGTCCTAACTTCCACTAATTATGGATAACTTATTAAATAACAAGTGTCAAATTACATTAAATGCTATTCCAAATAACTAGCTAACAAAAAGGCCTAAGATATGACACAGTTGGAGAGTCATATCTTGTTACAACAATATGCTAATTCTAAATGTCTCCATAAAATAATTAAATATTCTAGAATAATAATTATTAATTTAATATATTAAATTAATAATTATTTTATTCAAACTTTATAACCTATGATAATATTTATTTTTGGATCATCTAACATTCCCCCCTATGATCCAAAGATACAATACAACAGATACCAAGTTCATCCCTGGACTTAGTAAATTTTATTCTGCCAAGAGGTTTCGTGAAAATGTCAGAGGTCTGATCTTCTAAAGGACAATAAATCAACTTGATGACATCCTTTGCAATGAGTGATCTGATATGATGATACTTGGTGTCCACATGCTTTGTCTTTGAATGAAAAACTAGATTCTTGGCAAGCTTTATTGCTGACTAATTGTCGATGAATAATGAAGTAGCTTCTGCTGGAGGAATTCCCAAGTCCTGTAAAACACAACATAACCAAATAATCTCACATGCTGCTTCCCATGCTCAAATGTATTCTGCTTCTACTGAAGAAGTGGTCATTGTAGCTTGCTTCTTGCAACTCCAAGAAACTGCAGCTGACCCCATGTTCATTAAGTAACCTGAGGTTGATGCCCTGACATCAATACTGCCAGCAAATTCGGCATCTGAAAATCCACCAAGTACAAAATTTTTAGTCTTTTTGTAAAGAAGACCAAAATCTTTTGTTCCTTGGATATATCGAAGAACTCTTTTGGCTGCATTCTAGTGGCTGTCTAGTGGTTCCTACATAAAAACGTGAAAGAATATTGACTGCATAAGATAGATCATGATGAGTGGTTGTTAAATAAATCAAGCTGCCAATCAACTGTCTATAAGTAGTGCTGTCCACCTTTTCCACCCCTTCAAATTTTGAAAGTTTCAAGTTTTGTTCCATAGGGGTAAGGATAGGCTTGCAATCCTGCATTCCAAATCGCTGAAGAATTTCCGCTGCATATTTACTCTGAGAAATGAAGATCTAATGTGGATGTTGGAATACTTCAACACCAAGATAGTAGTGAATTAGTCCCAAATATGTCATCTTAAAACCTACATGTAACTCCTTTTTCACCTGTTCAATGTGATCATCATTGTTGCCTGTGATGATCAAATAATTGACATACATAATCAAAATCACTAGATTTTTACCTTGTTGGCGTACGTACAAGGTATCATCAGATTCACTGCGATGAAAACCAACTTTGCGAAGGTATTCATCCATTTTGGCATACCAAGCTCGGGGAGCTTGTTTTAACCCATATAAAGCCTTTACCAGTTTTCAGACTTTATGTTCTTGTCCATCAATTTCAAAACCTGGTGGTTGAGTCATGTACACTTCTTCCTGTAAATATCCGTTGATAAAAGCACTTTTTACATCCATTTGATGAACTTTCCATCCTTGTTGAGCTGCTAAGGCAAGTGTGAGGCGGATGGTGTTCCATTTAGCTGTAGGAGCAAACGTTTCCTCATAATCTATCCCTTCCTACTGCGCAAAACCTTTAGCAACAAGTCTTGCTTTATACTTGTCAATATCACCATTTTTCTTGTACTTAATTCGATAAACCCATTTGCATCCAATAGGTTTAACATGCTGAGGACAATCAACAAGTTGCCAAGTGTTGTTGTGTTGAACTGCCTGATATTCATCAACCATTGCCTGTTTCCATGCTTTATGTTTTACTGCCTCTTGATAAGAAGAAGGTTCAGTAAAATAATTTGCTATCAAAGCAAAATGGCCTTCATTTTGTTTTGATCCCCTTGTACCTGTTTTATTTTGTTCATTAGGCCTTACATCTTTCAAAAGTTGAACCGCCCATTTCGACAATTGATGTTCACTGGTTTGGGCTTGTGAAAAATCGCCATCTTTAAAAAGAGGGTTGATGTAAACTGATGTCTGTTGATCAACAACAGGTTCTGGGGGCGGAGAGTCATTGTCAGAAGAACTGCTGCTGCTAGGATAGTTGGATGAACTGCTAGAATACACAAAGTTGGATGATCCATGCATGAAGAATACACAATAGTCTTCCATGCTGCCAACAGTCCACGGCTTTGTTGTAACTACACTTGCTCACCACGCCACCGTCTCAGATAGATCTGCTCTACGTCCACTCACAGACATGAACAACCCTTGGCAACTAGGTAGCTCATAGCGAAAACTCACATCTAGGCAACTCACAGCTAGGTCTAAGACAGTCACACAGTTTTGCATTTTTTCTTGATAATAAAAATGATTTTAGAATTTACAAATCTAAAATCAATAATAAACTTTTAAACAAAAAAATTTGACAAATTCCATACCAATCATTTGCTGATCAATTCAATGGATTTTTCCAAGAACTTGTAGAGCTGGAATCTCCTCTTCACATTCATTGCAGCATTACCGTAGCTATGAAACCACAATAATCGCCCAAGTGTCCTCAGACACGTAATTTTAATAATCATAAAAACAATTACATTTGGAATTATGCAAGAGTTTACACCCGAACAACAAAAACACTCTTGTAATGAGCTATTTATATGTTCAATGTCCTAACTTCCACTAATTATGGATCACTTATTAAATAACAAGTGTCCACTTACATTAAATGCTAATCCAAATAACTAACTAACAAAAAGGCTTAAGATACGACACATTTGGAGAGTCATATCTTGTTACAACAATATGCTAATTCTAAACGTCTCCATAAAATAATTAAATATTCTACAATAATAATTATTAATTTAATATCTTAAATTAATAATTATTTTATTCAAACTTTATAACCTATGACAATATTATTTTTGGATCATCTAACAATAATCAAATACAGATTGCTCCAGAAGATCAAGACAAGACAACCTTTACTTGTCCATGGGGTACCTTTGCATACAGAGTCCTTCCCTTTGGTCTCTGCAATGCACCTGAAACCTTTCAAAGGGAAATATTAGGTATCTTTTCTGATCTTTTGAATGATTTTCTTGAAATATTTATGGATGATTTTACACCCTATGGGGATGCCTTTGAGACAACATTAGCTAACTTGGAAAAAGTGCTGGAATATTTGGAACAAACTGATGTTGCTCTCAGCACGGAAAAAGACCACATGATGATGACTGAGGGAATTGTGCTGGGAAATTTCATTTCAGCAGATGGAATCAAGGTAGATTCTGCAAAAAATAGAGGTAATCTCGAAAATCCTGACCCCTATGACTCCAAAAGAGGTACGTAGTTTTTTGGGACATGCAGGATACTATAGGAGGCTTATAGAGAATTTCTCAAAGATTGCATCTCCTTTATTTTCATTACTGATGAAAGATGTGGAATTTGTGTGGACATAAAAGTGTGAGCAAGCCTTTTTGAAGTTGAAGAATTGTGTAACAACAATACCTTTTTTACGAGGACCAAATGGAAATTGTCGTTTCATATTTCTACAGACGCATCTGACATGGCTGTGGGTGTTGTTTTGGGGCAGCTGGAGGATAAGAAGCCTTATGCCATTTATTACATTAGCAAGAACTTGACTCCAGCATAACTTAACTACACTGTTACTTAGAAAGAATTCCTAGTAGTAGTGCATGTTATCAACAAATTGCAGCACTACATCACCGGGTACTAAGTATTTGTACACATTGACCATGCTACAATTCGATTTTTAATGAACAAACCTGTTACTAATGGTAGAGTTACATGATGGTTATTGTTGTTACAAGAATTTGACATTACTATTTTAGATAAACTTGGAAAAGATAATGTACTTGCTGATTTCCTTTCTAGATTAACTATAAGTGATGACTACACTGCTACTGAGGATTCTTTTCCAGATGAGTATCTTTTTGTCATTTATACTCACTCACCATGGTATGTAGATATAGCCAATTACCTTGCTGCAGGAAAATTTCCACATCAATTGTCTTCCAAGGAAAGAAGGAAGATTATACAACAGAGTGCTACCCACTCCTGGATAGAAGGTAATCTCTATCACACTGGGCCAGATTTTCAGATTAGGCAATGTGTTAGAGAAGATGAGGTATTTGAGATCCTAAAGGCTTGTCATGAGGAACCTTGTGGGGGACACTTTGCTGACAAGAGGACATGACATAAAATACTCTCAACAAGGTACTACTGGCCAACTATATTCCAGGATGCTAAGAAGTTTGTGAAAGGATGTGATTGTTGTGAAAGGATGGAGCAACCTCTAAAATAGATGAGATGTCATTACAACCTTAGATAGTAATAGAACCATTCGAGAAATGGGCCCTAGAATTTGTGGGGCCAATTAATCATTCATCACAACAAAAAGCATACATATTTTTCTGCACCGATTATGTCACAAAAGGGGTCGAAGCAAGGGCACTAACTAGAGCAACAGTGCAGGCTATTTCAGACTTCCTGTTTCAAGATATTTTTGTTTGCTTCTGGATACCCAGAGAGATAGTGACAAATGGGGGTCCTTAGTTCAGATCTCATTTGATAAGGAAGTTTGTTGAGAAGCATGGAATCCATCATAGAATCACCACACCCTATCATCCAAAAGAAAATGGGCAAGTAGAAAGCACCAATAAAGTCACTGAGGGAATATTGACAAAGACAGTAGCCAGCCATCGAAGAAACTGGGCTAAGAAAATTCCAGTAGTATTGTGGGCTTACAGGACAACATGGAGGAATACTACATGCTTCTCACCATATGAATTTGTGTATGGTAAGAATCCCTTATTCCCCATAGAGTTTGAAATAAAGACATTAAGAACAACATTGCAGGTCGATCTGGATTTGAGTACAACACAGACTCAAAGATTGAACTAGCTCAATGAATTGGAAGAGAAATGGATGGCTGCCATTCAACAGAAAGAAATTTTCCAGCAACAAAGAGTCGGATGGCATGATGGGTTTATTAAGAAGAAAAATTTCCAGAAAGGAGATTGGACTCTTTTTTATGATTCAAGGTTCAAAGATTTCAAAGGCAAGCTTTGCACCATATGGCTAGGTCCTTACGAAGTGGATACACTATTTGACAATGGGACTATACAATTGGTTATTATTTACAGTGCTAAGATGCCATTACTGGTTACTGGGCACCATCTAAAGTTATATCATCAACCCGCTTCGAAGGAATCATTTGTCAACATTTTCGCGGACTCTGATCTTCATGTTACAACAGTAGGGGAACGTTCTCCTCTGCAACCTTAAAAGTTGAAATTCCAATAAGTGTAGCAGTTGAAAACCACCTTTGTGGCAGCTGTTACACTTGTTTAATATATATATATATATATATATATATATATATATATATTAACAAAATAAAATAAAAACAAAAATAAATCTACCTGTGAAAACCCCTTTTCGGGGCACAGTCAGACAACCAGTAATAGTTGAAAACCACTCTCGTGGTGGTTGTTACACCCATGTTTTTCTCCCTGTAATATCATCTTCCCTTCCTGTTCCATGTCATATGATGATGGTATTCATGTAATTTCTTTTTCGGTACCAATTTCTTCTAATTTATTTATTTATTTATTTTTATTTTTATTTTTATTTTTTTTATTTTATTTTTATTTTTATTTATTTATTTTTTTTTTTTTTTCTGAGAATAATTTAAAAGTTGTCTTGGCTATTACATATGTAACAGTCGACAACCACGAATACTGTTCTTTGTAATTCATTCCATAAACAAAAATAACTATGCCGGATAAACAAAATAGCACGAGCTCTGCAATCAGGACGCCGTCAACTCAAGTCTTCTTCCAACATCACCTCAGGTATGTCATTAAAAAGGTAAATGATTGCCATTGATAATTCGGTGATTAATTGGCAAAGTAATGATGCTCCGGTGACGGCCGTGGGCAGCTGTCACAATTAAAGTGGGGGAGGGGATATGACTTGAAATAATTGCAAAAATGTTGTAATCATAAATATCTATTAAATTCGCATGCACCTAATAAATAATAGAATTTATAATGATGACCAAATCTGGTTGGAAAAGAGCGTGTGTACAAAATCTCATCATTTTCCATAATAAGCCATTTATGAGTATTAGTGTAGTGTACGATTTGGTAAATCCTTGAAAGCTGTCACCTTTCTTCAACCTCCTTCCGAAACCTTGCATCCTCATTTGGAAACTCATCGATTGGGATAATCACAGGTGTCGAGAAGCAGCCGGTTCAGAGACACAATGATGTTATAGCAGGACTGAACAACAAGAAGTGAACTCAAAAACTCAGTGATATTACAATATTGCCGAACATTAAGAAGCAAATTTAGAAACAAACAATAGAAATGGGTGGAGCAACGGTCAGGTATGAGCAAGATTCTATGGATGCTCTGCAGAATTTCCTTGAAGCTTACCATATATTTAGAGAGGCTGGATGGGTTGAGTTTTTCTAGAAGCTTTAAGGCTCAGATGAGGCAGTGGCAATTGAATTTTCTTAGAACTTGAGCAATAATCAAACCCGAGTAAGAGGCATGCAAGTGGAGGTGATTGAATAGGTAATTTCTCGGGTAACTTCATTACCAGTAGAGGGAAGGAGGTGGTTTAATAGAAAAATTAATGATCCCTCCTTGAAAGAGGATTTCCTAGTAGGGGAAGAGAAAATGGAGAAGAAAGGAAGGGAAATTGACAGATTGTCACTTCCTCACCCTTGGGAAGATGCTACCCTGGGCTTGATCAAATATATCACTTGCGAAGGGAGATCCATGATAATGTTCAACTATCACTTTCCTTTGCTTAAACACCTTTGACATCAGCAAAGAATCAACATTCCATTCTATTTTCTTGGAAACATCAAGTGCATGGCAGCAACAGTGAAACCAACAGCACACCCGGAGGCATGCATGACTAATCATGGAATTATTAAGCTCATTGTGTTGGATGCCCTAGGCCAGTAAGGAAAAAATTACGAAGAATTCAAAAGGAAAATACCAAGGACAAGCCGAGGGAAACAAACCACGACCTCAGGAGAAAGTTAGATAGGGGAAGAGACTCAGACTCGGCCTGCTGGAGTTAGAATTATGAAGAAGCCTATTGAAGAACCAATTGGGGACAAGACCAAAACAGAGAGTGAAGGTCAACGTACCTACAGAACCCTTGTCTACAGCCGAGAATAATATGAAAGAAATTTTTTTAGAGGAATAAGGCAACCTTCCTCATCAGGTAAGGATGAAACTAATTCCTTGTGTTTAGAAATTGAAAAATTAAGAAAAGAAAATGAAGAATTGAAGCGAAAATTATCTGAGGGAAGGGAAATCCTAGTGTCAGTATGCATGACATGTTTTCAAACCTGAAAAATAGTAGGATATAATGCCCATAAAGAAAATATCAACCCAATGGAAGTAGAAAAAGAATAGCAGGAGGCTGTCACACAAGAACCTGTGGATGATACTGCTATTACACAAGAACCAGCAGTTAAAGCAAATCCTCTCGTAATAATTGACCTAGAAGCTGACCCACAAGAACTTGTGGAGGGCACTCATATTGTAGAATAAACAACAATGGACACAGAGGTGATTCTAGGTAAAAAAAATGGGGCTAACACACAAGAACCCACCAAAGAGGCTGTTGTTACACAAGAACCAGCAACAGAGGTGGAACAACCCCATGAAACAGAGGCTGGTACACCTATTGTTGATAAAGATATTTAATCTAGGAGAATTATGAGTCCCACCTCAGGATGGAACTCTGAGAAACTCCAGTTAATTTATGAGTTACAAAAATGGAAACAAGAAGCAGTATCCCTTCAAGATGGGATGATTTCGCTAAAGGAATATCAGAGAGAAATAGACACTTTACATGAGAGATGGATGGAAGTAGAATTGAAGAAAAGGTGGGAGAACTGCAAGAAGAAAGAAGATCTAAAGAAACAAGAAGAACAATTGTTGCTGTTACAGGATCAGATTCAAGACCTCACCATAGATAAACAGAAACTTCATGATCTCACCCTCAACTTGCTAGGTTGTAGGCGACCTTCTCCATCATATCCTATTTTTCTGTGGGAATTTTACTTCTTGTTTCAACTGAAAGCCATTATGGAGGGCAGACCTTATTTATGTTCCTCCACTCGTACATTTCTAGATGTTTTTCGTGCCTCAAATTTTGATGAGCAAAGTTTTATGTGTGAACTATTTTTACACAACATTATTTGCGAACATGTGAGTATGCAGATGATTATGACAGTATTATCTTATATGGGAGATCTTCAATTATGGGCTTTTGTATACTTCATGAGGAATCAGATTGAATGGAATCTGGCCATTAAATCTATGGAGACTAATGAGGAGAAGACAACACTGTGGGTTCGGGAAGAACTAGGACGAGCTGCTGAGTTGACACGAGAATTTAGGAGAATGATGAGTACTCCTGGGATTAAAGAACCAACTGCAACTTATCGAAGAAGAATTGTGAATTTTTTCCTCAATCAGTTCACAATGATGAAGAGATGAGCTTTAACAGGGTGTTTAAAATTCACGGAAGTCAGCAATGTTGAGTTATTGAAGGGAGACCCATTCTCATTCCAGAGTTTCATGGTGGCTGTTACACATGTACCAGCCTACGCACAGATTGTACAATCTCTTTGAGCTTTGTGGTTTGGATTGAAGTTCAAGTTTCCTTTGATTTGGTTGCCCATTGAGGATTACCAGATGAATTATGAATTAAGCAAGTATGAGTCAAAATCCTGGGTACGACAGTTGATGGCCAATCAGGGATACAGGTTTGTAGACGAGGACATAGTTGGTGCTTATGATATCACCGACCTGCACCGAAGATATTCCCATGAGGGATGAGTTTGCATGAGGACATGCAAGTATTTCAGTTGGGGGAGATGTTGGGTGCTAGTTTTGTACATTTTTCCACACTTATCTTCCTTATTTTGCATTATAACTATAACCAATGTGAGTATCTTTTACCCCTTTTTTCTACCTTTTTACCCTAACTAGTGTTGTTTCACCTTGCTTTTGTTAATTTTCCAATTCACAAATTATTATGATCTATTATACTTTTTTATGACTAATTGATGGTGAATGTTTGGAAAAGGTCGATGGTCTTTGTGTTGTCCTTTCAAATGTCATTTGTAGCACCAAATATCTCGGATACGGAATTCACAGGAGCAATTCAGATAGTGTTGTTACAACAAAGAAATTCTATTACACCTTGCTATTACAGACCTGCCAACAACTGCTGTTACACTCTGCTGTTATAGACTCGTTGGAAAACTGCTGATACAGTTGTACGGTTGACTGATCTTATCTCTATTGTTGTTGATTTGTCCTTTGGTGGTTGCACTACAACTGTGTTTTTGTTATGATAGCTGTAGGAGTTTTTAACATTATATTTTTGGGATAACAACCTAAGGGTAGTTCTGATTGTAATATTTTAATTTCTAATCAGAACTTTATTAGGGATTGGTTATAACTGCATGAGTTCTATTTCGATCAGCATGAGAATCGTAAGATTCTCATGACTGATCTATTCCTAGATTTTTTGATGTAACCACCATATATCTCTTGGCCCTAGAGGTTGAGAGGTTAGCAAAGAACAACGTTGTTTTGCCTCTGTAAGTGTGTTCATATTAATATAGATCATATTGTCATTGCTGTTACATGTGTGATTCTATTTAGTTTCAGTTAAAGTTCCTTCTCTACTTGCGACCTACTAGGGAGGAAGGGCCCTTCTTCTTAGCAGGGATTGCAGTGATTACAATATCTGTGTGTGTATGTAATTGTATTTCAGTTTATGTATCGTTAGAGTGCTGTTGCTACTTTTCAGCTAAGAATTTATCTTCTTCGATTCATATACCTTATATGTTGTTACACATATGTTAATAGAAACACTAGCTGGGTACTTATGGTGTGGCAAGCTAAACATATCAATTGAAGTGAGATTTAAATCTTGTGGATTCTTTTATTTCTGCATGAGTGATTTATTTCCAGCATTTTACTTCAGAAACATTTTCTTTTCTTTAAGATTACTTCTGGCTGATGTATCAGCACAGACATTGCTACTATCATTGGAATAAATAGACGTCCATGGATTGATAATTAAATGTGTGTTGTTCAGTCATTTAATAAGTGATTTATATAGTCCAATACCTTCCTTCAAGATCCTATCTTGTAGATTTGTCCCATAGGAACTCATATTTTCTATGTGATTCACCTATATCTACCTATTAAGAGCATCTGTAACCCTATTCTCTTTACCTTTGATACACCTGATATCGAAGTCGAACTCACTGATCGTGGCCAACCATATATATTTCATTTCATTCAAATTAAGTTTGTCAAATAGATACCCCAAACCACTGTGATAACTCATCAATAAAAATCATCTGCCCAAAAGATAGTGCCTCCACATTTGCAATGCATGAATGATCACTACTAACTCAAGAACATGTGTTAGATAGTTCTTCTCATGCTCATTTAATTTTCGTGACTCATAACATACCACTTGCACTTTCTATATAAGGAATCCACCAAGTCCTCTATTGCAAGCATCTGTACATACCACAAACTTTTTTTCTGGATCTATGTTCTTTAACACTGGAGCATGTGTCAACAACTGCTTCAATTTCTCAAAACTGGCCAAACATTCCATTGTCCATTCAAAAGTCTTACCTTTCCTTTGCAATGATGTAATAGGATAAGAAATCTGTGAGAAGTTCTTGATGAACCTCCTATAATAACCTGCCAACCCCATGAAGGACCTTACCTCCTCCACATTTCTATGAGCTTCCCACTCCATGATAGCTCTTACATTTTCTGGATCCACTATTATGCCTTCCTTGGAGACCGCATGTCCCAAGTAATGTACCTCAATTTGAAAGAAACTGCACTTCTTAGCTTAACATACAACTGATGCTCTCTTAGCAATCTAAACACCATTGTTAAATGATTGACATGCTCGTCTTCATTTTTAGAATATACCAATATATCATCAATGAATACAATAACAAGCTTTTCTATATAAGGAAACACCACAATATTCATTAAGCACATAAAGGTTGTTGGAGCATTAGTCAAAACAAATGGAACTACAATAAACTCATAATGTCCATACCTGGTCTGAATAGTTGTCTTGTAAATTTTCTCTTCCTTAATGAGCACTTAATGATATCTGGATCTTAGATCAATCTCCGAGAACACCACTGCTCCCTTCAATTGATCAAACAAGTCATCAATCCTCAGCAACAGATACATGTTCTTGATGGTCATTTTTTTCAACTAGCTGTAATCAATGCATAACCTGAGAATACCATCCTTCTTCTTCACAAAAACATCAACACACCCCTTAGTGATACACTTGGCCTAATGTATCCCTTGTAAGGAATTTTCTTTAATTTCAACTTCAACTCTACTAACTCTGGAGTGCTCATCTTGTAAGGTGCCTATGATGTTGGTGTTTCTCCTGGCACCAACTAAATAGAACATTTTACCTCTCTATGAGGTGGAAACTCTGATATATTTGCGGGAAATAGATCCTAAAAATATTCTAGAACTGGATACCTGGTAAACACATCTACATCCTCAACTTTGTTACCTTTGTCACTAGAAATGTGCACTGCAAATAACACACACCCTTTCCTGCAACTACTCTTGGCCTGCATAGCTGTAACCATTCTCACCAATGTTGCTTTCTTCTTACCTTGTAAGATTCTCTTCTCCCCATTGGCATCCAAGCACTCAATGGATTTGTCATAAAAATCCACTTTAGTCTTGTGAATATATAAAAAATCCATACCCAAAATCATGTTATATGGAAAAAACGGAAATAAATTCAAATGTGTTGATGTAGGCATACCATTCATTTTAAATATACAAGATCTTAAACAATTATGAAATCACTTCTTTGTACCTATAGCCAACTACACTAGCCAAGATTATGCATGCACTTCTTTATTCAAAAAACACTTATCCACCAAATTTGGGTTAACATAACTATAATTAGATCCAGGGCCAATAAAAATAGAAACAACTTGACCACAAATCTTACCGTCCATCTTGGTAATAGACGCCTCAAGGTCTGCCTCCTTGTTATCCAGTGCTGCATAGATACGAGGAATGATCTGCCCAACATCCCCAATAGTTTGTGCCTCTTGTGCACTATAGATCTTAGGCCTACCACCTTGATTCTACAAACAATCTCTCTTGGGATGTTCCTTTTCACATGTCCAACATTCCAACTATCTTGTACCATCACCTCTATGCTATTGTTGTGATCCATGTCCCAGTTTGGATACATTGAACTTGTTGTACAATGCCACATTTTCTTTCTCTTCTGCATTCTAAAGCCTTGTTCTTTTCAGTTTCCATTTACCTTTACCTTTGTACTTCCCTTTCCATCCTTCATGGGACTCATTCTTATGCTTTAAATTCTCGTAGAAATGATTCAACTTCCCAATAACTTATTCAAGTGAGCAAGGATCATCATACTCAATCTGATCTCGAAATGCTAATGGAAACACACTCAGTAAATCACTGAACTTTAGCCTTTTCATCTTTAAGATACGGTACGGTACCTAAATATATCTAGGAACTTAGTCATGTACTCCTCATCTTTCATCTATCACATCTTTAGCTCATAGAATCCTTTAGCCTTACTGTCATAATACCTTTTTGACAAACACTTCTTCCTAAAAATCCTCTTGAACTCATGCCAACTCAAGACTGTCTTGATGTCTCTGACCCAGTTCACATATGCCCACTAGATATTTGATTTAACTCTTAGGATAAAGATAGATACTCTGACCTTCATATTATCCATGCTAATATTCACAGGTGGGCTAATTTTCTATGATTTTTCAAAAACAAAATTCTCCAATTTCCCTTTTTTATGAAAAGTATTCACCCAAATTTTACAATATAAAATTATTTTACCTTAAAAATTGCTAACATTATATAGAGAGTATATATAAAATCATTATAAATTTGTATAATTTTAGAAATACATCAATAAACATTTTATAGTTTTCATATTAGGGATTAGTGATATTCACCAATGTTTTAAAACTTCAAGATAGTTTTCCATCCTTAAAATTTTCCTTGATCCCAATTATCCAAGCCTCTACGTCTTGTGAATTCCTCAAATATCCATCAAAATTAGGTGGCTTCACTTTATTAAAATCATCTAGCAAGTAGCCCCTATCACTCATCCTATAATAGTGATAATGATGATGATCATAATGCCTATCAGAACCAGAACTAGAGTAGTACATGTGTCCATCACCTCTCCTATCCAGAGTATCCAAGAACTTGCCATCTCAAACTATGTCATATCTATCCGACTTGTGACCACCATGAGACCTATTGCTATATGACCCATTAGTTTTGTCCTCCTTACCATGGATGATCCGAAGTGGCCCTTGTCGCGACAATTTTGACAAACTCTGAAGGATTATTGCATTAATTTCTGCTTGTTTCTCTTATGTCTACATGATTTTGTCATTGTATGCCTTACAACTACTTATTTCTTCATTCATAATCCTTAATGTGTATACCAAGTCATAAGAGTTCCCAACACCATGCTGCTCATATGATTCATAGGGATAATATCAGTATTCTACCATCTTTCTATTCATCTTGATTCGTTTCTTACAAGGAATCTTATGTGAGTGAAACAAAATAACAAACCAACTAGCACACCTTAGCATAATTCTGGGAGGATATATCATTTGCAAGATCAACCAAATTAGTGTAATACATGTATAAACATAATCATAACATTATATAAATGTATAACATATAAACATATAGACATCATCCTACATAGAGTCGAATCATCAATGCATGACCATATCAACCATGACCTCATGCATGACGACAAAAACCATATCCATGTATACCGACAACATGTAAGCATAAAAAAAATGTATCCAATCATACACTCATGATGACACATTCCACTACAACACCCTCACTTTCACATGGAAACATCACTACAATCATGAGGTCGACTTCAAGATCAGGTATATCAAAGGTAAAGAGAATAGGGCTGCAGATTCTCTTAGTAGGAAGATATAAGTGATTCACATAGAAACTATGAGTTCCTATGAGACAAATCTATATGATAGGAGCTTGTAGGAAAGTTAGCAGGATGTCAAGTATATGGAGCTTAGGCACATATTGTAGCATAGTACAAGTACATGTAGTGGTACAGGTACAAGTGAAAGAACACAGGATGTGGACTATTGTCTTATGATAGTTGGATTGATCAAGTTAAGAAACAGGATGTATGTGCCAGACAATAGTGAACTCAAGAAGGTGATATTGAGGGATTTTCATGTGAAACCATATTTACGTCACCCAGGTTATCAAAATAAATTGACTATAGTAAAGAATATTTATTATTTACAGAATCTAAAGAAGGATGTGGAAGAGTTTGTAGCTAGATGCTTGGATTTTCAATAGGTGAAAGTAGATTTTAAGCATCCAGGTGGAATGCTATAGCCGATTGCGATTCCAAAGTGGAAATGGGAATTCATTTCCATGGATTTCATCACAGGTTTTCCCAGGACACCCAAACAACATTATTCCATCATGGTTGTTGTAGGAAGGTTGAAAAAGGTTGCACACTTCATTCTAGTGAAGACTACGTATTCAGCTAGTGATGTGGCACATGTGTTCATAAGAGATGTGGTTAGATTGCATGGTGTTCCCAAGAATATTGTGTTAGAAAGGGATGAAAATTTCACTTCCAAGTTTTGGAAGGATTTTTTCGCAGGTTTGGGCATGGAGTTGGCCTTCAGTACAACTTATCATCCGCAGATAGATGGACAGAGATAAAGGTTCAATATGATATTAGAGGACATGTTGAGGATGTATGTGATGCATCAACAACGAAAGTGGGAAGAATATCTTCCACTATTAGAGTTCGCTTACACCAATAGGTACCAAGAATCATTTAGGATGATTATTTTTTAAGCATTTCATGGGTGAAGTTACAATACTTCCATCCTTTGGAGTTATCCGGTGAATAGGGTGTCGATTAGACCACATATGTTAGAAAAAATGGAATAATAAATGTAGGTAATCAAGAAGAATATGAAAGTAGCACAGGATATGTGGAAGAGGTATGTAGATCGAAACATGTTGTTTAAGGAGTTTCAATATTCTTAAGAGGATTGGTCAAGTAGCCTATCGACTTGCACTGCCTTTGATAGTGAAATTCCATCATGTTTTCCATGTATCATTTCTTAAGAAGTATGTTAAAGATGTTGATCATGTGATTGACTGGTTTGTATTGTAGGGGAACTAGAAGAAAAAATATGCTCATGCTCCGGAACTGAGTAATTAAGAGGGTTAAAGTGCAATGGAAGCACTTTAGGCCCGATGAAGCTACATGGGATATGGTGGATCAGATGTGGGCTATGTATTCTTCGTTGTTTGTCAATTGAGGCAAAGCCATTTTGGTATGATGTTTTGGAATATTTTTCATTTGATTTTTTGGTATATATATGGATGTAAATACCTCCATAAATTGTGTTATAAAGCTCCAATAAGAAGTATGGGTGTCATTTCATTATAGTTGTCATGTTTTTATGTTGCCATGTTGGTTTGATTCTCAATAGGGTGATCATTGAAAATATTGCATCGAGCTACGTTATAAAGCTCCATGGGCAGTATCTTTTCTTTTCAGCAGTTTTGCTGAGGTATAGGTGTGGTTGAACATAGAGGATGGTGTCCCCCAAGGGGGAGGGTTCTATAACAGCCCCAGTAAAAATTCCATGTAATAAAAATTAATAAAGGTAAAATAATAACCACATATTATGGGACACATATTCCAAGCTGAATGTTGGGAAAAAATGCTAGTGTGGGTGTTAATTTGGTTTATTATGGCTAAGGAAATTGGAAAAGGCAATGGAAAAGGCTTTGGAAAGGTAAAGTGGCATTAATTGGCATTTATTTATGAAAATAATGGAAAATAGGAGAAAATGGAGGTGAAAGGTCACATGTTGCATGTGAGGAGGAAAATGAAGGAAAATAATGGAAAATTGAAGAAAATAGAGGTGGCCTCATTGATAAAAAGGATTCTAAGGATCAGTTGGTAACCTTTTGTCAGTTCAGTTTTGGATCTCTCTCTCTATTCTCTCTCTCACACACTCTTGTACACTTAGATTTTCCTTGGAGCATTTCAGCATGGATCAAGAAAGGAAAAGAAAGTAAAGAGGAAATAAATATAAGACAAGGAAGAACAAGATCAAGAAACTACAATGAGATTCTTTACCGATATCGATTTGCATGTTTGGTTTCCTTGCTATATTTTGCATGCATGGTGTTTCATGTGTGTTCGTGGTTCTATTTATGTCATTGGCATGGGTTTTTCCAGGTGTGACAATGTTTTTTAGCATATCCTTGCCATTTCTGGATAACCATGGTGTGATGGGTTTCTCATGTTTTGGTTGAGCTCGATTTCTGGATGGATTTGAAGCTGAGTGAGGTGGATCTTTGAATGAAAGAACACATGGTATAGTAACCCCAGAATCAGACTGTGGGTTGTGGTAAAGGAAGATTTTGTGTTGCCTCTGTGGGCCTAGGAATCCTTGAACAGTGTATGGAGGGATATAAAGTAAAACCTAGAGGTGGTTTCCCTTGATCAGGCCCAGGAATCCCAAGATGGGATATACAGTAAATCGTGGAGGGTGGAGTATCAATTAGGGCCTAGTGATCCAGTGTGCACTGTGGTAAATTCTAGAGACTAGGAGATAGGAACATTCCTCAGAGTGTAGGTGGAGAAATACAGTGTCATCCATGCTTGTCTTGGTCTAGTGTTCTGTTGAAGATCATGGTAAAGCCTATTATTACATGTTTATTATTTTGGCCTAGTGATTTAGTGTGGATTGTGGTAAATCTTGGTTTCTATTGATGAGGGTGACGAGGTATGTCAGTAAAAACCTCAATAGTCCCCCTATGTCCTATTCGCATGAAGAAAAAGTGTCCCTTATTGTAGTGTTCTTTGTTCAAAATCTTCGTCACTATATCCTTACACATACCACTGGAGTTGTTACCAATTCCAACGCCATGGCCTTCTTGTTGAGTTGACGGATCATCAATAGGAAGTATTCATGTTGGATCGCCATTCTTTAATAATTTTATCTTGAATTTGTCATACCCAAGGGTAAGAAAGGTTTGGACCTTGCTGAATTCATTTCCAAATTTCATACTGGTACACAAGATCCGTTGGTCAATTATGATGATCTTCCAGATGAACACTTGTTTGTGTAATGTTCCAAAATTTTTATAAATAAATTGGAACATTAATTTTTGCTCATATTATCTAGGATATAAATAAAGTGGGTTAGGAGACCCATTTGCATAAATAAAATCCCTCATGAGGTGAGAAGGGGATCCATGGAGTAGCCATTTTGCACCTCCTAGTGTGAAAAGGGGGCAAACACATGAGGATGAGACCATGCTGACCAAGTCAACAGCACATAACAAGAGGGTGTAGCTTGCTTGGGAAGACAATGCAATTAGGGTGGGAGGAAGATTTCTTGTGGAAGAAACCCTAATTGAGTGGGGTCCATGGCATGAAGAAATCATTTTTCATATAAGGAGGATGAGGCAGCCATAGAGAGAATTATTGAAGATTTTGACTTTGAGTCTATTTGCAGTCTCCAGCTATTCAGCTGAGTTGCAGTGCCTTTGGCACAAGGGATTCCTGTTTAGGAGTTCCTCTCCTCTCTTGAGTAGCTCAAGGAGGATTGCTCTTCATTTCTCCATTTTCAGGCATTCGGCCATAGCCACTTCTTCATCTACAACGTAGTCATTGGGTTGTTTTGTAGGTGTTGCTGTGGAGGAGATTCCACAACACCATTCCTTGGATCATTTCTCATAGGAAGGAGTTCCTATTCTTTGGGAGGATCAATAAGGAGGGTTTTTAGAGCTGATTTGCATATTTTGGCAGAAGGCCAAGCTTCTCCCACCTACATCAGTGCAGTCCCTTCCATAGACTGCGTTATCTCAGAGTTTGTCTGTAGTGGGGGTTTGCTCCACCATTTTGGAGGAAGAGATATCTTGTGCCAGGATCAACCTTGCACTCAAGGAATCCATTGGAGGAGGTTGTTTTAGTTTGTAGGCCATATTCATTCTCCTCCTTCTATTGTATATTTTGAGTTGCTGCAGCTACCCAGCAACTCCGACATTATTGTATTCCCATATTTTGTACATGTATTGCAACCAATCCTTCTAAAGATTGTGTATCAGTATTAGAGTAGTGTTTTCAGGGGTTGAGAGCATGCTCCCCCTCATTTATTGAGCTATTATTGTAATACCATTTTATTATCATTTTACATGTTGCAGTGTCTCCATATGACTCCGCAGTCATAGCTAGGGTTCACATGTGTAGCAGTGTTCTCTTGTACTTTTACCTTGAGGATTGGCATTGTCATCTTGATCGTCATTTCCCTCAAGATTTTGTATACATTTGCAGCTGCTATTTTTATAATGAGATGGCTATGAGTTCTCCGGCATTTTATGAAGTTTGAGCAAGTTACTCTTCATGCTTATGTTTTTTATATTTTTGTAGCTCATTCCCTTGATCAAGAACTTCCCGAGGAAGAAATATTTACATAGCTATAGGTAGAGTCTGAGGAAGGGTCAGATAGCCTTTGGTTCTCATCCACTCTTTAGAGGTGAAATAACCAGTAAAATCCCTCTTAGTCAATCTCTGACATAGCCTTGTTCATATTTCCGACAAAGGAACATTTCAACGGTGAAAAAGTTGTTGATTTCCATTTCAGAACATCATAGTGGTATCAGAGCATATTTCTTGGCTCAGCCGGTGGCCTTCAAGCCCAAGAAAGAAGAAATCAAGATGATGAAGAGGATGAGCTTGTTCTCATCAATTTTTAGATCTGGAAATAACCTCTCCAAGGAGGTTGAGGAGAAAGAAGAAAGAGAGGAGGAATGACCCTACACTTCCTATTCTCATCAAGAAGGAGACAAAATTTTGAGCAGGAAGAAGACTCCATTTTCTGGTGGATAAAAAGGGGATAAGCTTACAATTCTTCTTCCTAAATATGCACAGAGAATTCATGTAGATCTCAAGGAGGTTATGAGGGAAACAGATGAAGAATCCTCAAGAGGGTTTGATCCTAAAGCAAACTCTAGATTTGTACATAGTGGGTGTGAGCATTTAGCCACACACTATGAGGGTCAGCGCAGACATAGTCCCAGAAGTCCCATGAGGGAGGTGGAAGAAGAAGGAGGAGTGACCAAGAAGAGAAGGCAACATAGTAGATCTTATCTATCATATATTGATGGTTCACTTACCGGTTTAGCCAAAGCTTGGGTGTAGGAATTAGACACCTTTTTGTAGTAGCACCAAATTCTGAAAAGTCAAGCTACTAGAGTTGCAGCGCTACATATGAGAGGTAAGGCCTATGATTGGTGGATCTTTGAATCCTTTCCTTTGAAGAATAATGACATTACATCTTATGCAAATTTCACTAAGGCATTAGCGAAGAGATTTGATGGGAGGATTCTTGAGACACACATGATGGGTTTTCACAAAGAAGGCCAAACAAAACCCTTGCATGAAAACACAATGCCACTTCATAAAACAATGGAGGAGGCCAAAAATCTGAACCAAAACTTGCTGGAGAAGGAACTTTCATCCCACATCTTGGAGCAAGGGAGTATGGGGATCTCTTTTCCAAAGAAGAATCCAATCATTAAGAGGTTGCCCACTCATGATGTAGATATTGAGGGCAACAACGCTGTTAGATCTAGAGTTGATCTAGCATCTCATGCAGATGGAAGAGGAGCTCTTGCTCCACGTAGAGGGATGCTTGCATCTTTGCAAGGGAGTCCCCAGGATCTCATGTATAGAGATCAAGGCACATCTCATGTTTTACCTGTGCCATTGTTGAGGAGGTATGGAACCTTGGAGACACAAGGAGGAAGTAGGGAGAAGGCCCATCATCATGAGATGAGGAGTACACATCCCTATTCATATATGGAGGTTGATGCACCTGAGGAAATGATTGGATTGCGCAGTGGAAGCATGGAGGGTTATCTCCATTCATCTATTCAGTCATCACTTGATAATGATTACATTTTGCAGGAAGGTCTCATGTGTGGAGATCAAGGCACAATTCATGTGCCATTATTGGAGAGGTGTGAAGCCATGGAGTCACAAGGAGGATATGGGGAGAAGAACTAGCAGCATGAGTTGGGGAGTACTCACCCATATCCATTTTTGGGGGTCATTTCACCAAGCACGGAAGCTGAATTGCGTAGTCAGGGCATGTACATTAGTGTTCATCCATATGTTCAATCTTCTCTTGATGGAGATGTCTCACCACATGGAGGCATTTCACCCAAGGAGCCACTAGTTCAGCAGAGGAAGATGGTTGCTTCACACTTGGAGGTACCACTCATTGAATCCACAGAGGTGGGAGCCTTGGGAGAGCTTGAGACAACAGTGGGAGTTTTGGATAGACTCATGATGGAGGGATACATTTCCTCAACCTCATCTACACCTACTCTCATTGCAGATTCTGCGCTGTGGCATAAGCAGCATAGGAAGGATAACAACCTTCCAATTTGTGACTGGGGCATAGGAGATGTCAAGGAGGAGGACAACCATATGATAGATGTTCTTCAGGAGGAACTACTAGCGCTGTCGTTAGGGAGGATAGATCTGCATTAGAACTCCCGGCTATTGGTGGGATATTCCAATGATTCTTTCACCCGTAGGACATATGATGATTAGCATAGGAGGAGATGCAACAGCCGTATGGAGATGGGGGAATCAACACAACCACCCTTTTTCCTGTATGGATGAGAGGAGATTCATCTATGAGTCCCTCGATTTATATGAGCAAAGAACATGGTAAGGGTGTACATTGCTTTTCACGTGATCATTTCTATGATATATGTATGAATCCCTTAACCATACACATGTAGGAGAATGCTCCAAGAAGGAGCATACATTTTTCTAGACCTCATGGTTTAGTGGGGGCCATAAGCATGGCTAATGGCCATTATCTTGGAGGACTTGGGGAGGATAGAGACTGTTAGCCAGCTATAAAATTTGTTATATCAAAAGGTGGCTAAATCATTTTTGGAGCCTTCAAGAAACAAGTTTTATTGCTAAAAATGTTATCTCTTGAAGACTCCTGAAGACATCAGACCCTTTGTTTAACCTTCACTGCTGTTTCCTTTTCGAAATGTTGAAAATCTGTTATTTTCATAGAGAAAAGACTGCTGCAAAATCTCATTTTTCCCTTCCTCCACTCAAAACTAACCTTCATTTCTACCCCTTCATTCCCCCATGGAATTCCTCTATTTTCCATTTTTCTCCATTTCCCCTTCATAAGTCCTCTTTACAAAGTTTAAAACTCATTTTTAAACTTTGCTAAAACCCCCAAATCCATCAAAAAACCCTGAAAAAATCATAAAAATACATTTTTTTGTATTAAGGCTTAAGCCCCTTTGGGCTAAGTCCTAACCACTTCCCCACCATGCGCCTTGGTGCTGGAACCAAGTGCTAAGTCCATTTGATGCTTATCGCATCGGAGAAGTCGGAGCGCGCAAGTCTATTTCTTATAGTGAAGCCTCCGATGCGATTGGCCCTTGTTTATAAACCCATGATCTTATTGAAGTTTAATATAGCCAAATAGCCCCGCAATCAGGCGCTAAACAGTGTATAAATCCATTTCCGATGCATATTTCCCTTTGTAAATTCATAAACCCACCTTTTCCTAAGTTTTGTTCTAAACCTTCCGGAGCAATGTTTTTTTAATGAAAATGGGTAGATTGAAAAGCCCAGCATCATTGTTCCGATGCGATTGAGCCCCGTTGTATAAACCCCTGCCTTTTTCTTCTCTCCATATAAACCTACGCCCGGGACCAAGAGTTAAAATCCCAAAGCGCTAATCGCATCAGAGAAATTTAAAATGGGTAGATTGAAAAGCCCAAAGGCTTGATCCCGATTGTCCCTTTCTTTGTATAAGCCTTGGGCCTTTTTTTTTCCATATAAACCACAGGCCTCGCAACCGGGCGCCATTCTATATATATTCCGCCCCATAGTCAATAAACCTTCGTTTTAATCAAATTCCACCTTCTTTTATGTTATAATGTGGTCTCGCCGTTCATTAATCAAACCCATTCTCGACCATTGATCTAAAGCTGATTAACGATCAACGTAACATCGCATCACAAGTTTTATCGAGCTCATTTTGTTTCCCCTCTGATTGGTCACTCCTCTGACTCATTTCCCATCTTCAATCTGATCCTCAGATCGACGACCAACACTAAATCACATCGGCTCCATTCAAAGTTCTTCCCCACCGATCGCATGCCTTCGATTGCATCTGGACCATCCACGTGTCTAGATCGGACGATCCAGAGTGCGTCTCCCAACTTTGGTTAAAAACATGCACCCCTCTTCATAAATGTTTTTAGCCAAATCATAGTCGTTGATCTCTGCAGATCAACGACCCTTATTTACCCTTTCTCCGCCTTTGTATTATTTCATTTACACCCCAGATCACATCTCAACCGTCGATTTGTTCCATCTAACGACTCATATTAACCTCGACAGGCCTGCCTCCTATGGGTCCTGCCTTCCTCGGTTTTTAATCTCAGTCGTCCAAACTTTGATCCGATGGCCCATATTGAAACCACCTTACCCGCTATCTGCCCGCGCATCTATCCAATATCGCGTTCGCTTCCCCACCATTAGATCTGAGGTCCCGGATCTAACGACCTGCGTTCCATGTTGCGTATCTTTAAGTGCGAAATTTAATCTCCAAAATTTATGTGATATAAGCTGTTTTAAAACACCACGTGTCGGGCGGGGACACATATCGCGTTCGATAAGGAAATACCACCTAACCACCTTTCCTCCGCGCAAAACGTGTGGTTTTACCTCCTGAAACCACTTTACTCATGTTCTATTATATTATATCGTGCATGCTTCACACCATTGATCTCTGCAGATCAACGACCCAGATTTAATTTGGCAATACACTATCGCCCTCCACCTCTTCCAAAGGGTTTTTAACCTTATTTCTTCGCATTTCCTTCTATTTTCGCAATAATGTGACCCCTTCACATTATTAATTCACTTCTAAATCTCGACCATTGATCTTCTTGGTAAATCATAGATCAACAGTTCTGACTTAAAATCTCCCACCGCTCTCCTATTAACCACCACACACAAAACTCCACCGTTGGATGCTGTCATCCAATGGCCTCGCTCCTCCCTGAAACCTCCTAAGCAGTTTTACCTGCTAAACGCAAGATTTATTAACTTTTGTTGTTTTTTTGTAGGTTTCAAAGGTTTTTCCCATTATAATAAAGGAAATGAAAGCTGAGGGTGACGATCCTCCAGAATTTCATTTATCAAAGGGAAATTACTACAAAGGGTTCCACGCCACGTTTCGTCGATGCTTCATGGGAATTGATGCCATATGAGCCCTTTGTGGCGCCTGCACATCAACAAGACACAGGCAATTAAATTAAACAAAGAGTATCAATTTTGAAGACTAAAACAAGCCAGAAATGAAGGATTGAAGATTGTTTTCACAGTTTTGGAGGATTACATCTAAGATCGAAAATCAAAAGCCTAATCCTCCAAATTAAAACACAATTAAAGACAAATAAAAAAGATTTATCAGTCAGAAAGAGCCTCCACCTCCACATCAGAGGAAAATTGATTCGTCTTAGCTACCCACAACCACCTGTAACCTCAAAGCATTCAACAGAGGCTGAATTATGATCAGAAAATCAGATATTTGCCTCAACACGACCAAATAGTTAATTCTGCCAAAGGAACTTAATGCAAAAAATATTATTAGAGTTATTACAACATGAATCAGAGTCTTAAAGTCAACAAAAGCTCTCACCAAGCTTAATTCTTAAATGTAAAACAATTAATACAGATAGAACATATGTAAACTTCTCCATCGAGCCCATCAAAGGCCGAGAAGTATTAAAGTCTGTATTAATTGACCCAGGAGATCTTTTTCAGATCCCACCTCCTCATTTCTTCTATAAATACTCCTGTAGAAGATGAGAAAAGGTTGGTTGCAAAACTTTGAAATATACTTGTGCTCGAAACTTCTACTTGTAAATAGTGTTCACGGGCTCTTGAAGCTTTGCTTGTGATTAAATAAGTTAGGCCGAGAAGTGAAGATGATTGCTGAACTAAAACATTGGAATTAAAGCTGTAACTGGTTTGAAGCATCAATACAAGCTAATTTATGGGATCCTGGTCTATGTCGACGGTGATGTTATTTCATATTGTAAATTGTTATTTTATTTTTGTTTTCACTTTTTCCATCTTCTCTGATAAAGAACATCAAGCATAGAGTTAGGATTTACTATATATCAGTACCCTCCTATGACTGATAAGCTTTATCTATATGTTTTCTTCCAAATTGTGTTGTTTAAGAATGATTTAATTCAGTTTAAGAAGTTAGGAATGCTGGCGTTCCCTTGTCCTACTATCTGAGCTAAATATTGTTCTTGAATTTTATTTTCAGTTTATGTTAAGTAGAGATGAACTAAGGAAGTGATGGTGAGCCCTGTCCTAGTTTTATCCCCAAAAACTATCTAAAAGTTTCCCTAAGAATTTTTGAAAGCAAGCTAGGTTAAAATTCCTTACATGATCTTAGACTTTTCTTTTTTATCTTATGTGTCTGTCTTGAATGTTTAACAAGTAAAGTAGAGCTAGGGAAGTTTATGGTGAGCCTTGTCCTCTAGTTTCTTCTCCAACAGTTGCTTTTAAAGTTTCCCTTTGTGTTTAAAATGTTTTTCTATTGAAAGTGCATCAAAATATGGCTAGTTTCAAAGTACTTACCAGATCTTAGATTACTTTTATGTCTTTCTTAAGTGTATGCCAAAAGCAGGATCGTTTCAAAGCACTTACCTGATCTTAGGCTTCTCTTTGTTCTACATTTGTTTATTTTCCCTTTTTGGTGTATCATTTAATTCCATAAAATCAACTCTAAAGAGATCCTTAGACATAGATGACTTGCCCCATGGACCACTCTTGAACCTTGTTGTTTCAATTAAACCCTATTATGACTCCATAGCCCAATGGACTAAAAACTAGCGTTATATCTCTCTTTTCAGCCAAAGCTTGTTCTGATTGCTTGCAACTTCACACCTTTGAAACTCTTTCCACTTAGGAATTTCCACTCAAATAATAATCATGCTCAACCATCCAAAAACAAACAAAAACCCTCGGACTTTGTAACTAGCCTAATATCATTACCCAAAAGCTTTAAAGACAAATCCATCTTTGCACTTATTGGAGAGATCCCTCTCCGGATTCAGGAGGGCTAGATCCTAGAATCCCAAAGTGGTTGAAATAGTTTTTCTCCCTGCAGTTGGACTTTGCCAATCTTGCTAATTACAGGGAGCTAACATCTCTGGAGACTCCGCTGGGGAACTGAGTCGAATTTTCATCTTAGGTTCCATAAAATTTCATACAAAACTCATGAGTACAAGCAGCCTCTTCAAGCACTACCAAACCAATGGTAATCATGGTGAAACTTGTTTGAATCAGTGACAAACTAGGAAAACCATAGGATTCTCATAAGAGTTTATCTAACCTTGAAATATTAGCTAGCTTAGCCATAAGAGCAGACTGTTTTTGTCTCATAACCATAGCTAAGTTTTGAAACAGATTTAGGACACTCTTAACAACTAGTAGGACTGAAAAATAACTCAAAAAACCCAAAAATATTTCAGATTGGTATTCAATAAACATGGTGGTGGACCATAAAACCTTTTACCTCCAAAAGAGATAAAAACTTCCACTTGGCGACTCCAAAATCCTTAACAGACCTTAAAACTCCACTGGGAAGACCCATAATCTTTGTAACATCATATAAACTTAGTTAGAGGACTGTAGGATTGAAATTTGTGTAAAACAGATTAGTTAACCTCTTCAAAACTGTCATACTTGGTTGAACTTTTCTTGTTTAAGTTGGGTTTGAATAACACAGCATAGTGGCTTCTAGAAAAATTCATACTAGAACCTTTCCTGACCCGAACCGACCTGAGATAGGTGATAACCCAGAAAGTATTCTTAGGAAGTCTCCTAAGATTAAATTTTCAACTATTTTCAGATCACCCTTGAGAGCTAATTCAGTTCCTGAAAATATTGCAGCTCTAAAACAATCACAAGTAGACTTAAGAAATCCATTTAGAACGATGTCTCTTGATGAATTAGATCAGATAGATTCTGAGTCTTCTATTTCATCTCCTGAAACAAGTGAACATCCTGGTAAGTAGAGAAACAACACCACCTGATTTACATTTCCTTTCCAATTTAGGTGTCTCTCATCCAAGATCAGCTCAACAATCTATTCCTAGTCCATCCACATCTTCTCATCCTACATCCACTGTCCAAACCACTCCACACAAACCCACTTTCCCTTTTGTTAATCCACCTCTTGTAAATCCACCTCCACCTCATATCATGGCAACATGGTATGCTCCCTTAGTCCTTCCTGTACCCGGTAGTTAATCTTCCACATGACTATCAGTCCAAAATACCATTATATGATGCTAGTAATGCTACTACTGAATCACAACATGTGGATAAAATGAATGACTACTTTGACAGAAGTGAAATTGATGATGAATCTGTCAAACTAAGGCTATTTGCTTAGAGTTCAGGGGGAGAAGTAAGAAAATGGTTTAAAGGCTTAGCCCCCCATAGTATAAATGATCTCCAAGCCTTCCATCAGATGTTCTTAAACAAATGGGAAGTGAAGAAGAATCCTCTCCAAATACTTTCTGATTACTAGAACCTCCACAGAAACACTGGGGAAAGTGTACAAGCTTATTGTACCAGATTTAACAGTTTGTATAATGAACTTCCCCAGATCTAAAACCTCCACAAGGGTTAGCGTTAAACAATTTTCCTGAAGGGTTTGACCCTGAAATGGCTTATCAGCTGAGAGAGAGAGATTCTCTAATCCTTGAAGATATGCAAAAAGGGGCTCTTGCTGTGGACGTTAACTTGATGGAGAAAAGAGCAAGAATGAAAAATGAGAAGAGAGTATCCTTGAGAGAGGAATCCACACCTTCTACTTCCAGCTCAAAGATGGAAATAATGATGGAGGAGATGATGAAGAAAATGAGCATTCTTGAGAGGGCACAAGCAAGTCAAAACCAAAATGCTCCTCAAAACAAAAACCAGAACCAGAATTTGAATTTTAGAAGAAAATCAGCCTCCAAACAGACCTAGGGAAGATGATCAATAGATCACTCCTCTCTTTCATCAAAACTATGTGAGTGAGGTTGAAGATATAGATGAGCAAATAGAGGAAGAAGATATCAATATGTTGGGAGTAGATAATGATGACTTTGAGGTTCATTATGATAGGAAACAAGGTCTTTACACACCTTATGATGAAAAAAGAGATGATGACGAAATTTATTATCAAGACATGGAAAATGTTATCATCGAGTCTCAAAAAGAATACAACCTTAGAAGTAAAACCAATCAACAAAATCCCAACAACAAAACCTCTGAAAAATCTTCACAAAACAACACTATAAATAAACCCAAATTTGTCAAACAGAAGGACAAAATAATGGCTGGAAATTCTGATAAAGGTAAAGAGAAAGGCACTCAAAACAGTTCAAAACAGAGTGCAGAACTTAGTAGTACTAATACCTCAATTGGTACTCCTGTAAAAACAATTTTTTCAAATGTAAATAGACAAAATCAACAAATAGATTTTGCTGACAGAATGGCAGCTAATAGGGCTAAGACAAGCACTTCAAAGAATCAAATTCCTTTCAGCGTGGAGCAGGAAATTTCCAAAATTAAAATCTTTGTTCCTCTCTTTGAACTAGCTGCCCATAATGTATATAGAACCCAAATTTTGAAGGCTTTAAACATAGAGGATAATAATGATACAATCAATCTTAATGATGACCAACTAGAGCTTATTTTTGGTCCAAATATTGAAGGTAGATATCAAGAGGGACATGTTCTTCCTTTTTATGTAAGTTTAAACGTTCATGACAAGATTTTGCATAACACTATGCATGATTCCGGGGCCTCTCATAATTTAATGCCCAAAGCTGTGATGGAGAGTTTGGGACTAGAAAACACCAGACCTTATAAAGACCTTTACTCCTTTGACTCAAGCAGAGTAAAATGTTTAGGATTCATCAAAGATCTCTACGTTAATTTAGCCCAGATCCTAGCCAAATGTTTAGTAATGGACATTGTTGTGGCTGATGTTCCCCCAAAGTATGGAATGTTGTTATCTCGATCTTGGGGGGCTAATTTACAAGGAACTATGCATATGGACATGACCTATGCGACCATCCCTGTTTTCAATCAGACGAGAAAACCTTACAGGGAGTCCCATATGCAGTACATGGTAACTAGCCAGGATAGACCACAAAACTCTCCTCTGTATTATGTAAATATAGGCCTCGATTATTTTATCCTGTTTAACAACGAAATGTTCAGTGAACAAGTCACTTTAATAGAATTATTGGCTGATAGAGAGGAGGAGGTAAACACCATAGAAGTTTCAAAAAAGTTTGCTACATATGAAAACTTTAGCAAACCAAACACGGGTCTTGAAATAAAAATCATGCATCCATCGCTTTTTAACCTTGACAGTCAAGAAAATAGCCCTCAATGCAGTGAAAAACCTGAGGAGTTAAAACAAATTAAACTAAGTGTTGATATTCCTCAACAATTTGAAGGCGGGATGGTTAAAGGGGACAGTAATCAAGATGGACCTGAAACTAGTCCTCTGTGGAGTATGAAATTTGATGGGTCGTGCACTAGAAGCAATGCTGGTGCAGGTGTCTGGATATGAAACACTGAGAACAACCACACAGAGAGCCTTTCCTATGGGCTAAAATTTCAGTGTTCGAATAACATAGCGGAATATGAATCCATGCTTTTGGGCTTACATCTACTGAAAAAATTAGGAGCTAAGAGAATTAAAGTTTATGGGGATTCATAATTAATCATTAGGCAGGTCAATGAATACAACGCTAAACACCCAAGACTTAGGGCCTTCGAAACGATGTAGTGGATTTGTTGAAAGCTTTCGAGGAGTCCCAATTAATTTTTGTCCCAAGAAAAAGAAATAACGAGGCCCACAGCTTAGCTTTTACTGCTAGAACATTTTTAACGCCCTATGAAACCAAAGAATGCACAACTCAGATTAAATTCAGACCAGCCGTTCCTGATAATGAAAAATATTGGCAAGTGTTTGACGGAGACAAACAAATAGAATACTTCATGCAATTCAGAAATGAATTTGATCTACACAGTTCGGATTTAGATTATGAAACAGATTGCAATAGTGAAGAAAATTTTCTTGGTGAAGAAGAATCGTCTCCTGAGATTGCTGATATAAATATATTGTCAAGCAAACTTCAAAACAAAACATAAATGATCTTAGGGTTAGAAACAGAGGAGTTAGAAACCCTGCATTTTAAAGACCAAAGTTTTCCCAAGGGTGTGGCCCCTTTAGAAGAGTTGTTCGATTTTAACGATGTGGCCAAGAAGTCAAAACTGGAATCTGTAGAGACTGAAGTGGAAGAGTGAAATATGGGCAGTGAGCTAAAACCTATGATGATCAAACTGTCTAAGACTTTACCAGCTCACATTAAACTCAGATACATAGAGCTTTTTAGAGAATTTTCTGATGTTTTTTGCGTGGAGTTACGAAGATCTTAAATCCTATGACACTGAAATAACACAGCACAAAATCCCTCTCAAGAAAAACAAAAAACCATTCAAACAGAAGTTGCGCAGAATAAACCCTGTTCAGCTGCCTTTGGTTGAGAAGGAAATCAAGAAAATGTATGAAGCTGGAATTATTGTCCCTATTAGATATTTTGAGTGGGTGTCTAATCTAGTGTCAGTTAGGAAGAAAACAGGAGAAATCAGGCTTTGTATAGACTTTAGAGACTTAAACAAAGCTTCAATAAAGGAAAACTACCCTTTACCTAAGATGGACCATATTTTACAAAGGGTAGTTGGTTCTAAAAGAATTTATTTTCTTGATGGCTACTCAGGGTACAATCAGATCTTAGTCCACCCTGATGATCAAATAAAGACAACGTTTACTACACCTTGGGGCACTTTCATGTATGTGAAAATTCCTTTTGGTCTAATGAATGTTGGAGCAAATTTTCAGAGAGCCATGGACATAGCATTCTCGGAAGAACTAGGCTACTTCATCATTATATACCTTGATGATGTTACTGTTTTTTCAAAGACAGATGAAGAGCACTTGGAACATTTGAGAAAATTTTTCGAGAAATGCAGAAAGTTTGGGATATATTTAAACCCTAAGAAAACATTGTTTGGGCTCCGAGAAGGTAAAATTCTTGGGAAAATTATTTCATAAGAGGCTATTAAGATAGATCCAAAGAGGATTGAGGCCATAGTGCAAATCTCTCATCCTCGAAACATCAAGGAATTGCAATCTTTCATTGGAAAGATTAATTTCTTGAGAAGGTTCATCCCCAACTTCGCGGAGCTCCTTAGGAACATTACCAACATGCTGAAGAAAGAGCAAGGGGTAAAATGGACCTTGGAAACAAAGAAGTCCTTTGAACTAGTGAAACAAGCGCTAACCAAAACACCGGTTCTAATAAGTCCTGATTTTTCAAAATATTTTTATATTTTTTCATTTGCATCAGAACATACAATAGCCGCTGTCCTTTCACAGAAAAATCCACAAGGACAAGAGCAGCCTATTGCATTCTTTAGAAAGGTTTTGAGAGATGCCCCTTTGAAGTATAACATTATGGAAAAGCAATCCTTTGCTTTGGTTAAGGCTTTAAAAGACTTCATAGTATACATCTTGCATTCCCATATCATTGCCTTTGTCCCAAATTCAGTTGTGAAAGACATTCTAACATAGGACCCAGATGGTAAGAGAGGTAAGTGGATTGCTATTATTCTTGAATATGATTTAGAGATAAAGCACACTAAACTCATCAAAGGCTAAGGTCTAGCTAGATTAATGGCTGAATCAAATTTTGAAGTTCTTGATATTAATATGATAAATGCATTAGATGATCAAGAGGAAATCTCAACTCCCATTATTGAAGAACATTTTATGAATTCCTCTTGGTATGCTGATATTCTTTATGTTTTGCTTAATTTGAACAAACCTCCTGGTTTGAAAAAAACAAAGTCAAGGTTTCTAAAGTTAAAAGTTGTAAACTATTTCATTATAGATAAATGTCTTTATTGGAAAAATGCAAGTGGTATATTGCTTAAATTTTTTCCTGAGTACGATGCAGAGAAGGTTAAGCACAAGTTCCACGAAGGGAAGTGTGGAGGCCATTTATACTGGAAGACAACAGCCAAAAAAATCCTAAGGGTTGGTTACTATTGGCCTACTCTCTTTCTTGATGTGCACAAGATGATAATTGCCTGTCATAAATGCCAAATTTTTGAAGGAAAAAGGAAGCTGCTACCCTTACCTCTGCATCCAATCACTGTTGAAGCTCCATTTCAACAGTGGGGACTTGAATTCATAGGAGAAATCCATCCACCATCCTCTGCCCAGCATAGATGGATTCTCACTGCCACAGACTATTTCACCAAATGGATAGAAGCCATCCCTTGTAGGCAAGCCAATGATTTTGTCATTATAAAATTCATAGAGAATAATATTCTCTCTAGATTTGGCTATCCTACCAAGATCATCACTGATAATGTAGCAGCATTTGGATCAAAGAAGATGGTAGACTTTTTTCACAGATATCAGGTAACATTGGGTCATTCCACAGCCTATTACCCTCAAGCTAATGGACTTGCAGAATCCTCAAACAATAGTTTGGTCAACATAATCAAGAAGCTGTTGGAGGACAACAAGAAGTCTTGGCACACAAAGCTTTTTCATGCACTTTGGGCAGATTGACATTGAAGAAATCTATTGGTATGTCATCCTACCAGCTTGTGTATGGTACAGATGCAATTTTTCCTACCAGCCATGGTGTACCAGTTATGAAGTTGATTCAAGAGTTGCAAACTGAAGATAATGACATGATCAAAAGGATAAATCAGACCATTCACCTTCAACAAACTAGAGAGGAGGTTTATAACAAAGCATTGCAAAAGTAGGACAGCATCAAAAAGCTTTTTTACATAAGAACTAAGGCCATCAATTTTAATTTTTGGGACAAAGTTTTAAAGTGGGACTCAAGAAGAGAAGACAAGGGAAAGCATGGAAAATTTGACAACTTATGGCTTGGCCCTTATCTCATTCAATCTGTTGTTGGTAACAATGCCTATTTCTTATAGGAGTTGAATGGAGCTGAACTGTTTGGAGGTTCTGTCAATGGCAGGATGCTTAAACATTACTTCTCTTGATCCTATTTTGTTCCAAAAGCCTTTTTATATTTTTTCCATTATAAATATTTCATCCACCATTGCATTCAAAGTTAGAAAAATCAAAATACAAAAACAGTGAAAGAAAGAAAAGAGGGCAGATTGTAAAAACAATAAAGGTACAACCCCATACCAACAAAAAGAGAAAGAAATATGAAAGTGTGCAAGATTAAATGCCACTCCTGAAAAAAACACTTCTAATTAGTCATACAACCTAATCTTGACTAATTAGTTTTAAATTTTCTGCTGACAGGTTGGTGAATTTGATTTTCCAAACAGTTTAAACTTGGCTTATCAGTAGGTAGATTAGGCTAGAAATTAAAGGTTCAAACAAGCTCAAAATCTGAACCTAAGTGTCCAAAACAAGAATGAATCCAATTTGTTTTAATTTCCGAGTCAAAATAGAGGTAAGAATGGTTCTAATCAACTCAAAATATGAACCAGAGAACAAGCAAAGAACAGCTCAAAAAGAAGTAAAAAAAGAGCTGTAAAAAGATGAAGGAAGTGCTTAGGATTTTCAGATCTTAAGTCTTCCATTTTGATTTAATTTTATGCAAAATAATATCTATGTGCAACTTGTTTTTTATGCCATAGATTAGCATCAAGTTAGACTGTTCAATCCTAACTTGTGTGCTTTTAAATTTCTGTTTTGGAAATTAGTGAATAAAAATCTGTTATACTGTTTAATCCTAACAGATTAGTAGATTAGGTAGAGAAGCATATGAACTCAACTGTTCAATCTGAGTTCACGGAGAAATAAGGAGTAGAATTAGATTAGTTTTATGCTTTCAAAAGAATAAAATGTTGTAAAAAGAGTTTTCCAATCCAAGTGCACTCTAAAGAAGAAAAAATGTTAGATCAGTAGGATTGGGTAGGTAGAAAGCTTGTGTTGATGAAGATTCATTGTTTTTCATGGTTGCTAACATTTTTTAAGAGCAAAAGAAGATCATCCACGTAACAAAGTTGCAGCCCAATGGATAAGGCACTGATCAGCCTCCAGCGAATGCAAGTCCGGAGTTCTTGATGCCTTCAAGAAGGCACTATCCCCAAGTGGAGCCACTGTTAGCCACCTATAAAATTTGTTATATCAAAAGGTGGCTAAATAATTTTTGGAACCTTCAAGAAACAAGTTTTATTGCTAAAAATGTTATCTCGTGAAGACTCCTAAAGACATCAGACTCTTTGTTTAACCTTCACTGTTGTTTCCTTTTCGAAATGTTGAAAATCTGCTATTTTCATAGAGAAACGACTACTGCAAAATCTCTTTTTTCCCTTCCTCCACTCAAAACTAACCTTCATTTCTACCCCTTCATTCTCCCATGGAATTCCTCTATTTTCCATTTTTCTCCATTTCCCCTTCATAAGTCCTCTTTACAAAGTTTAAAAATCATTTTTAAACTTTGCCGAAACCCCCAAATCCATCAGAAAACCCTGAAAAAATCATAAAAGTACACTTTTTTGTATTAAGGCTTAAGCCCCTTTGGGCTAAGTCCTAACCACTTCCCCACCATGCGCCTTGGTGCTGGAACCAAGCGCTAAGCCCATTTTGCGCTTATCACATTGGAGAAGTCGGAGCACACAAGTCTATTTCTTATAGTGAAGCCTCCGATGCTATTAGCCCTTGTTTATAAACCCACGATCTTATTGTTGTTTCATATAACCAAATAGCCCCGCAATCGGGCACTAAACAATGTATAAATCCATTTCCGATGCATATTTCCCTTTGTAAATTCATAAACCCACCTTTCCCTAAGTTTTGGTCTAAACCCGCTGGAGCAATGTTTTTTAATGAAAATGGGTAGATTGAAAAGCCCAGCATCATTGTTCCGATGTGATTGAGCCCCATTGTATAAACCCCCGCCTTCCGCGTCTCTCCATATAAACCTATGCTCGGGACCAAGATTTAAAATCCCGAAGTGCTAATCGCATCGAAGAAATTTAAAATGGGTAGATTGAAAAGCCTGAAGGTCCGATCCCAATTGGCCCTTTCATTGTATAAGCCCCAGGCCTTTTGTTTTCCATATAAACCACGGGCCCCGCAACCGGGCACCATTCTATATATATTCCACCCCATAATCACTAAACCTTCATTTTAATCAAATTCCGCCTTCTTTTATGTTATAATGTGGTCCCGCTGTTCATTAATCAAAACCATTCTCGACCGTCAATCTAAAGCCGATCAACGATCAACGCAACATCGCATCGCAAGTTTTGTCGGGCTCATTTTGTTTCCTGTCCGATTGGTCACTCCTCCGACTCATTTCCCACCGTCGATCTGATCCTCAGATCGACGACCAGTGCTAAATCGCATCGGTGCCATTCAAAGTTCTTCCCCGCCGATCGCATGCCTCCGATTGCATCTTGACCATCCACGTGTCTAGATCGGATGGTCCAGAGCGTGTCTCCCAACTTTGGTTAAAAACATGCACCCCGCTTCATAAATTTTTTTAGCCAAATCACAGCCGTTGATCTCTGCAGATCAACGAACCTTATTAACCCTTTCTTCTTCTTTGTATTATTTCATTTACACCCCAGATCACATCTCAACCGTCGATCTGTTCCATCTAACGACTCATATTAACCCTGACAGGCCTGCCTCCTGTGGGTCCTGCCTTCCTTGATTTTTAATCTCAGCCATCCAAACTTTGATCCAATGGCCCATATTGAAACCACCTTACCTGCTATCTGCCCACGCATCTATCCAATATCGCGTTTGCTTCCCCACCATTAGATCTGAGGTCCTGGATCTAACAGCCCATGTTCCATGTCGCGTAACTTTAAGCGCGAAAGTTAATCTCCAAAATTTACATGATATAAGCTGTTTTAAAACACCATGTGTCGGGCGGGGATGGATATTGCGTTTGATAAGGAAATACCGCCTACCCACCTTTCCTCCGCGCAAAACCTGTGGTTTTACCTCCCGAAACCACTTTCCTCATGTTCTATTATATTATATCATGCATGCTTCCCACCGTTGATCTCTGCAGATCAACGAACTAGATTTAATCTGGCCATACACTATTGCCCTCCACCTCTTCCAAAGGGTTTTTAACCTTATTTATTCGCATCTCCTTCTATTTTCGTAATAATGTGACCCCTTTGCATTATTACTTCACTGCTAAATCTCGACCGTTGATCTTCTTGGTAAATCATGGATCAACGGTTCAGACTTAAAATCTCCCACCACTCTCCTATTAACCACCACGCAGAAAACTCCACTGTTGGATGCTATCATCCATCGGCCTTGCTCCTCCCCAAAACCTCCTAAGCAGTTTTACCTCCTAAATGTAGGATTTATTAACTTTTGTTGCTTTTTTTGCAGGTTTCAAAGGTTTTTCCCATTATAATAAAGGAAATGAAAGCCGAGGGTGACGATCCTCCAAAATTTCGTTTATCAAAGGGAAATTATTGCAGAGGGTTCCATGCCATGTTTCATCGATGCTTCATGGGCATTGATGCCATATGAGCCCTTTACGGCGCCTGCACATCAACAAGACACAGGAAATTAAATTAAACAAAGAGTATCAGTTTTGAAGACTAAAACAAGCCAGAAATGAAGGATTGAAGTCTATTTTCACGGTTTTGGAGGATTACAGCTAAGATCGAAAATCAAAAGCCTAATCCTCTGAATTAAAACACAAGTACAGAAAAATAAAATTTTTTTGTCAGTCAGAAAGAGCCTCCACCGCCACATCAGAGGCAAATTTATTCCTCTCAGCTACCCACAACCACCTGTGACCTCAAAGCATTCAACATAGGCCAAATTATCATTAGAAAATCAGATATTTTCCTCAACGTGACCGAATAGTTAATTCTACCAAAGGAACTTAATGCAAAAAATATTATCAGAGTTATTACAACATGAATCAGAGCCTTAAAGTCAACAAAAGCTCTCACCGAGCTTAATTATTAAATGTAAAACAATTAATATAGACAGAACATCTGTAAACTTCTCCATCGAGCCCATCAAAGGCCGAGAAGTATTAAATTATGTATTAATTGACCCAGGAGATATTTTTCAGATCCCACCTCCTCATTTCTTCTATAAATACTCATGTAGAAGATGAGAAAAGGTTGGTTGCAGAACTTTGAAATATACTTGTGCTCGAAACTTCTACTTGTAAATAGTGTTCACGAGATCTTGAAGTTCTGCTTGTGATTAAATAAGTTAGGTTGAGAAATGAAGATGATTGCTGAACTGAAACATTGGAATTAAAGCTGTAACTGGTTTGAAGCATCAATACAAGCTGATTTATGGGATCCTGGTCTATGTCGATGGTGATGTTATTTCTTATTGTAAATTGTTATTTTATTTCTGTTTTCACTTTGTCCATCTTCTTTGATAAAGAACATCAAGCATAGAGTTAGGATTTACTGTATATCAGTACCTTCCTCTGACTGATAAGCTTTATCTATATTTTTTCTTCCAAATTGTGTTGCTTAAGAATGATTTAATTCAGTTTAAGAAGTTAGGAATGCTGCCGTTCCCTCATCCTACTATATGAGCTAAATGTTGTTCTTGAATGTTATTTTTAGTTTATGTTAAGTAGAGATGAACTAAGGAAGTGATGGTGAGCCCTGTCCTATTTTTATCCCCAAAAAATATCTTAAAGTTTCCCTAAGAATGTGTTGAAAGTAGGCTAGGTTAAAAGTCCTTACCTGATCTTAGACTTTTCTTTGTTATCTTATGTGTTTGTCTTGAAAGTCTACCAAGTAAACTTTCCTGACAAGTAAAAGTCCTTACCTTATCTTAGAATTTTCTTTGTTATCTTATGTGTTTGTCTTGAAAGTTTACCAAGTAAAGTAGAGATAGGGAAGTTTATGGTGAGCCCTGTCCTCTAGTTTCTTCTCCAACAGTTGCTTTTAAAGTTTCCCTTTGTGTTTAAAATGTTTTTCTATTGAAATTGCATCAAAATCTGGCTAGTTTCAAAGTACTTACCAGATCTAAGATTACTTTTATGTCTTTCTTAAGTGTATACCAAAATCATGATAGTTTCAACGCACTTACCTGATCTTAGGCTGCTCTTTTTTCTACATTTGTTTATTCCCCCTTCTTGGTGTATCATTTCATTCCATAAAATCAACTCTAAGGGATCCTTAAACATAGATGACTTTCCCCATGGACCACTCTTGAACCTTGTTGTTTCAATTAAACCCTATTATGACTCCATAGCTCAATGGACTAAAAACCAGCGTTATATCTATCTTTTTAGCCAAAGCTTGTTCTGATTGCTTGCAACTTCACACCTTTGAAACTATTTCCACTTAGGAATTTCCACTCAAATAATAATCATGCTCAACCATCCAAAAATAAACAAAAACCCTTGGACTTCATAACTAGCCTAATATCATTACCCAAAATATTTAAAGATAAATCCATATTTGCACTTATTGGAGAGATCCCTCTCCGGATTCAGGAGGGCTAGATCCTAGAATCCCAAAGTGGTTGAAATAGTGTTTCTCCCTGCAGTTAGACTTTGCCAATATTGCTAATTACAGGGAGCTAACAGAGATCATGGAGGACATGCTCAATTTTCAGCAGATATCATTTACCTTCCCCAAGCTTATGAGGAGATTGATGAAACACACCAGTGGTTGAGCAACCACAATTTATATTAGTCTCTATGGAAGTGGAGCACTAAGCTGTGTTGGTTGCACTTGAGGGACCATTTTCCTTCCCATTTATTACACATGGTAGCAAGCAGGATGCTCCTATTTTCTCCCTATGATTCTATTGTTCATGCCTTCATGAGGAGCAGGGTTGAGGGAGGAGCCCCTCACATATTTTGCATTGCATGTTCTGATGGGAACATGAGGAATGGTATGGCCACTACAGCGGCAACAATGTTTTATTATGAGGTGAGCCATATCATGGGTATGAGACCATATGAGGATGATTCTTGACTCATCACATATGGAGATGTTTGGGCCAGCATGTCTTACAGCGTTGGGGGAGAGACCTTGGGAGGTCCAACCTTCTTCTTGCCACTTGATGGCAACATTATTGCAGCCCAGGATCAGCAGAAACTCTACACTTATCTTAAGTGGAGAGATGGAAAACGTGGGGTAGACTATATGGTCTACCATGTGCAGATTTTCAGCCCACCTTCTTTTTCGGAGCCAAAGGTGGATGATAGTTTTCCTGAGTTTCCTAGTTGGGAGGTGAATCAATTTGCATGGAACATAGCTTCTGGATGGATGGACCATATGGGGGAGATAATTCCCACTATATTTCAGACTCCATTCCTCAAGGAGGGACCTCTAGACACTATTTTCTATACTCTTGAGAATTATACCTTACATGATGATGGCTTGACATCTACTTGCATGCTAAGGAGGGGCACTGTGGAGGATTGGATTGATGAGATAGCATCACTGCACTTGGAGGAGATCATCATAGAGGGATGCTACAGGCAGAGGAGAAGAAGACACAGTCTATCCTTTCACTTGCTTGAGGGCAAGCAATCTTTGGGAGGGGAGGACTGTAATGTTCCAAAATTTTTATAAATAAATTGGAACATTAATTTTTGCTCATATTATCTAGGAGATAAATAAAGTGGGTTAGGAGACCCATTTTCATAAATAAAATCCCTCATGAGGTGAGAAGGGGATCCATGGAGTATCCATTTTTCACCTCCTAGTGTGAAAAGGGGACAAACACATGAGGATGAGACCATGCTGACCAAGTCAACAGCGCAACACAAGAGGGTGTAGCTTGCTTGGGAAGACAACGCAGTTAGAGAGGGAGGAATATTCCTTATGGAAGAAACACTAATTGAGTGGGGTCCATGGAATGAAGACATCATTTTTCATATAAGGAGGATGAGGCAACCATAGAGAGCATTATTGAAGATTTGGAATTTGAGTCTATTTGCAGTCTCTAGCTGTTCAGCTGAGTTGCAGTGCCTTTGGCACGAGGGATTCCTGTTTAGGAGTTCCTCTCCTCTCTTGAGTAGCTCAAGGAGGATTGCTCTTCATTTCTCCATATTTAGGCATTCGACCATAGCCACTTCTTCATCTACAGCGCAGTGACTGGGTTATGTTGCAGGTGTTGCTGTGGAGGAGATTCCACAACACCATTCCTTGGATCATTTCTCATAGGAAGGAGTTCCTATTCTTTGGGAGGATCAACAAGGAGGGTTTCTAGAGCTGATGTGCATATTTTGGAAAAAGGCAAAGCTTCTCCCACCTACATCAGCGCAGTCCCTTCCATAGACTGCGTTATCTCAGAGTTTGTCTGCAGTGGAGGTTTTCTCCACCATTTTGGAGGAAGAGATTTCTTGTGCCGGGATTAGCCTTGCACTCAAGGAATCCATTGGAGGAGGTTGTTTTAGTTTGTAGGCCATATTCATTCTCCTCCTTCTATTGTATATTTTGAGTTGCTACAGCTACCCAGCAACTCCGACATTATTGTATTCCCATCTTTTGTAAATGTATTGTAGCCAATCCTTCTAAGGATTGTGTATCAGTATTAGAGTAGTGTTTTCAGGGGTTGAGAGCATGCTCCTCCTCATTTCTTGAGCTATTATTGTAATACCATTTTAATTATCATTTTACATGTTGCAGTGTCTCCATATGACTGCGCAGTCATAGCTAGGGTTCACGTGTGTAGCAATGTTCTCTTGTACTTTTACCTTGAGGATTGGCATTGTCATCTTGATCGTCATTTCCCTCAAGATTTTGTATACATCTGCAGCTGCTATTTTTATAATGAGATGGCTATGAGTTCTCCGGCATTTTCTGAAGTTTGAGCAAGTTACTCTTCATGCTTATGTTTTGTATATTGCTGTAGCTCATTCCCTTGAGCAAGATCTTCCTGAGGAAGAAATATTTACATAGCTATAGGAAGAGTCTGAGGAAGGGCCAGATAGCCTCCAGTTCTCATCCTCTCTTTAGAGGTGAAATAACTGGTAAAATCCCTCTAAGTCAATCTCTGACATAGCCTTGTTCATATTTCCGACAAAGGAAAATTTTAGCGGTGAAAAAGCTGTTGATTTCCATTTCGGAACATCACAGTTCTCCGTCACCTAGGATGAAGGCTTGGTATGGTGACATCCTCACTTATTTTTGAACCCAAAAATTTGCACCCCATCTTAACCGTGATGCTCAATGATGAATTCAACCTCAATGATGAATTTGCACCCCATCTTTCTACCTCCTCATCAGTGACGATCTCTTTCGTTGTTGTGTCGACACTTTCCTTCATTGTTTTCTCACGCATGTTGAAGTTGAGCAAGTGCTCAATCCCTACCACGGTGGCACTTGTGGTGGTCGTCTATCTGGAATGGCCACTGCGAAGAAAGTCATGCGATTCGGTTACTTTTTGCATTCTCTCTTCAACAATTTCATTGACATAGTCAACCACTATCCCAATTGTCAGTTATTCACCCCTAAGTCATGAGCTCCACCTACTCCCCTCCATCACATCATTGCAATCGGTCCTTTCTGTAAATGAGCTATTGAATTCATGGAGTTCGACCCCCATCTGCTAAAAACCACAAGTATATTATCATGGTCGTCGAATATTTTACCAAATGGGCTGAAGCCATGCCTACGTTCAATAACATTGCGGCTAATTTATCCTTATTCTTCTTTAAATATCTTATCTCTCTTTTCAGGGTTCCGAAACAATTGGTTTTTGACCATGGAAAGTTTTTTGAAGATGAGATATGGTGTGAGCTATCCTCTTTGTTGGGCTTTGAACATCAATATTCATTGACATAGTCAACCACTGTCCCAATTGAACATCAATATTCATTGACATAGTCAACCACTATCCCAATTGTCAGTTATTCACCCCTAAGTCATGAGCTCCACCTACTCCCCTCCATCACATCATCGCAATTGGTCCTTTCTGTAAATGAGCTATTGACTTCATGGAGTTCGACCCCCATCTGCTAAAAACCACAAGTATATTATCATGGTCGTCGACTATTTTACCAAATGGGCTGAAGCCATGCCTACGTTCAATAATATTGTGACTACTTTATCCTTATTCTTCTTTAACCGTGTTATCTCTCTTTTCAGGGTTCCGAAACAATTGGTTTCTGACCATGGAATTTTTTTTGAAGATGAGATATGGTGTGAGCTATCCTCTTTGTTGGGCTTTGAACATCAATATTCATCGTCTTATTACCCCCATGGAAATGGCCAAGTTGAAGTGGTCATTAAAATCCTTAAAACCATGCTACAATGGACGATGAATAAAAAAAATACCAATTGAGACTTATGCTCTTCCCTTCTTTGTGGTCCTATAGAACCTCTGTTAAAACCGCCACTAGGTTTACTCCTTTCCACCTTCTCTTTGGGGAGGAATCATTCTTACCGATTGAGTGTGAAATTCCCTCCTTCCACCTTGTTGTTTAACTCCTCCCAGACACAACCTTTATAACAATGACTTATCATGCTTGAGCGCGTCAACGAATATCATCGTGTTGCATTGAAAACCATTGAAGCACCCAAATAACACACCAAAGCTCAGTATGACTGGAAATTACACCCTTGTACCTTTCATGAAGGAAACCTTGATCTTTTTTATGACCAAACTCATGATCTCCTGGGGCATGGGAAGTTTGAATCAATATGACTAGGTTCTTACATCTTCAGTAAGTGTTTGGGAAAGGGGGCATACCTTATAGAGTATTTTGAAGGCCAAATCATTCCTAACCCTCGTAATGAGATCTACATGAATAAATTTTACCCATAACAATTCCCATTGAAATTCATGTCTATTTGTCTTTTCTGCACTTAGGTAGCTTTCATTCCCAACCATCATCTCATACATTGTATTATTATGTATTTCAGATGTACCCATCATCCACACCTCATAATGGTTATGTAGATGGTGTGAGTTGCTTCTCTCAGAATCTTGACTTGGCAACTTTGGCTATTTTCACCCCTTTGCATTCATTAGTTCACTCCAACAGCGCATGCATTGGATCTGGAACCAATAACCAAGATGAGTATGATGTTGTGATAGTTTTGTTGTTAGATTCCCTTGATCATCACATCCTTCATATTCATGTTTGTCTAGATTCCTTGCTACCTATCTTGCAATCGAATGGTGTTTATCATGTGCATAATCTTGTCCCATTTAGGAAATATCTACGAGTTAAGATTTTGGCACATGAAATTGAATTCATTACATTCAGTCATGTTCCTAGAGACCAAAATAATTACATAGATACCATTGCAAATCACATTCTAGATTTGTATTTATCACATATAAGAAAGAAACCATAAACGTTAACAAATGGCGAACCGCAATCGTCACAAAAATATGCATAACCATATTACATATCATTATATCAAAACATGTAAGTATTTAATTTCCACTACCTTAAATACATCTAACATTCCGATAGCATGCTACAATACCAAAAATGGGACCCACATGTCCCTATCCATAGTCACTATCATGTGGATGCTTCATACCACCAGCTCATAGGTCTCAAACTTCCTGACCAGCCATAGCTATGCACCGTGTGATACCTCGCCACTTGAAGGGAAGACCAGTGCACTCATCTGTATAAATGTCTTCTAACCCATGCCACCCGCTCTCATTCACCCTGGTCATTAGCAAGTTGAACCTACGAAGGAGGTCCTCTAGAAGAGCATCATTTTTGAGTCTTTTTCGTGACATTGATCCACCCTGATATGCATCCCCAGGCATTGAGTCTCAGCCTGTATATCTCGTTAGTTTCATAAATGTTATATCTACATCATACCAGTTTGGAAATCAATACCATATATATACATTTTCTAAAATTTAAATGCAACTAAACATATAGTAACTTTCACTTACCATCTAGATCCCATGCTCATCCTGGAGGTAGTGGAAAGTCAGGATACCCCTGATAGTTCATGCCACTATATTGATAATCATCTATGTACAATGGCATTTGGCCCCAATGTGTAAAGAACTCAGGACATAACACTCATCCGACTCCCCCTCATCCACCTCATCACAGTAGCTACCCCAGTAGTTCATTCTGGGCTCCTGTGGGCCCCCATCACGGATCTTTACATGTGGATGGATGGTTGGGATCTTCTCAAAGAAGGATGAGCATAGAACTATCCCAAATGAAAAATTATCATTGGTCTGTCATCTGCATAAGGTCAATTTTCATTTCAATGATGGCAGCATCATTTGGGCCCACCCATAGTAGGTACCTTCCAACACACTCTCTACAAGCATAATTTTCCCTCCAGTGATGCGATAAAAGACATGAATACTCAAGACCTGTAGCACTATCGCATTTATAGATCATGTCTCCAACCTCTCTAAGCCATTTATCTAGATCGGCGTACCCTTTTCACGAACACCAAGAATACAATTACAAACCAAAAACTCACCAATATGCCTCCCACGAGGGAGCAATGGATGTATCCCCCCTACCATCCCCAAGGGGGGAAGTCCTATTAGAAAATATATGTCTTGTATCGTTAACTTGATCCTATGGCCTTACACCACAAAGGCCTCATGATCTGGGTCCCAATAGCTCACTATCCTTGACAACAAGGGATCACCATCCCTCATCAATGGGTTCTCCAAGAACTTAAGAACCCCATAACGAGCCAAAATACCTCTGACTTCCAGATTCACCTGAATCTCAGCACGAAGAGTCTTTAAATATCATTTTCACCATGAAACCTTTAGATCTACCATACCTGCAAAATACCATTATGTTTTTTAATTTCAGATTTAAAGGAATACATTCTTAGTCCTCAGCTTCAACTCCCCAAGGGCCACTAGTCTGGCTTTTCCTCCTTGCCTAAAACTCATTTTTTTCCCTCAAAACTGTGTTGGACGCACTTAATGGCCCTATTTATGTGTTCCAGAATGTATAAAAAACCCCCAAAAGTGCATTGTGACCATGAGGATTAGCAGGGGTCCCCCAAAAGGAAGTTGAGGCCCTAATATGAAAATCTAAACCATTGAAATTGAAGAGTAAGGTTAGCCAACCTACCTCCAACTCGCATATCCTGATTCCGACGATTAATTTGTCCACTAGGATCTCCACAAGTTTTAGGGCCTTCTCCTTCTCTCCAAATTCTCCAAACCTCACTATGCAAATGAATTGGATTTGGAGGCAAGAAGCCCTTTTATAGAAAAAACCCTAGATTTTTCATCACCCATTGTGCCCAAACTGTAGCTGGGTTTGATGAACCATCAACACCATTGGAAATATTTCACCGAGTTTTATAATGAGCCTTGCTTTGTTTTTATAATTTGACACTTCACTTGGAAGCCATTTTTTCCACGAATTTTCACTTTGTCGCCATTTCAAACCCAATTTCTTCATATGATCCACATATGCCTTGGTACCGCTTTTCCTTGGAATGTTGAATCATGAATCGATTTTCATCATGAGTAACCCTTATTTACTCATGTTTTTATTTTCCCCCCAGGCCTATCCCATGTGGCAGTATCATCAAGTCACCCTTATTCAGAGCATCTGAGATGAGTCACCCTTGCATTCATGTAGTCTGTTCTGAGTCCCATTGTGTCCTGTTATAGTATTCCATAAATATTTGTGTCACATCATCCCTGTTTTATCCTTTTGGCCTCCATCTATATTGTTTCATCTCTGAACAGAATTTGTTTGAGTAATTGACCATCCCCTCCAGAATCGAGTCAGTTGCTTCCAGGTCAACCATGCATATTATGCTCTGGCAAGAAAATTCGTTAGTCCGACTCTCAATTTATATCCCTCCATAATCATCCCTGGTGCGATTCCATCAGTCACTCTAATATGATCTCTCATGCCTAAGTTTAGGATTCCTGATTGCCTCAACTCTGGCAGGCCCTCTTCTATCGACATCAGCACATTAATTCCAGGATTGTGGTCTATATGGAAGTGTACCTTGGTTCCAGCTTTCATTATTGGTCAGTACCTTAGATCAAGCAAAGGAAATCCTCATTTACCTTTGACTTGGTTTTTTCTCACATGCTCGCCTCGAACTCATTATCACATGATTGAAAATCATACACTTAATGGTCTAGTGATCCATCATATTCTACCAGTGATTCTCGGTTGTGTGTGAGATGTTCCAAACCTCATGAGGGGTTGGCCCTTTAGGGAGCCCCCCACATGTCAAGATTACCTCAGATTATGATCCAACCTTAGATGTAGTTCCACATATTTGATGGGTTCAGTTATAGCCACTTGCAGTGCCCACAACATGCATGTCTCCTTCAAATGATCCATTTAGGTATTCAAAGCCCTTTCCTATTCAGCAGGGCTTCTTTGGTTGTGATTCCTCCTCCCCATGTCAGCTTGAGGGGAATTATGTCTTATGTACTCAGAAGTTATTCTGTTCGGTCCTGACCTATGTTTTTCTAGGCGCAATATGTATATGAGATTCATTGTATTATTTCCTTGACCATTGATGCCAGCATATCATGTATCATGTACTTTGTATCTCAAGTCCACATTGTTGGGATCACCATTATTCTTTGTACTCAGTTATCTTGGTGGGTATGGGTATGCCTCGTCCGCCTCATTTTAGATCATGTACTCCAAAATAAAAGGACACTTATATCAGTTTAGTAGGTCTCGTCCCCTCCTTTTTTGTCCTTTAGTTGTATCTCTCTCTCTCTCTATGACTCCCCTTTGGTGTCTCGTGGAAGTGTAACTTACAACGTATTTCAGTCATACAATTTTCTCCTAACACTCGTCCATTGGGGGGAAATATGTTATCACCAAAAAATGATCACCTGGCCATTTCTAACTAGGTGGATCGAAATACACCTTGTAAGTTTAATTTGTCTATAGTAAAATCACTTTCACTATAGGAAATAATTTGATAAACCACTTTTATTAAGTTATTTCTAATTAAAATCCGTGAGAATAATTAAATAAACCATTATTTATTTAATTTTGACTAGGAATAATTATTAAATCTTTGTTTGATAATTATTCCTTGTCACATTTGACTAAATTACATAGGAATAATTAAATAAATCACTATTTATTTATTTTTCCTTAACTCCATTCTTGGAATAATTGTTAAATCAATATTTATTAATTATTCCATTTTCACTTCTTATTATTCGTGAAATAATTAATGAATCATTTTATTTGTTAATTGTTTCTAAATAAAGAATTTTGACCATTTTGAATATCTTTTCCCTCTCCAAAAATATAATAAAGTATTCCTAACGGTTAGATCTAGATTTTGGTCAAAAATATTTTATTATTCTCCGTTTTTTAGATCAACCCAATGCTTTACTATAAATAAGAGGGTTTTTCATTCATTCTTCACCATGATCATTATTGTCGTCACCATCATGGTCTCCATAGTTTTGAGCTCCCACTAGAGTTCTACACATTGTTTGGGTTTTTACATATTGAGAGAAGAAGATCTAATATTGAAGGGTCAAGGATATCAAAGGACCCATCCCATGGAGGGGGATTTACGACCTTTTTGTAAATATTTTTCACTAGGTGCTATTAATAAAAGATTTATTCTTTCAAATGATTTTCCATAACTGGGTTATTACATCAGATTTATTTTGTTGTTTATCATTTTAGATCGCATATATGTATTTTTCTATAGGTTTTTCTCACATTTTTATTACAGATCTAAAGTATAAGTAGCCAATGATTGTTGTTAGGATCACTAGTCACCTGTGACTTAAGTAAGATATTTTTGGTACACATTCCAAGAAATTTCATACTAACAGTACAAACATGTTGAGCATTTAGCAGCAGTATTGATATTGCTAACAAAGCATCAATTGTATGCCAGTCTTAGAAAATTCATTTTCTTTCAGACAGAGGTGCATTACTTGGGGCATGTGATCTATAAAGAAGGTATAGTAGTAGATCCAGAAAAGATAAGGGCTATATGGAGTGGAGACCTCCTAGAAATGTGGATGAGGTAAGATCATTCATGGGAATAGCGGGTTATTATAATATTTTCATTAGTAACTTCTCTCGGAGTGCATATCTTATTACGTCACTGTAGAGGCAAGGTAAGAAATTTGAATGGACGGAGGAATGTGTAACAAGTTTTGAATAGTTGAAGAAGTTGTTGACAAATGCTCTAGTGTTAAATATTGCATATCCATACAAAGAGTTTGTGGTGTGTATAGATTCTTGCAAGAGAGGAATTATTGGAGTCCTTATGCAGGAAGGATGACTAGTATGCTATGAATCACAGAAATTTAATGACCATGAGAAGAATTATCCAACATGATCTTGAGTTGGCAGCAATCATCCATGCATTGACGATGTGGAGGCAATAGCTTCTTGGTGGGAGGTTTGTATTGATGAGTGATCACAGTAGTTTAAGATACTTATTTGACCAACCAAATATGAATGCCAGGAAAGCTAGATGTTTGGCCACGATTAGTGAGTTTGATTTTGAGATCAGGTATATCAAGGTTAAAGAGAACAGGGTTGCAGATGCTCATAGCAAGATGATACAGGTGAATCATGTAACAAATATGAGTTCTTATGGGACATACTTACAGGATTGGATCTTACATTCAAGATAGAAGGATAAAAGGTAGATGGAGATTAGGCACAGGTTACAACAGAGTACAAGTACGTGTAGTGGTACAGGTACATGTACAATTGCACGAGATTTGGACTATCATCTCTTAGCAGATGGCTTGATTAGATTTAGGGACAAGATATATGTGCCAAACAATAGTGATATTAAGAATAATCTTAAGAGAGTCTCATGTGAAACCATATTCAAGTCACCCAGGATAATAAAAAGACATTGAAAATAGTGAAGAATTTTTATTATTGGCCAAATATGAAAATAGGACGCGGCAAAGTTTGTGGCTAGATGTTTGGACTGTCAGAAGGTAAAGGAAGAGTGTAAACATCCAAGTGGATTACTACAGTCGATTATAATTGCAAAGTTAAAGTGGGAGGTCATTTACATGGATTTCATTATAGATTTCTCGAGGAAATCTAGACAACATGATTCCATCATGTTTGTGGTAGAAAAGTTGAAAAAGGTAGAATGCTTCATTCCAGTGAAGTCTACTTATTCAACTAATAATGTAGCACATGTCTTCATAATAGATGTGGTCAGATTGCATGGTTTTATGAAGAAGATCATGTTAGACAGGGATTCTAAGTTCACTTCCAAGTTTTGGAAGGACTTGCTTACAAAATTGGGTATAGAGTTTGCCTTTAACACAACTTATCATCTACATATAGATAGATAGACAAAGAGAGTCAACAAGACATTGCAGGACATGTTGAGGATGTATGTGATGCATCAACAGAGGAGGTGGGAGGAGTACCTTTCGTTGGTCGAGTTTCTTAAAAAAATGATTACCAGGAGTAAATGAGGATGAGTCTATTTGAGGCATTGTATGGGTGGAGTTGTAATACTCCCATCAGTTTGAGTGATTCAATGAAAATGATGTTGATAGTACTGAACATGTTGGCAGAAATGGAACAGGAAAATGTAGGTAATCAAGAAGAATTTAAAGGAAGAAAAGGATAGGAAGAAAATCTATGCAGATCGGAACATGTTTTTTAAGGAGTTTTAGGTTGGGAAACAATTTTACTTGCACATCAAGCCCAAGAAGAGCTCCTTGTAGATTGGATCATGTGCCAAGATGGCACCTCAGTTTTGCGGACCTTTCAATATTCTTGAAAGGTTTGTACCAGTAGCCTATCAACTTGCACCACCTTCAACAATGAAATTCCATGATGTTTTCCATATGCCATTACTTAAGAAGTATGTTAAATATGTTTATCATGTGATTTAATGGTTTGTATTACAAGTGGAGCATGAAGTAGAATTCCAACTGGAACCGTAGTGTATTTTGAAGAGAAATATGTTCATGCTCCTGAATCGAGCAATCGAGCAGGTTAAAGTGTAGTGGAAGCACTTTGGGCCCGATGAAGCTACCTGGGATATGGCGGTTCAAATGTGGGTTATCTATCCTTATTTATTCGCTAGTTGAGTGAATGTATTTGGTATATGTTTTGATGTGATGTTTTGCTATACGTAAATATGTATATGGATGTAAATACTACCATGAGTTGTGTTATAAATCTCCAATAAGCGGTATGGGTGTAATGTCATTATGGTTGTCATGTTTTTTTGTCTTAATGTTAGTTTCCTTCTTGGTGGATTGATCATTATAAATATTGCAACAAGCTAAGTTATAAAGCACCATGGGAAGCTTTTTTTTCTTTTAGAAGTCTTGTTGGTTGTAGGTGTCATTGAACACCGAGGATGGTGTTCCCCCAAGGGGGAGGGTTCTATAACAAACCTAGTGAAAATTCCATGTAATAAAAGTTAATAAAGGAAAAATAATAACCACGGTTATGGGATACTTATTCCAAGCTTAATGTTGGGAAAACAATCCTAGTGTAGGTGTTCATTTGGTTTATTACAGCTAAGGAAATGGAAAAGGATTTGGAAAGGCATGAGGCATTATTTGGAATTTATTTATGAAAATAAAGGAAATTAGGAGAAAACAAAGGTGAAGGGTCACAGGTTTCATGTGAGGAGGAAAATGAAGGAAAATAATGGAAAATGGAAGAAAATATATGCCTCATTATTAAAATGGCTTATGAGGATCAGTTCACATACTTTTGTTAGTTCATTTTGGATATATATCTCTATTATGTCTCTAGCATACTCTTGTACACTTAGAATTGTCTTGGAGCACTTCAGCAATGGAACAAGAAAAGAAAAAGAGGAAAAGAGGAAGCAAAGATAAAGCAAGGAAGAATAGGATCAAATGACCATAGCAGGATAATTTGCAGGTATCGAGTTACATGTATTATTTCCTTGCTAATTTTGGTATGCATGGTTATGGATGTGTGTTATTGGCTCTCTTTTTCTCATTGGGATGGTTTTTTCTAGGTGTGACAATGTTCTTTAGCCTAGCCTTTCCATTTCTGAATAGTCATAGTGACATGATGGGGTTCTCATGTTTTGGTTGAGTTGGATTGTTAGATGGATTAAAAACTTAGTGAGGTGGTCTCTGAAAGAAATATAAAATGGCCTAGTGATCCCTGAACCAGACTACTGAACCAGACTATGTATTGCAGTAAAGCCTTCGCCTAGTGACCCTTGAACCAAACTGTGGTTTGTGGTAAAGCTGACTATTTTTTTTATGTTACCTCGGTGGGCCTAGGAATCCTAGACCGGTGAATGGAGAGATATATGGTAAATCCTAGAGGTGGGTGCCCTCAATCAAGCCTAGGAATCCTTAGCCAGTGAATGGCAGGATGTACGGTAAATCCTGGAGGGTGGTGTATCGATTAGGCCTAGGAATATTGAATGATGAATGGTGGGATATACGGTAAATTATAGAGACTAGGAGACGGGAAAATTCTTCATGGTGTGGGTGGGGAAATCTGGTGGCATCCATGGTTGTTCAGGGCCTAGTGATTAGGGTGGGATTGAAGTAAATCCTGTTTATATTGATGAGGGTGAGGTGGTTTAGCCTCAGGAAGCCCTGGTTGATTTATAGTTATGAATCCCACATTCATGCTTGGAATATTGCACGAGGGTGATTAGTTGAAATAAATATTTGGTTCAACCAATCTATGGTCGGGTGGTACGTGGAAGTCCCAAACCTGTTTGGATTTTGCATTCATTAATAAGAGTTCCCTTCCTTGGTATTTTATGTGAAAATGTATTAGTTCATATTTGGAATTTATGGTTGTTGTATTCTTGTTATTATGTTGTTTATATTTTGGTTATGAGTATGTTTTATGACAATGATAGTGTATGGCTCTCATCATGTTTTGATTTGTAAATGAATGAACAATGAATATATGACCTAATAGACAATAATGCAGCTAATGTGATAAGGCATCAATGTTTCTTATTGATTCTCAGATAAGTATGAGACCCCTATGCTCATATTTGTTATTATTACCTGTAGAATGCATATTTGTGATATGTTTTACGAAATGAATGTCATGTCTAGTAGGGTTCTAGTCAACTCATTGATCAAATTTTTGCATTAGTTCCTTTCTCTGAGTGTTATTTATCATTCCTAATTTTTTCACGAAGTTCTGGGTAGTGTCCTGAGTCCTAGCCCTTAAAACGTGGCACAAAATCTGGGGTCGCTGCCACAGAACTATCTGAAAAATTCCACAGTCATTGGATTTCCCTTGTTGTGGGAGTGATTAGAGGCCTAAAATCACATGCATATCTTATGAAGGGAGAGACTAGGGTTTTATATCAGTGAAAAGTCAAGTTTCCTCAGGGGTTGGTCACCTGGAGAGGTTGGTTGGATCCCGAAGGTTTAGTAGTATGTATGGAAGGTCTGTTTGGGTTTTTTTTTTTATGGTTCCACTTCCTTTACTATACATGGGGATTTGAATCACATCATAGTATCCCTTCGTCACATGTTTACCCCGGTGGATTGGTTATCTTGGGTAAATGTGGGAGGAGGGTGTTACACTAGTTCTTATTCCAAGAGACATCATTTTCCTCACTGCTAGCACCATAGGAGGAGTGAGTAATTTCGAGAGGATTTTAAGAAATTCAATCCTCCTAATTTGTGTAACACCCTCCTCCCATATCTACCCAAGTAACTGCCCAACCAAGGTAAACATGTGACAAGCGGTTACTATGATCTAATTCAACCTCCCAGTTCACCTTAAGGAAGTGGAATCAGCACCACACCACTACATAGACCTTCTGCACCTTCTACCGGACACCAAGGAGCCATCCAAACACTCCAGGAGGTTAGTCCCTGAGTCAAACTAACCTTTTAGTGCATCAATCCCCCATTCTATCCCTTGACATGGGAAAGAGTGTGATTGCAAACCTCTAGTTGCATGCATAACATGGGTATGCATGTGACTGGGGAATTTTATGAGTATGCATGTGACTGGGGACTTTTCCCTGTAGTTCTGAGCCTGCAACCTCGATTTTTGTGCCACTTTTTCAAGCCCAAATCTCAGTCACTGCTGAGAACTCCATGACACTTTTAGAATTGAAATATAATGGTGGAATAACGATATAAATGCAAACACTTGAACAAGGACTTACTAGACCCCTACAAGCCATGGCAGGAATTTCGTTAAACATGACATAAATATGTAATCTACAAGTTTAAAGAATAAATCTGAGTATAGGTGTATCAAACTTATCTAAGAATCATTAAGAAGCATTGTTCCCTTATATCATTAGTTGCATTATCATCTATTAGGTCATGTATTCATTTCTCATTAATTTATAAATCAAAACATGATGAGATCCATACATTTTCACTGTCATAAATACATCTATAACTAGCATATAAACAACAAAAATATCGAGGATAAAACAACCATAAATGCTACTTATAATCCAATAAATTTACACATAAAATACAAAGGAAAGGAACTCTTATTAGTAAATAAGAAATCCAACCAAGTATGGGACTACCATGTTCCACCTAACCATAGATTGGCTGAGCCAAATCTCTCTTCATCCAATCACCCCCATGCCATATTCCAAGAATGAATGTGGGAATCAAACCAAAATAACCAACCAGGGCTTCCTGAGGCATAGTATGTGACATGCTCATTTCCGGTAACAACTTCCTGGATTAGGACCCAGAAAACCGAATAGGTGGAAGATGAGAGATATAGGATTAATTCCCTTTCAAAGTTAGGTGGAGTGATCAAGGGAGAGGAAGTGAGATCACGTTTGAGGGAATCAAAATATTGTTGAGCTTGGTCATCCCAAACAAATGAAATGGTAGATAGAAGGATTCTATGAAACCCATGCGCAGTGGTGGCATAGTCAGGGACAAACTGACGAAGAAAGTTGTCTTTGTCTTGAAGGATTTGTAACTAGCGAAGGGTATGAGGAGTTGGAAGTTAGAGAATGTTTTAAAATTTTCACTATAGCAAAACCCTGTGTTTAGAGTCCCTTTTTGCTTCCTTTTTTGCGTCTAGAGCCCATTTTTGGTGCTGTTGATTCTCAAAAGTGTTTTCCATATTCATACATATTTCCATTATGTCATAACCATTTAGCTCTTATTTCATAGCCATTTGACCTAAAACCCTACATCAAGTAACCATTTTCATAAATATATGGGTTAGGATCCTTGTCTTCCAAAGTTATTTATTTTATGTATTTAAAGTGAATTTATGATTAGAAACTAGAAAATTAACATAGTTTCATATATCTATATATGTGTTGTGAGTTTTGTGACATGTGTAGGTCAAAATGAGACTTCTAGAAGACCCTTATGTGGCACTCTAAGGCCAAATTCGAATTTGTTTGGAGAAGATCATGGGATATGTGTCACATCTCCTAATTGTATTAAAACTCTAAAAGGATATGTGTCTCACTTTCTTGTTGTATTGAAACTCTAAGAGGATATGTGTCTCATTTCTTAGTTGTGTTGAAACTCTAGAAAGACATGTGTCTTATCATTTCCTATTTTGATTGTAACTCTAGAGATGGAGGGAGAGATTCATGGACTCCCATTAATGAGATAACTCCTCATATTTTGTATAAATAGGAGAAACTTTCTCCTATCATGGGTAATGAAAAAGTAATGAAAAAGTAGTGAAAAATAGGAGAAGGAGATAAAGGAATAGAGAATATTTTGTAACAAAGCTTAAAATGGAATGGGATGCAGATTTGTGAGGTTTTCAATAAAGAAATTCAACTCTTTGATGTTGTTTTGATTACAACTTTAAGGAGCTGAAGGATTTCACCAAATTGGTAGCAGAGGGCCCCTGCTATCCAAGGAGGCTTCTACATGCTTTCTAGATAAGTAGCTTTTAATTCATGTCTTGCATTATTTGTTTAACTAACAGACCCTCATGATGTTATAGTTAGTCTTTTTCTTAAAAGCTTTTCCAACATATCTCTATTCATGGAATGGATTTAATTGTAACATCTTGAGTTACCAGCACTTTAGTTTTTTTTTGTTATTTAGATTAGAAGATCCTCATTATCTTACAATCATTCTTTTTCTTAAAACGCTCTTCCAACATATCAATATTAGATTAAAGAGATTTGGTTGTATTATGTTGAGTTAATTAGCATTTTCTGTTTTGCAATTAGATTAAAACATCCTCATTATCTTACAATCATTCTTTTTCTTAAAACGCTCTTCCAACATATCAATATTAGATGAAAGAGATTTGGTTGTATCATGATGAGTTAATTAGCATTTTCTGTTTTGCAATTAGATTAAAAGATCCTCATTATCTTACAATCATTCTTTTTTCTTAAAATGCTCTTCCAACATATCAATATTAAATGAAAGAGATTTGGTTGTATTATGTTGAGTTAATTAGCATTTTCTGTTTTGCAATTAGATTAAAAGATCCTCATTATCTTACAATCATTCTTTTTTCTTAAAACGCTCTTCCAACATATCAATATTAGATGAAAGAGATTTGGTTGTATCATGTTGAGTTAATTAGCATTTTCTGTTTTGCAATTAGATTAAAAGATCCTCATTATCTTACAATCATTCTTTTTCTTAGAAAGCTCTTCCAACATATCAATATTAGATGAAAGAGATTTGGTTGTATTATGTTGAGTTACATTTCATGTTCATTTGCAAGCTAGGATATCCATGGATTAGAATGTTCTGTTTTTCACCATTTTCCTAATTAGGGATAGAATTTACAATTACACTCTGTTTTGAGTCTAAGGTTTCCTTTTATTTTCTTTTTGACATAGATTTGATTTCATCTTTTGAACATAAGTACTAAAAAGACAAAACCCCAAAACATCAATAAAATACATACAACGAAGTAAGGAAGAGGTCACTTAAGAACATATAGTGCACCACACTTCATCAGTTTACTAGCCCTGGTTGATAATTTATGTTAGCAATTTAGGACACTAAATTGACTACACAGGTGCTATTTGCATGCAATTATCAAATATGGTGCAGAACTTGATGCAAAATTTGCACTGAGTTTTGCACCAAGTCTTACACCAATTTTAGCACTAGGTTTTGTACCATGTTTTATGCCAAGTTTTGTGCCATTCGTTGCACCAGGTTTTGCATCAATTTTGGCACCTAATTTTGTTTCACCTACTTTTTCATCCTTTTTTGCATGCAATTTTTGTGCCTACATTTGCATCAAATTTTGTAGCATCTTTTGCATCCATTTTTGCATCATTTTTTGCATCCATTTTTGCTTCATTTTTTGCATCCCCTTTGCACCAAGTTTTGCATCAATTTTTGTGTCTAGTTTTGCATCTACTTTTGTTGCATCCTCTTTTTCATATTTTTTTACATCCATATTTACATCCTCTTTTGCATCTATTATTGTGTCCACTATTGTATGCAATTTTGTTGTGCCATAATTTGTGCCTAGTTTGGCACCTCCCTTTGCACCCACTTTTGCTTCTAATTTTTCATCCACTTTTTCATCCCAATTTGCATCTAGTTTTTCATCGAATTTTACATCTATTTTTTAATCCCTTTTTGTATCCACTTTTGTTTCAGGATTTGCATTGGGTTTTGTGTCTCATTTGGCATCTACTTTTGCATCCACTATTGCACCCATGTTTACGCCCAACATTACATCCCTTTTTGCATCTTCGTTTGCATCAAAGTTTTCTTCTTTCTTTTTCATATATTATTACATCCACTTTTGGTGTGCTGCAATTTGTGCCATGTTTTTCACTTATTGTTGTACACATGTTTGCTTCCAATTTTGCATCCATGTTCGTATCCTCTTTCGCATCAAATATTGCGTCCAATTTTGTGTCGGGTTTATGCATTGGGTTTTGCATCTCGTTTTTTATATAATTTTTCATATACTTCCACTACACCCATTTTTTGCATCCAATTTTCTTTTTCCTATTTTATAGATGTTTGTATCCACTTTTACATCCCTTTTGTATCTTGTATTGATTCCAACTTTGTATTTTTTTTGCGTCTATTGTTACATCCACTTTTTCATCCACTTTTGTTGCGCCAATATTTGTGCCATATCTTTCGCTTACCATTGCAACCCACATTTTATTCCACTTTTGCATCCACATTTTCTTCCTCTTTTATGTCAAAGTTTTCATTTAATATTGTGTATGTTATTTCAGCCCTTGTTGCATCCACTTTTACATCAAGTTTTGTATTTCATTTTTCATCCACTTATGTTGCATCCACCTTTGCATTTATTTTTGTGTCCACCATTGCACCCATGTTTGTGTCCATGTTTACATCCCTTTTTGCATCTTATTTTTCATCCAAGTTTTCCTCCCTTTTACATCCAAGTTAATATCATTTTTTGTTTCTATTGTTTCATTCGCATTTTTTTTACCATAATTTGTGCCAAGTTTTACACCTACTATTGCACCCATGTTTTCTTTCAATTTTGCATTTGCATTTGCATCCTATTTTGCATCCAAGTTTGCATTGAGTATTGCATCTTCTTTTGCATCCACTTTTGTGTTAGGTTTCATGTCTTGTTTTTCATCTACTTATGTTGCATCCACTTTTCATCCAATATTATGTATATTATTGCCCCCATATTTATTTTCACTTTTGTATCCCTTTTACAACACTCGTCATATTTTATGCATTGATGATATTTCTTATGACATTGACAATTATGAAAAACTCATGACAATGTCAATAATCATGACTATGATGATGATGAAGATGATCATGATGACATGAATTGTGATTATAATGATAGTGACAATGATGATAAATACAATTGTGGTTACAATGACAATGATGATAAATACAATTGTGGTTACAATGGAAATGATGATGATGATGAAAATGACTATGATGATGACGATGCTAATGACCTTGGAAAATCTTCCCAATTTTTAAATGTTGTCATTGTAATAATCATAATCATTATCTTTGACATCATCATTCAAGTCATCATCACACGATCATCATTATCATCATTTCTATATAGGTCATCATCAACAAAAATAATGGCACGAATGATGACGATGATGATGGTAACATCCATGAAGACAATGACAACAATGATGATAGAAATTACATTAATAATGATGTTGGATATGTTGAAAATGATAATGGTGGTGATGGTGTTCATCATCGATCATCTCTAAAAGATAGAGTTGTTATTTATGTTTCCTATATGATATGTGTCCTAAATAACCCTTTTCTAACACTCACCACATTTTTTGGGTTGATGATATTTCTTATGACACCTATAATTATGAACAATTGCCAAAACTTTCCATAATGATGATTATGATGATGGAAGTGATGATGATGATAATGAAGATGATGACAATGTTTATGATGATGCCAATGACCTTACAGTCTCATGGATTCATGAACTTAATATTTTCAAGACGATATTCTGCATACGTATTACTATCAAACTTTTTAAATTTCCGTTTCTCTTGGGATATATTACTATAATGGTGGTGTCGTCACTAGAAAGATATACCCTAGATTTACACACAAGAATGCACTAAGATTTGAAAATGAGTTTTAAATCAAGCAATCAAGCTATATGAATAAAATTAATGTAGGGATGTCAGTACATTGATGCTAGAGAGGTATTTGAACACCAATGTTCCTGAAAAGAATTAAAATCAAAGAAGAAGTTTTAAACCTTAATTAGCTAACTAAGATCACAAAATTTAATGTAAAATCAAAGAAAAAGTAGTGATAAATGCCAAAAACTTCAGATTTGAAACACCACCCAGTAGATTTTGCAGGGATGCAAAGATAAACTTCCAGATTTGAGGTTAACCCCTTATTTTTCAAGGAATTAAATAACGTTCAATTCACTTTCATAGAAGTTTTTACTGAAACAAAGAGGCTATCAATGCTCCTTAGAAGTTATGCAGACCAAAAAAAAGGGATATCAATGCCTTGGTATAAACTACAGGTGCAAAGCATAGGGAAAGAAACTTAAATCTAAGAGGTTTCAGGATTTGGGTTTCGAAACCGAGCTTTAAATATGGATGATAACCACTGTAAAACATCAAGGAAACCAAAAATCCATAAGGAAAATTAATTACAATAGGGTAAAAAATTTGACTTAATGGGATCTCCCCCGTATGGTCACAAATTTTGTTTAAGAGAGAATTTCACCTACAATAGTAGGTCACTTTAATCCCAACAAGAGTTTCCAAAAAGGTATGTGTGAATGAAGAAGCGAGACAAAAGAAAATAGACAATCCCAAGAAATTTTATATTAAGAAGAATAAGGAAATAGACATACCTTTTAACATTAGATCCTTGAATCTATCTGAAAAAGCCAACTTTAGGAAGATATCCTCTGATATCTTTGCTCCTAGATCTTCTATATCACCTGCACACAGAGAAAGAAGCAAAAATGATCTTCATGTGGGACAAAAATAGTTATAAACATAATATGTTAAACACATCAAATAAAATAAACCATGAAATATAGATAATGGGGAAATTATTCTTTGCTATTACTCGTTGGTAGAACTGGAATACATCGATGGGTCCTCCAAGCCTCCACATTTGATATGCTCCCTAACCTATATGCTCATCAGCATGGATGAAAATTTTTATTGTGGTCACATCACTAATAGAATTTGGGAGACGTTCCTTCTTCTTCCTGTGACTATTGAAGAGCTACATTTATATAGATTCCCATCATAATTGGCCTTCATTTTGCCTAGACACTTTCTTGACCATATCAGAGAGATGATTAAGATAGACCAAATCAATCATTTTTTTAATCAGCAATGATTATTTTAAACAAATTTTCTAATTTTGACGGAATCTAATCTTATCTAGTCCAATTATCGCATTTTTTCGGAGCTCTAGTGCAACTAGGGCTTTGATGGCCTTCTATTTTGGTCTCCAACACTAGGAAGGAGCATTGTTAGAAATTTTAGTTTGGTCCCTACCACTTGGAATGAGAATTAATCCCTCAAAACATTTTTTTTATGTTTCACCTATCACAAATTGATCCTCTAACTTGGCAAAGCATGTGCTTATCTTCTTGACCCTAGGGGGTGTAGTTTTGAGCCATAACACTTGGAAATGTGATTAGCTATGTGATTTATTTGTGGTAAAGAAATATTATTGATAAGTGCATCGAATATCTTGATGAAGGAGGAGAATTATCTTCATAAATTTTCAATGTGTTCAATTATATGGATGATAACATGGCCTCACATTAGGTAGTTAAAATACGATTGGTTAGGGGGATGTGATAGTAGGTTTCCTATAGTTGGGTGTAAATGATAAAACATCACTCATGGTGATACAAGTGTTGAATCTCAAAATTTTCTTCCATATTCATACATGTTTCCATTATTTCATAACCATTATGCTCTCATTTCATAACTATCTAGCCTAAAACCCTACATCAAGTAACCATTTTCCTAAATATATGGGTTAGGATCCTTGTTTTCCAAAGTTATTTATTTTATGTATTTAAAGTGAATTTATGATTAAAAACTAGAAAATTAACATGGTTTCATATATCTATATATGTGTTATGAGTTTTTTGACATGTGTAGGCCTATTTGGAGATTCTAGAAGGGTCTTACTTGGCCCCCCAAGATAAAATTCGAATTTCAACTCAAGAGGTGGACCATATTCCAAGGAGAAAGATCATGGAGATCTTGATGTGTCATAGGATTTGTATCTGGAATTTAGGGATAAGTTGAGACAAGTATGGATCTAGTAGATATTTAAGGGATCTACATTTATTGAGTAGATATCCCTAATTTTTGTATAAATATGCAAAGCTTTCTCCTATCATGTTATGGTGTAAATTTGGAGAAGACTCGGGTGTACAAGTTAAGATTACTCACATATTGAATACAAATACTCATGAGTAATGTTCACCATTGTTTTGGTAGTGCTTACATTGGGATGTGTTCAATTTTTCCCATCTCTCATACTTTTGGATTGGCCACCTACACTGTGTGAGATTTATTTGCTTTCATAGATTAATATTTATTTTCTTTCATAGATCAAGATTTATTTTATTTCATAGATTAAAATTTATTTTCTTTCATAGATTAAGATTTATTACTTTCATAGATTAAGTTTCCAATTACCGTGTAATCTTATGCTTATCAATTCATCTCAAGAAAGTGGCTCTACCATTTTCCAATTGGATTGTGTTTTAAATTATTTGATCGTACAATGATCTTAGTTTCCTTTTACATGTTTTTATAACGCTTTCCTAGATTAAGTTTACAATTAAATGTATAGTCATATGCGTTAAATAATCTCAAGAAGATGACTTTGCCATTTTCCAAAATTGAATGATATTTGAGTATTTGGTCATACAGTAGTTTTAGTTTCCTTTTACATGTTTAGTAATGCTTTCCTAGATTAAATTTACAATTAAATGTATAATCATGTGCTTGATAAATTATCTCAAGAAGGTGACTTTGTCATTTTCCAATTGAATGATATTTGAAGTATTTGGTCATACAACAAGTCATAGTTGCTTTTCATATACTTTGTATTTACTTTCAATTTAGATAGCATTTCCATTTCAATTCTTAGTCATAGGATTTATGCTTTCAATCCATGGAATAGCAATTAGGAATGGTGTGATTAGGTTAGTTTTTAGTTTTTGATAAACTGATCCCTAACATATATTGTGCACGTATGTCTCACAAGTCCTACAGATACCAGATTGATAATTTATGTTAGTAATCTAATGCAAATTATTTTACTCAAAATTTTGGCACCGTTGCCGGGGAGGCATACATAGGGATCAACCTTAGAATTTCCTTCTTTGTTTGTTTCCAATTTTTGTTTTACTTCAAATTTTTTAATTAGAATTCCATTTCGTTTTTCAATTTCATCTAAAAAAAAAAATATCATGCAATTTTTCAAATTAAGTTTTTGTGTAATTTCATTTTTATTTTATTTTATTTTTAGGAATTTTCATTCAATTTTATTTGCATTTGCATTTGAATTTATAAATAAAGCAAAACATCCACAAATAAAAAACCCCTATTCACAAAAAAATAAAAAAAATAAAAACACAATAAAAATCCAATTACAAGAAAAAATCTTCATGATCATATCCATATGAGTTTACTCATGATTTTGTTGTGTAAATGGATGCATTGAAAATTATCTTATACTTGAGAGAATGTTCCATTTCTTTAGTAGAATCGGACTGAAAAATACAAATAATTTTTTGTAATTTTTAGGATAAAATTGATGTTTTCTGGTGCAGTAAGAACCACCCATTACTAACCCTTGGCAAGAAATATTTTCAATAAAACAAATGATTGAGAGCAAGGAGCACAAGCGAAGATCACGAGTGATAATTTAAGGTAGGAGATTGATCCTTTTCATTTTATTTTTTGCAAAGAAAAAAAAAGGAATTGACTGATAAAATCTCCAGTATGCTTACAAAATAAAATAAAAAAACCCGAGTATGCTCTCCTTCTACACTTTGTGTGACCTCGAGGATTAGAAAAATAATTTTTTGTTAGTATATAATTGTAATACCCCAAAAGGGAAAGACAGGAATATAGAACATATGCAACATTCAAAATAAAGAAAAACAGGAACATAACACTAAAATATGGAAAAAGACGGAAATATGTTGCAACTGAAAACTACATCAAGACATGCTAACTATAAAAATAAATAGTTGAGTAATATCATTATAAACAATAGCAAATATGAATGTATGCAATGCTTGAAAATGAATGCACTCAAGCCACAAGATGGTACTAAAGAAAACTAGCACTAGAAATGTTGTGCTGCTACTGTTGTTGCTGTTGGAAACTACTGCTACTCTGAAGAGGAAACATGTGTGGGAAGTTGCTGGCATGCTCAGAATGATCTGGGATTTTAACCATGGATTTTAATAAAAAAACATAGAAAAACCCAAAAATGGTTTGGCTAGATTTTAACTTTGGATTTTCGGCCCTTTTTGGGTTGCACACTGCACCCCTGCTGGTTGAGTTACACACTCCCTGGAGACAACTACTGATATGGGGATGAAAGAATGATCTATCAACTGCAACAACACCCAATCAACTCAATACATGAAGGGTTGGTCCCTTCCCTTGATCTCCAAGCTAGAAGCTTGAGATTTAGCTCCTCATTCCTCTGCTCAAGTTGTAGCTGCACACTGCACAACTGCTGGACTAAATTACACCGTCAAGAGGGATGAGGGATGATGTAATATAGATCACAAATGATGTAAAATGATCTCTCCAAATTGAGGGAAGTACCCCTCACAGGATTCCAAGATGAAATACTTGGAACTTCCTTCCTCCCTTAGATCTCCCTAACTGGACTGCACAATTCCTGAAGGAACTGTTGCTGCATGGAGGTCTAGAAATGATGGCCTGATGCCAGATGTAGCAATGTTGATCTCGGAAGACTAAAATTAAGCATAATATGAAAGGGATGATCCATCCACCGGTTCCTTAGCTGAAATGATAAGAACCTACCTCCACCTCTAAAACCCTAAAACATGAATTGCGTAATTCCTAATACTGAATGTGCATATGAGAGTGGTTGAATATGGCACCAATGCCAGATGATGAATTGCTGCTAAACAAACCTTCCCAGAGTAGGCACTCGAATTCCCCTGTGGGTAAGGGTGGGATTCCCACTCGAGAACACCCATGTGCTAAACAATATAACAGACTTATCTAAAGAGCTCAAACATGCAAAGAATCTCAAACAAAAATACAATATCAAATTCCAGACTAATTTTATTTTCTTCCCTCACTTTCATTATATGGTTGTGAGCCTTCCCTATCCTTAGCCCACCTCATAACTATGTTGCACACGTGACCACTAGTATCCATGAAGACTGCGTCGTCTCTCCATGATCTCCACATTTAATTTATACTCTCCATCATGTGTGCATTTAATGCACCACTCTCTCCATCACTTCATTATTATTTCTCTATGATCTTACTTTTATTACTCCATGATCTTACTTTGAATCCTCCATTATCTCCATGATATTCCTCATTAATGCTACATGATATCCACTCTTCCTTCATTAATAAGCTTCTCCACTACTCCATAATGTTGATCTACTGTCTAATTAACCCACATTCACACAAAAAAGTGTATTTTATTCATCTATGGGGTTTATGGGTCCCTCCACCCTTTTATTTACTTAACTAAGCAAGAAAAGTAAGAACTCTAATATTCCAATTAACTGATGGAAAATTGGGAATATTATAGTCCTCCTCGCCAAAATGTTTCTTGTCCTCAAGCAACTGCAAAAGTAGATGCTACAACAATCCATCTCCCTCCAAATCGCATCCTCATATGGAAGGTACCCCCATCTGCTACAATGTACTACGAATGCCCAGTTCCATAGCTGCCTCTCTAGAATGTCTAGAATGGCCTCCAACTATGTAGTTAGATGCCTCTCCTCATCAATAAGTCCCCAAGTGGAAACCATATGTTGTCCAAGGATCTTCTCTATGCATGACATATATGAAATGAAGTGGTTTCTTCCCAAAGTGGAAACTCCCAACTCTTGAACTATCTCTCCAACCCATGCTACATAGAGTATATTGCATCTTTCCATGCTCCCATCATTGGCCCTGTTGGCCTTGCTAGCTCCAAGGATCATCTCAACACTATGCAAAAGAAATAAAAGAGACATATGGGTTAACATGTGAGATGATGAACCATATTCTCCCAAAAGAAATCACCACAGAAATGCCTCTTGCTGCCATACTGCCCCATCATCATACCAAGTATGGTGGCCATACTCTCCTAATAGAAGCCAACGTAGTAAGGCCTCCTGTTGCCAACCTACATGATCATCATGCGAAGTATGGGAGAAATTTAGCCCATATTGTCCCAAGAGTAACCAAAGAAGCAATGACTCTTGCTGCCACCTCACATCATCATGATGCAGATCATAGAGCAACAACATACTGATTGACATGTAGAATTTCACATCAGCCCAATACAACCAAGATCCCTGCTACCATATCATGTGAGTGCTAAACAATACTATGTTCATTGACATATGATATGTCATGAGATAATCAAACTCTCTCGAGAGTAGCCAGCGCAACCATGCCTCCTGCTGCTGCATCTCACTAGTAATATACAAAACATGGATTATACAAATATGAGATGTTGGGTAGTAACCATACTCACCCAAAAGCAACCAGCACAACCATGCTTCTTGTTGACCCGTGTCATAGATTTGCAGGTATCTCACCAACCACTTGTTCATCAACCTCACCCATCCATGCAATTGTGGGTGATGACTCCTATCATGCTCATGCTTGGTATCCACCCAATGGAGAATAGGCTAATAGCATCCTCCCCATTCTGATGACTATATTTGCACTCCATGATATGTTGAAGTGCACCCTCCTTTAGGTCTCTCTATGAAGTTTTGAATATGCTACAGGCATAAAATTCTCTTTGAGTTGTGGGATGCTCATCAAGAATGCTTTATCCTAATAATGGAAGATGTCATCCATACCAAGATGTCTATCATCTACCATCTTCCCATCCAATGCATCATAAGTGAAGCGGTCATCAGAATTCTCAAACAATAATTGGCCCCCCAAATCACCACTGCTCCTCAGTGACAGCGTTGTTGATCTCCATGATGGTGCATTTGTTGTCTCATGGCCCTCTATATACACAATGTTGAACTCATAGTCCCACATTGTACTGATCCACCATTGTTTCCTCTTTTACAGCTGCTGCTCCTCCTCAAAATGATGTCAGAGACCATGATGGTTGGTCTTTGCCCGAAATCTACTATCAATCAAGAAATTCTAGAATTTGACCAATGCATGCATAATGGCCAATATCTCTTTGTCATAAATAGAATACGATAGTTCACGCAATAATAATCTCCAACTCTTGAAAGCTATTGTATAGCTCCCCTGCATTAGGACTATGCTAATCCCATCCTATGAAACTCCACACTCCAACACAAAGTGTTGTGTGTCGCTAAAAAATGTGAAACTAGGATAGCTAAAGATCTCCTCCTTGAAAAAATCAAGGGTCATGTGCACAGTGATAGTCTGCTGCCCCAAATAAAAAAGGTTCTCTAACCCTTGGTTATGCAATTGCCCTGATGGAATGATCCCATAAATCTCAAACTGAGGTGCTGAAATAATAGGGAATAGAAATGTTTGCAAACCTTGGATTAGCTGAAACTTGGGAACATCTTTCAAAGCTACAAGAGCTCCTCCAACCGATGCAATGGCTTCTCCAACTGTTGGTGATGGTGATGGATTCTCCTCTACTGTTGAACCAACGATGTTATCTGCCTCCTCTTCCTAATGCATCTCCTGAATCATGCATGGGACTCTCAATCTCAAGTGCTCAAGACCATCTTGCAAATATGCAAGTGCTCCTTCACCTGGTGCAAGTACTTCTGCAGCTAATGGTGGAGGTAGGGGTTCCTCTTCTAGAGTAATAATGAGGACATATTCCTTTGGCTCCTCATGTACTAACTCAACAATTATGGGATATGTCTCAATGTGGGATGTCTCTAGTTTCTTCCTACCAAAATTCTTATTCAGTCTCTGAATGAAATCTACATAAGAAGACACTTTCATATGTGATAGATGACTGAACCGCCAATCTTTGGCTTCACCCTCTAGGTGCAGTGCTGCAATCTCCACAACCTCTCTTTTTGCTACAAGATATAGCTAAAATAATGTAGCTAAATCTTCCCTCCAAGCCCTCAATGTGCTTGTGGGAGATCCATCAAATGTAGGCAAGAAGAATATATGCATCTTTCTTCTATTGCTGCTGTGGGATCTCCACTTCTCTTTGAGTTGTAAAATTTTTTGGAGAATTAGATTCTCCTTGAATGCTCTAGATTGTGATTTTTACTCTACCAAATATTTTATTAGAGTCTCATACTCCAAGTTTCCTCCATCTCCATGCCATTCACCTTCCTCTTCAAAGAAAGTGGACATAGTAGATTGTTGTGGAGCTCTATGCATGGCCGGTTGTTTATATTGCTGATAGGAAGTGCTTGGACCTTCCTCATTCTGAAACCCTCTTGATGTTTCTATTTTCCTTCCCCTTCTCATTTATTTGGTCTCTGTGTAAAAGCTTAATCCTTTAGCCATTGAAGACTTCTTATTTTTCTGCTTCTTCTTCTCATTCTTCTGATGTCATGAAATGCCCACAAGCTTAGCCAAATATCATGCTCTAATACCACTGTAATATCCCAAAAGGGAAAATAAATGAATATAGAACATATGCAACATTCCAAATAAAGCAAAACAGGATATAGCACTAAAATCTGGAAAATGTCGGAAATATGCTGCAATTGAAAATTACATCAAGACGTGATAACTGTGAGCAGAAACAACTGAGTCATATCATTATAAACAACAAAAAATATGAATGTACACAGTTCTTCAAAATGAATTCACTCAAGCCACAATATAGTTGAAATATACTAAAGAAAACTAACACTAGAACTGTTGTGTTGTTACTGTTGCTGTTGCTGGAAACCACTGCTACTATGAAGAAGAACCATGTGAGGGAGGCTACTAGAGTGCTCATAATTATATGGGATTTTAACCATGGGTTCTACTAAAAAAACACAGGAAAACCCAGAAATGGTTTGGCCAACTTTTAATTTTGGATTTTTGGCCCTTTTTGGGTTGCACACTGCACCCTTGTTGGCTGAGTTACACACTCCCTGGAGACAACTGATGTTATGGCACTGAAAGAATGATCTATTAGCTGCAACAACACCCAATCAACTCAATACATGAAGGGTTGGTCCCTTCCCTTGATCTCCAAGCTAGAAGCTTGAGATCTAGCTCCCCCTTCCTCTCCTCAGGTTGCAGTTGCACACTACACAATTGCTGGATTGAACTGCGCTGTCAAGAGGGATGAAGTTGTAGCCTGCTGCTAAATGATGGAATATAGCTCAAAAATGATGTAAATGATCTCTCCAAAGTGAGGGAAGTACCCCTGACAGGACTCCAAGCTGAAATACTTGGAACTTCCTTCCTCCCTTAGTTCTACCTAACTGGACTGCACAATTCCTGAAGGAACTGCTACTGCATGGAGGTGTAGAAATGATGGCCTGATGCCAAATGTAGCAATTTTTATCTCGAAACACTGAAATGAAGCACAAGATGAAAGGGATGATCCCTCCACCAGTTCCTTAGTTGAAATGCTAAAAACTACCTCCACCTCTCAAACCCTCAAACAGGAATTGTGTAATTCCTGAGACTAAATGTGCACATGAAAGTCGCTGAATATGGCACTAATGCACATGAGGTATATTTGGTCAATGCTTTCTCTAAATTTATAAATTTCATAATATATATATTATTTTACCCTTTACCCTATAGGATTCAAACTTGAAACCTATTTCTACACAAACATGACATATTTTGAAAAAATATATTTGGACTTTGAAACCCTAAAAATCATACCGAGAAAATCAATTGAGATTGGGTCTAGGAATGTGTGGAATGTCCCTTGACTCCAGATTAATATGAATGCATTATTTGTTATTTTTGTAGGAGAATGTGCTTCTTGAAGGGCCAGATGTCACCCTAGAGAAATGTATAAATGAGACTGAGAAGGAGGCTCATTCTCACCAAGCAAAGTGAAAATCATCATTTTATATAAAATATTATGTAGTTGTAGCTCAAGAGGACTATGTCAAGGGTGAAAAAGGATTTTTTTGGGTTTTTTTGTGTTTGGCACAAGTCTAAGTAGGAGTAGGAGGATAGCCACAGGCTTAAGGGACAAAAATGTGCAGGGTTTGGGGAATATCTTCTTAAGGAAATAGAGCTAAAGTCTGCTTGTGTATTATAGGAGGGACCGAGCCCTAGATCAGGGCTAGTCTGCAGTAAAAAAGGGGCTATAGCAACATCCTAAGGTGGCCTAAGTATTAGCGAAGAAGGGTCGACTTGTTATAAATGGAAAACAAGAATTTTGAGATATTTCTAGGGTTCTTATAGTGCCCTAAGAATGCCGAAAATCCCAGGCCTGATATTTAAACATGTCCATGAGAAACAATAGAGGAACATGTCTTTGAGTAGAGGTAAGTGTTCTCCTAAGTTGATGGTTTTGCTAGGTGGTTGAGTGTCCTAGTTAAGGAAACATTGTTTGGGCATCTTAAGGTTGTTTGGAGGGCATCAAGTTGATGTCCAAGGAATCCCTAAGTGCATATGTTGAAGGACTATAAATTTGCTAGGAGAGGAAAATTTGGAAAAGCTCAGGGATTGATATTTGAAGGACAAAAGAAGGAAACCAAGGTAGCAGTTTATCTAGCCCAATTTTGATGAAGATAAGGACATATTGGAGTGATAGAGATAATCCCTCCATGTCCTAATTTTTTCTTCATTGGAGAAACATAGGAAAGATATAATGGGAAGAAGCCCCTAAGTGTTGAGGAGTGGCAGTGGGCAGTCAATGAGTTGTTCACAAATGGAGTTGTGAACAAATCACGAAAATACCCTATGTGCTGATTTTTTGAAGGACTAATGATCAACTAGAGGGAAAATTGGAGTCATGTTCAGTTTCCTAAAGGAGCAAGATCATTGATAGAGGAAGACTGGTGTTACTAAAAATCAGGAGAAAAATGACAGAAAAATGTTTTTAGGACACATGGACTGAAAGGGTTTAGGTGTGCCACATCAACAAGTAGGTCAAGTGTTGTATTGTTCAAGGTATATTGGTTTTCAAAGGACTTACACCAAACCATATTTTGTATTCCTTGTATCTGTGATTGTATGAGGGCCGTGATTCGTAGTACAAGAGCCCTAAACTGTTGTATTATAGATTGATAATATAACAAATTTGGGTTATTGAAAAATTGTAAAAAGTTGTATATTTTTGCACGTGTTGATTTATTGCTATATTTATTTCACTGTGTATACTAGTTTGTAGAGGCATTAAATTTGCTAGTGTCAAATATTCTAATACCCTAACCTAATTTATCCAATGTCGTGGAAAATCAACACTCTCAATTCTCGATGACGATATTGAGATGCAAAAATTCCTTCAAATATATGATTTTACATTGGTGGTTTGTGATCTTGGTCATTGTTTTAGCGGGAATAAAATGTCAGAATGGATGACAAAGGAGTAGGGGGCTCACATCATTAACTCGTTTCTAAATTTCAAGATACTAGTAAGAGTTTGACTCATTTTATTTTTCAACAAGTCTAAAGAGGTTGATTGGGATGTCAATAAGGTTTGGAGTATATAATCCATCCCTTTCATTACTAAGAATTAGACTGCTCTTTTTGATCCCACTCAGGAGAGACTAGACAAGGCCCCTATTTGGGTTTGGATTTTGGGACTAAAAGTAAAATTCTAGTTAAATCAAGATCTCAGGGAATTTTGAAACAAGTTGGGGGAATGTTTGGAGGTCAACCTCACTTTCAAAGACTCTATGGAGATGAATATGTTCAGGGTATTGGTAAATCTAGATATCATAGATGGATTATGGGGTGAAATGGAACTCTAACATCAAATCATCACTTCTCTTCAGACTTTAGACTAAAAGGGTATCCCCTTCATATGCCACAGATGTCACAAACACGACCACAATGCTATGGGTTATCCATTGGGGTTCAATGGAAGCAAGGGAAAGTACAAGCCCTAGTATCCAAAACAAAAGAGAAATGATTCATCCCAATGGTGATGACTCCTCTCGTGTTTTAAGCATCTGTCTCAGATGCCCCTAATATCTTGACAGGTCCTACTTCATACATCACTGTGAATTTTCTTATGATTTTTGATGGGGACTCAATAGAGCACATATCTGATTAGTCACAACTTCACTTAGCCACTAATTCTAACATGCTAATATCAGGTACCCTCTCTTAATATGTTTCTTTATCTTTTATTGTTAGCTTTATTTTGGATTTGGGGAAGGATTGGAATACAATAGAACATGCAATCCATGTATTTATGTTATTGAAAGCAATTATAAGTTTGTGTGGCTAGGTTCATGTGGTAGATATCAACTTATTCAATGAGTCCTAGAAGTCACATCCCTTGGGTGGGTGGGTTCACGAACAAACCAAATATACTTTCCATTATGGATAATAATTTGGCATGGTTAGCTTAATAGGAAAAATGAAATTGTAGGAAAGCCTTATTCTTTTTTGATAGCATGATTAGATCCTTAGATAAAATGTCATACATATTGATGTAGAACTTTTATGGTGGTGATAAAAATGTCTTGAAGTCAAAATTTAAAAAGTCTACTGAGCTTCTTTAACCCAATATGGGAGTGCAATCATTTTTTTAATTTTTATGACTCTAAAAAACAAAAGGGAATGTATGAATATCCAAGTTGAATGTTGAATCCATAATTTGAAGATGTATATGAAGACACCAAGTATGTTCATTTCCCTAGAGAAATGTGTAGGGAAAATTATTTAGTCACATGTACCATTATCTTTTCTAATTATTATAGCCTTGCAATGAAACACTTTTTGATGTAAAGGGAATTATTTAGTTTTCTTGATATGGCACGTTGTATAGAAAAGGAAAATATAACAATGGGTTATATCTCCTCTACTTGTTCATCGATGAAAGGTTGTTTAATGAATGTGGTATTTTAATTCCTTAGATTAGTAGGTATAGAGTGAAATACCAATTTGGATGAATTCTATTTCTATAATATTTTTCTAGAGAATTAGTGGGAAAATTATTTGGGTACATAATTGTCTTGATAGATGGAAGTGTGTTCATAAAATTCCTTATTGTTCAATGTTTATAGTTAGGTTGATGTTAGGTCTTAGAGTACAATAAGTTCTTGATTATTTTGTGCAGTCCCAATGTGTGGCCAAAATGTATGATTGGTCTCCAATTTGTATGTTGATTGAGATGAAAATCTTATAATTAAATCATAGCGGAGGAACATATATTAAGAATTTGTTGCAGATATGCTAGAAATTTTCTATAATGAATAACTAGTGGTTGGTTTTTATAGCAGTGAAAGATGAATTAAAGCAATAATGTTTGACACCTAGTGTCACTAGTAGATATTTATTTGTTGGAATTATGAGTTTGTATCAAGGTGTACATAATGATGTTCTAGACATAATAAAGAGTTTTTGGAATTTCATCCAAAATCATGGCAGTGATATTCCTTATGGTAGTAATGGAGATTTTGTTAGATATGGAAAAACAAGGTACACCTTTTATTATATTGAATCAAAACCATGACCATATGGAAAGATGAATCACATCTTATATTTAGATGAAGTATAATATGGTGTGTGTAGATTATATATATTTTTCATTGATTTTTATGAGCTCAATATTAGTTATAGTTGGTACTTGGGAGGAATAGTGTAATAAAATGTGATATTATAAAATCTTGTACTTATTTCCTCCATGAAATGGAGCATGTAAATAATATGCAACCATATATATATATGTAATATGTAAAGCGAGTATCATTGTATGACACTTCTAAGAAGGCATACCCATTATCCATACACCCTTGATGGTCAGGATACCTTGTTTAATATAATGCACAACCTTTGATAGAGTATGGACCATGTGTCAGTTGAATTCTATATGAGAGGATTATATTGGTTGTAAAATTTAGGGGGCGTGATAGGCCTAAAAACCTTAATTTTATTATAAATTTAGGTGGATTTCATTGAAAATATGAATGAACCATGTACTCGAAGGAGATATTAGTGGGTCGGTGCTTGCAATAGTTAAGTACCCATGTATTTTGTTGGATTGCCACTCAATTATGTTGATGCTAACAATTTGGCAAAGTCTACACATTCAACGAATGAGACACAAATTCCAAGTTAGATCATATATATATATTATTGATCAATAGTGTCTTTGATGTATTTAACCAATAAAATATGTCGATGAAGGCATACCTCAGAAATATAAAGACATGTCCAACTCACAAAGGGTGGAAGTTGGGATTATTAACTCCTACCTATCATAGAGAATATTAGTTGATGCTTATGATCATACATGAAAAGGTTGTGCTGTGTTAATGTATTGATCATTGTGATGTAGACGTGTTCTTGACATGTGTATTCTTCTTATGTGTTTTTAAGAGGTTGTTGGATCATGGCTTGATGAAATATTTTGGTTAATTTTTTTTTTTAAGTTAGTGCGTAATTGAGATTTTCTCAAATTTTTTTTTATGTGTCAAGATAACAAGTCTATCTTATAAAAAAATATTGTTTATTTATATATGTACTATTACATTGTTAAATAAATTGAAGACACACAATTTTGGTGTATAAAATATGTTCTCTCTCTTATTATTTAGATTAAAATTTCAAAGATTAAAATATTTTTATTTAAAAAAAATATATATCAAGTAAAAAAAGACAAATTAATCTTACATTAATTTCATTCTATCACATGCATCCATAGGCTATTCATCCATTGGTACCTATGTGAACCCATTAAAAGAGAACTCTATGGTTAGGTATATCAAGATCCAAACAATTTTCTTCATTACTTCTCAAACAAGCCATATCAGGAGAAATAAATGGGAAACAACTGAGGTAGGCCCACAATCCACATGGATCCATATGTTTTTTAGCAGGTTCACTTTAACATATTGATGTTACTTTTGGAGAGGGTGTACCAATTACCCTCTATAGAATAGAGATTAAAAATTTAACCACCCGTAGGTTTTTTATTGTTTTAAGTGGATGGGAAAATAGAAAAAAATCATGCATGAAAAATAGTATGTAGGTCTCTCCACTGTGAAGGGGACATGTGTGGATGAAAACTAGCTAAAGAAAACACAAGTGCAGGTGATATATGGTTGTGTTGGAGCAGGGTCCCCTAGGACCAGATTTTGATTTATTTTTGATATATTTTGTAAAATTTTGGAAGTTTAGTGGTGCGCAGCACAAGTCAAGGGGATTTGGGGAAGGTCAAAGCCCATCAGGAGTTGTAATGGGTAAAATTTTTAGAACTAGGGGCCGAAAACCATAGTTTGCGGACCTTAATGAGTGCAGGCTAAAAGTATAAATAGTAGTCTAGATCGAGTCAATAAGATATATCAAATATGAATGTAAGAGATCTGCTTTGTTTTGATATTTTGTACTAACTGTCTAGGTAGAAGGCTCCTACTGGCTGTGTGCGTAGAGACCTTAAGTATTGCTGTGTGTGGACCTCGCTAGCTATGTGCACGGGTGAACTAAGGGTTTTGAAAGGAAGATCTAAATTGTTAATGAATGAAGAACCATTTTGGGTAAGATCTAAGCTTCAAATGCATTTGTTGCATACTTTCTGATCTATTTTGCATGCTAAGTCTGGTTACTATGTTATAAATCAGTTGCGCAATTATTTTACGCTTTAGATGAATGTTATATGAATGAATGTGTTACTATTGAGCCTTAATGATATATGTTAAGAAGCTAGGGAACTTGTTTAGCATGTGCATAAGTCTTAAATCTGTCTATTCAAGGTTCCAGGTTAGGGATTCTGCACACAGATTGTTGGGCTATATTAATCATTGTTAAAAGTCTAAAAAAATACACATAAATTATCAATCTAGGGACGTCTTTTATTTCAATGACAACCGCATTGTTTGTGCCAATACATCAAACCACCCAAATAAAGGAAATCGTTGCTAAAGTAATTCCTCGAAAGAATCACTCATGCGGAAATAAAATGATCTACAAGACTGTGATCACACCTCAATTAATTTGTACCTAGTGTGCCACACAACAATTACCTAGATGGTAACTCTAATCCCACATGTGTAATAGCATATGAAATATTGGAATTGAAGTAGATCTATTCTTAGCTAAAACATCAGTAACAACACTCCCTCTGGTGCATAAAGCAAATAGAAATATAGACACACAACTACCTTAACCGCTGCAATCCCTTATAAATAGGAGGGCCCTTCCTCCCTAACAGGGTGTAGGAAGAGAAATAACTTAACGAAAACTAAACGAGATAATGCATGTAATAGCAACAACATGATAACTTGTATTAATGTGAGCAAAATAACAGAGCCAAAATGATGTTATCCTCCGCTAACCTTTCGACCTCAAGGGTCGAGAACTATATAGTAGTTACATCTTAGAAAAATGAGGGATGTATCATTCATGAGAATCTTATGATTCTCATGTTGATCAAAATAGAATTGATGCAGGAGCATCGGGATTAGCCAGCAATGTGAAGACTTATTCACATGTTGTGGCTAAAACAGAGTGAATTCATTGACTGTTGGTCAAAATTAGTTTTACCGAGAAGGTTGGACTTCTAAAATAGTTTGTTATGATTTATTATTGTAATAAATAAGAGATTGTCTTACTTTGGATTTAGGGATAAGAGTTGTTAGTCTAGCTGAGCATGAGAAGCTATGAAATAGCAGATTTCTGTTCTATCTCTAAAAAAAAAAATAGGAAATTTCTGTTAGATATTTTAGGGGAATTATTTGAGTAAATAATAAAAGGAGAAAATGCTGATGGAAAAAAGAAGAAGATTTTTTTAGAGAGGTTTTGAGTGGAGCAAGAGCTCAGAGTGTGGAGTGAATTGTGTTTTTTTGTAATAGTGTATAACAGAGATCATTCCTTGTGTAATAAGGCCAAAGGCCGAGACTCTATTTATGAATAAATTTAATGTTGTGGGAATCAATGTATGATGAGTTCGTGAGGATTGATGCGTTTTTTTTCTTGGTAATTTCTTGAAGTGGTTTCGATCTGATGTTTTTATTTAAACTGTAGAATTCTCGTGTTTAAGGCAAACCTGGAGTTGTCGAAGTTTGTGAGCTGAAAAAGTTTTTAACACAGAGAAATGGCATAAAAAGACTTCACGGAACCTTTGAGCGGAGTTGAACTAATATACATATCAGTTTTGGGATTAGTCGGGTCCGTGTAACATCACATCGGGACCAGAGAGGCAACCCATATCACTATAGATCGGATGCGAAATGTTATAAACTGTAATGAAGTGGGATCGGGTCTGTGGATATCGCAAAGACTACTGGAGGTGAAATTAAACCACAGCGATCTTCGATCACCGAGCGATATCGCATCGGAGCACATTGGAGTTGCCGATAGTTGAGTGACATCCCATTCTTGCGAATTGCGATTTTCGATAGTCATCGCATCGGAGCTATGGAAGCGATCGACAGTCGAAGTGCTTTGCCAACAGCGATTTGCAAATTGATCCAAGCCATCGGATCGACCAGATATGTGGAGCGAAGATATACATAGATTATTTTGTGTGATAAGGCGTTTAACGCTGGTTTGAATGTTTTAAAAGGGTTATATCGGATCGGGAGGAGAATAGAATTTTTTTTAAATTTATTAAAAGGCTTCGGTTTCGATAAGTTTTAAAAGGGGATTATTGATTGTGGTGATCCATGGTGGGTTTTTAAATAATTCCATTACTTCCGCTGCACCAATTTTTGGTATCAGAGCAGAATAAAAAGGTATTTGCAGCGAAAATGCCACCAAGAAGAGGAATTGGTCAAGGGAGACTAGAACCAAATGCAGTTCTGTTGGAAGAAGTGCAAAATTTGCATGCACGAATGGAAACAATGGAGAAAACCCAAAGAAGAGCGCCTGATGATGGAGCTGAAAGTTCTTCAGAAGAATCTGATGCGGATGTGGAAGAAGCAGAAGAAGACAATGAAAATGTAAAATTCATCAAGATGATGGAAAAATTTAGAAGCAAACCCAAGATGGAGATTCCTATGTATGAAGGGAGTTTGAATGCAGAGGAGCTTATGGATTGGATCAGATCCATAGATCAGTACTTTGATTATGAAGAGGTTGAGGAGAATAAGAGGGTGAATTTTGCAGTCACTAGATTGAAGGGTCATGCAGCCATATGGTGGGACGAGGTACAGACATCAAGAACGAGAAAAGGGAAATCTAAGATCAAGCAGTGGGATAAAATGGTAAGTAAATTGAAAGCCAAGTTTTTTCCTAAAGACTATCATTTGAATCTTTTTAAGCAAATGCAAAATCTGAAGTGGAAAGGAATGTATGTTAGGGAGTATACGGAAGAATTTTATAGATTAAGTATCAGAACAGGGCATGTAGAAGGTGATTTGGAGAAAACAGCTAGATATGTGAATGGGCTAAGGTATGAAATACAAGATGAGATTGGCTTGTTAAGTCTGAAAACTGTTGAGGATGCCTATCAAGCAAGTCTGAAGGAAGAAGAGAAAATATTGAGGAAACATAATCAAAGGAATAGAGGAAATATCTCAGCGAGAGGTAGAGGAGCTGCCAGATCTAGAGGAACACAACATCAGTATGAAACAGGAAGTTCAAGTGGCAGATCACCACATAAGGGTGAATCACTGCTACTTAGAAGAACTTTTCTTAGATCGGAAAAGGAGGCTGGAGAACCTACGCAAAGGAAAAATTTGTTCAGAACTACATGTAAATTAAAGGGTAAGTGATGTAAGGTTATAATTGATAGTGGGAGTACTGACAATCTCCACAGAGATGGTGGAAAAACTTGGTTTAGCAAGGATGGCACATCCTGCACCTTACAAAGTATCTTGGCTACAGAAGGGCCATCAAGTTATCGTGACAGAGCAATGTAATGTGGAAATGCAGATCGGCACATACAAAGACGTGATCCTATGTGACTTAATGCCCATGGATGTATGTCATGTGTTATTGGGGAGACCATGGCAATTTGACCAGAAAGCGATTCACGATGGGAGAAGGAACACATATACCATAGAGAAGGACGGAATTAAAGACACGCTGTTGCCAGTAAAGATATTTTAGGGGAATTATTCGAGTGAATAATAAAAGGAGAAAATGTTGATGGAAAAAAAAAAAATTTAGAGAGGTTTTGAGTGGAGCGAGAGCTCAGAGTGTGGAGTGAATTGTGTTTTTTTGTAACAGTGTATAACATAGATCATTCCTTGTGTAATAAGGCCAAAGGCCGAGACTCTGTTTATGAATAAATTTAATGTTGCGGGCATCAATGTATGATGAGTTCGTGAGGATTGATGCATTTTTTTTCTTGGTAATTGCTTGAAGTGGTTTCGATCTGATGTTTTTATTTAAACTGTAGAATTCCCGTGTTTAAGGCAAACCTGGCGTTGTCGAAGTTTGTGAGCTGAAAAAGTATTTAAAAAAGAGAAATGGCATAAAAAGACTTTGCGGAACCTTTGAGCGTAGTTTAATTAATATACATATCAGTTTTGGGATTAGTTGGGTCTGTGTAACATCGCATCGGGACCGGAGAGGCAACCTATATCACCATAGATCGGACGCGAAATGTTATAAACTGTAATGAAGTGGAATCGGGTCTATGGATATCACAAAGACTACTGGAGGTGAAGTTAAACCACAACGATATCCGATCGCCGAGCGATATCGCATCGGAGCACATTGGAGTTGTCGATAGTTGAGTAACAACCCATTCTTGTGAATTGCGATTTCCGATAGTCATCACATCGAAGCTATGGAAGCGATCGACAGTCGAAGTGCTTTGCCAATAGAGATTTGTGAATTGCTCCAAGCCGTTGGATCGACCAGATCTGTGGAGCGGAGATATACATAGATTATTTTGTGTGATAAGGTGTTTAACGCTGGTTTGAATGTTTTAAAAGGGTTATATCGGATCGGGAGGAGAATATAATTTTTTATAAATTTATTAAAAGGCTTCGGTTTTGATAAGTTTTAAAAGGGGATTATTGATTGTGGTGATCCATAGTGGGTTTTTAAATAATTCCATTACTTCCGCTGCACCAATTTTTGGTATCAGAGCAGAAGAAAAAGGTATTTGCAGCGAAAATGCCACCAAGAAGAGGAATTGGTCAAGGGAGACCAGAACCAAATGCAGTTCTGTTGGAAGAAGTGCAAAATTTGCGTGCACAAATGGAAACAATGGAGACAACCCAAAGAAGAGCGCCTGATGATGGAGCTGAAAGTTCTTCAGAAGAATCTGATGCGGATGTGGAAGAAGTAGAAGAAGACAATGAAAATGTAAAATTCATCAAGATGCTGGCAAAATTTAGAAGCAAACCCAAGATGGAGATTCCTATGTATGAAGGGAGTTTGAATGCGAAGGAGCTTATGGATTGGATCAGATCCATAGATCAGTACTTTGATTATGAAGAGGTTGAGGAGAATAAGAGGGTGAAGTTTGCAGTCACTAGATTGAAGGGTCATGCAGCCATCTGGTGGGACGAGGTACAGACATCAAGAACGAGAAAAGGGAAATCTAAGATCAAGCAGTGGGATAAAATGGTAAGTAAACTGAAAGCCAAGTTTTTTCCTAAAGACTATCATTTGAATCTTTTTAAGCAAATGCAAAATCTGAAGTGGAAAGGAATGTCTGTTAAGGAGTATACGGAAGAATTTTATAAATTAAGTATCATAACAGGGCATGTAGAAGATGATTTGGAGAAAATAGCTAGATATGTGAATGGGCTAAGGTATGAAATACAAGATGAGATTGGCTTGTTAAGTCTGAAAACTGTTGAGGATGCCTATCAAGCAAGTCTGAAGGAAGAAGAGAAAATATTGAGGAAACATAATCAAAGGAACAGAGGAAAGAGCTCAACGAGAGGTAGAGGAGCTGCCAGATCTAGAGGAACACAACATCAGTATGAAACAGGAAGTTCAAGTGGCAGATCACCACATAAGGGTGAATCTAGTAGAGGAAGGTTCGCGCCCAGAGGAAGATGGCGAGGAAGAGATGTTAGGTGTTATACCTGTGGAGAATGGGGACATATGTCACGGGACTGTCCTCATAACAAATCAGCAAGACAGAGGGGTGCAAATGTGACTGAGGCAGAGCCAGAACCACCTCGACTTGTGGAGAAAGAGGAACCACCTGAAGAAGGTGAATCAATGCTGCTTAGAATAACTTTTCTTAGATCAGAAAAGGAGGTTGGAGAACCTGCGCAAAGGAAAAATTTGTTCAGAACTACATGTAAATCAAAGGGTAAGTGATGTAAGGTTATAATTGATAGTGGGAGTACTGACAATCTTGTGTCCACAGAGATGGTGGAAAAACTTGGTTTAGCAAGGACGGCGCATCCTGCACCTTACAAAGTATCTTGGCTACAGAAGGGCCATCAAGTTATCGTGACAGAGCAATGTAATGTGGAAATGCAGATCGGCACATACAAAGACGTGATCCTATGTGACTTAATGCCCATGGATGTATGTCATGTGTTATTGGGGAGACCATGGCAATTTGACCAGAAAGAGATTCACGATGGGAGAAGGAACACATATACCATAGAGAAGGACGGAATTAAAGACACACTGTTGCCAGTAAAGATATTTTAGGGGAATTATTCGAGTAAATAATAAAAGGAGAAAATGTTGATGGAAAAAAAAAAAAAATTTAGAGAGGTTTTGAGTGGAGCGAGAGCTCAGAGTGTGGAGTGAATTGTGTTTTTTTGTAACAGTGTATAACATAGATCATTCCTTGTGTAATAAGGCCAAAGGCCAAGACTCTGTTTATGAATAAATTTAATGTTGTGGGCATCAATGTATGATGAGTTCGTGAGGATTGATGCATTTTTTTCTTGGTAATTGCTTGAAGTGGTTTCGATCTGATGTTTTTATTTAAACTGTAGAATTCCCGTGTTTAAGGCAAACCTGGCGTTGTCGAAGTTTGTGAGTTGAAAAAGTCTTTAACACAGAGAAATGGCATAAAAAGACTTTGCGGAACCTTTGAGTGGAGTTGAATTAATATACATATCAGTTTTGGGATTAGTTGGGTCCGTGTAACATCACATCGGGACCGGAGAGGCAACCTATATCATCATAGATCGGACGCGAAATGTTATAAACTGTAACGAAGTGGAATCGGGTCTATGGATATCACAAAGACTACTGGAGGTGAAGTTAAACCACAGCGATCTCCGATCACCGAGCGATATCGCATCGGAGCACATTGGAGTTGTCGATAGTTGTGTAACATCCCATTCTTGCGAATTGCGATTTCCGATAGTCATCACATCAGAGCTATGGAAGCGATCGAGAGTCGAAGTGCTTTGCCAACAACGATTTGTGAATTGATCCGAGCCGTCGGATCGACCAGATTTGTGGAGCGGAGATATACATAGATTATTTTGTGTGATAAGGTGTTTAACGTTGGTTTGAATGTTTTAAAAGGGTTATATCGGATCGGGAGGAGAACATAATTTTTTTAAAATTTATTAAAAGGCTTCGGTTTCAATAAGTTTTAAAAGGGGATTATTGATTGTGGTGATCCATAGTGGGTTTTTAAATAATTCCATTACTTCCGCTGCACCAATAATACATATAGTTACAACCACTTCATAACAAAAAATTCTAACAGGAATAATATAGATTAAAATCAAAACCGCCTAAGGGTTGTTATCCAAAAATACAATGCATAATAACTTCTACAGCTATCGTGGTAGATCACAACTATAGCACAATAGCTAGAGGACAGGTCAGCATCAAACATTGACGATATCCGATCAACTGTACAACTATAACAACAGTTCGTCAGCGGGTCTGTAACATCATGGTGTAATAGCGTCGTTGTGTAACAACTCACTGTAACATCACACCTTTAACTAATCCTTTACACCTTCTATTCTAGATCTTTTGTGTTACAAATTGCATCTGGAAAGACAAAAAAAAGACCAGAGAAATTATCCAAAAATTCATCCTTAGTTAGTCATAAAAAAAACACGATACATCATAATAATCGATCAAATGGAAAAGTAATGAAAGTGAGGTGAAACAACACAAGTTAATATAGAAAGGTAGGAAAAAGAGGCAAAGATAGTCCCAATGGTTATAGTCATGAGGTAAAATGGGGGAAACAAATGTAGGAAATAAGTATAAAATTGGCACCCAAAATCTCCCCCCAGCTAAAGCACTTTCATGTCCTCATGCAAAATCTCATCTCTCATTAGAATATCTCTGGTGCAGGTTAGTGAGATCATAAGCGTCGACTATATCTTCATTTACATACCTGTACCCTTGACTAGCCATCAGTTGTCATACCCAGGACTCTGATTCATACTTGTTCAATTCATAATTACTCTGGTAATCCTCAATTGGAAGCCAAATCAAAGGGAACTTGAACCTTAACCCAAGCCAGGAAGCACCAAGGGTCTATACTATCTGTGCATATCCTAGTACATGTGTAACAACTACTAGAAAATTATGGAATGCAAATGGTTCCCCCTTCAGCAGCTCAACACTGCTGGCTTTTATGCATTTCAAGCACCCAGTTAAGGCTTGACTCTTCATTAATGATAATTGATTAAGGAAGAAGTTCACAATTCTTCTTTTGTAAGTGGCAACAGGTTCCATTATCCCATGAGTGCTCAAAATTCTTCTAAATTCCTGCCTTAACTTGACGACCTATCTTGGTTCTGCCTAGATCCATAATGTCATCTTTTCTTCATTGGAATCCATATATTTGGTGGAAAAATGCCACTCAATTGAATTCTTCATGAAGGACACAAAAGCTCGCAATTGCAGATCCCCCATATAGGAGAGTATCGTCACCACCATTTGCATACTTACGTACTTGAAAATGATATTGTGAAAGAATAACTCACACAACAGACTCTGCTCGTCAAAATCAGAAGCACGAAATACATCTAAGAATGTGCAAGTAAGAATGAAAACCTTCATATAAAACAAGAAATAATGTTCCCATAGAAAAATGGGGTAGGATGGGGAAGGTTTCCTGCATCCCAATAGATTGAGGGAAAGGTCATGGAGTTTTTGCTTAGCTATGGTAAGATCTTGAACCTACTACTGTAACAGCAACAACTGTTCCTCCTGCTTCTTCACAGCTTCCTTCCTCTTATAATTCTCCCATCCTTTCTTCAAATATTCTTTCATCCAATTTTCCTGTAGAACACTTATCTCCTTCTGATGTTCTTTCAATGAAATCATCCCCTCCCGAAGGGAGATTGCTTCCTATTTCCACTTTTGCAATAAAAAAATTAACAATATTTTCTCAGAAATCCATCTTGTGGCGGGACCTGATGTTCTTCTACATTCAATATCAACATCAATAATGGTGTAGCAGCCTATGTTGAATGGTTCTACTCCACCTCTGTTGCTAGTTCTTGTGTAAATAAAACTTCATTAGTGGGTTCTTGTGTATCGGCCCCCTCATTTCCGCCTAGAGTAGCCTCTATGTCCATTGTTGTTTCTTCTGTAACATCAGTGGCCTCCACAGGTTCTTTTGTATCAGAATCTAGGTCAATTACTACAGGAGGCTCTACTTTAACTATTGGTTTTTGTGTAACAACAGTATCCTTAGCAGGTTCTTGTGTAACAACCTCTTGAAGTTATGTTTCTATTTCTGTTGGGTTGGTGTTTTCCCCATAGAATTTATACCCTACGGCTATTAATTCTTGAAAACATGTCATGCATACAGGTACCAAGATTTCCTTCCCCTTAGATAATATTTGTTTCAACTCTTCATTTTCCTTTCTTAAATTTTCAAGTTCTAAAACCAGGACATGAGTTTCATCCTTACTTGATGAGGAGGGTTCTCTTTCTTGTTCTGATACTTCTGCTTCTGTCTGTTTTCTGGCTATGGGTGAAGGTTCTGTGCAAAAGTTAACTTTCACCCTCTTTTTTGGTTGTCTATCCTCAATTGATTTTTCAGTGGGTTCTTCCCTAATTCTGACCTTGGCAGGCCAAGTTTTGGTTTAAGCTTCTACCTAACTTCCTTATGAAGTCATGGCCTATTTTCCTCGGCTTTTCCTAGGCCTATTTTGCTTGAATTCTTCCTAGCTCCTTCCTTGCTGGCTTAGGGCATATAGCATGATCAATTTGATGAATCCATGGTTGGTCACACATGCTTCCGGATGTGCTGTTGTCTTCACTGTCGTCGCCATATGCTTAATGTTCCCTAATAAGTAGAATGGAAGGTTAATCTTTTGCTGGTGTTGAAGATGATTTAGTAGAGGCAAGTGATAATTAAAAAAAATGGTTGATCTTCCCTCACAAGTAATATACTTGATTAAACCCAAGGCGACATCTGCCCATGGTTGAGGAAGTGATAACCTATCAATTCCTCTCCCTTTCTTCTCCAACTTTTCTTCTCCTTCTAGGAAGTCTTCCTTCAAAGAGGGGTCATTGATTTTTCTATTAAACCACCTATGTCCCTGTAATGGAAATGTGGTTACTCAGGCGATTACTTCTTATATCACCTCAATTTGCAGACCCCTGACTCAGGTCTGGTGGTTATTCAAATGCTGAGCAAATTCTATTGCAACCGCCTCATCCGAGCCTTCCAATTTATGGAAATACTCAATCCATCCGATATCTATGAATACCTGGTAGGCTTCTGAAAAATTCTACAAGGCATCCATGGAATCTAGTTCGTGTCTAACTATTGATCCACCATCTTGATGTTGTTTCTGAATTCGATCCTTACTGCTTTATCCCACTATAATGTCACTACACTGCTTATCTCCTCTCGGCTCCTTACTCTGCTTATCCCAGATGACGATTTTGAGACAAGGATACAAGGCTTCAGTGAAGGAGGGCAATGGGAGGTGAAAGGACTTATAGATTACCGAATCATACCTCACACAACTCTTCATAAATTTCCCATTATGGAAAGTAATGGGTTCTAAGTACACACGCTTTTTTTGACCGGATTTAGTCATCATTGGCTGTTGTGATATTAATTAGATGCATGCGGGGTTGATAACGGTTTGTGACTACGGATTTTTTCAATGATTACAAGATCTATCACGGTTTATGACTATGGATTTTTCAATGATTAAAATATATATCCCCCCTGCTTTAATGATGACGGCCACCCACGGCCATCACGGGAATATCATTACTTTTTCATTAATCACCAAACTATAAATGATGACGTTACCTTTTGAATGACGTAACTGAAGTGACGTGGAGGAGGATTTTTAATTGGCATCGTACTTCTCGCAGTGATCATGGAGGTCACACTTTGCTAGCACAATTATTGTTGCATGTGGCGAAAATGAGAAACAGTGTTCGTGGTTGTCGATTGTTACATGTGTAATAGGAAAGGCAACCTTCAGATTATTCTTTAGAAAGCATGATGATTAGGAGAAGTAAGTACAGAAAGAAAAAAAATGAATAACATCATCTTGTAAAATTGTATCAGGAAAGAGGGATGATTTTTTAGGAATGGAAAAAATGGTTGTAAAAGCCGCCACAGGAATGGTTTTCAACTATTACAAATTGTCTGACTGCACCTCGATAAGAGGTTTTCACAATCAGATTTATATGTATATATATATATATATATATATATACATATATATATATATATATATATATATATATATATTAACAAGTGGAAAAGTTAACACAAAGGTGGTTTTCAGCTGCTGCACTTTTTGGAATTTCAAATTTCAGGCTACATAAGGGAATGCTCCCCTACTGCTATAACATCAAGATCAGAGTCCGTGAAAATCTTAAAAAATGATTCCTTTGAAGCAAGTTGATGATATAACCTCAAACAATGCCCATTAACCAGTAATGGTATCTTAGCACTGTCGATGGTGTCAAATTGTACAGTCCCATTGTCAGAGACCATGTCTACTTCATAAGGACCTAGCCAAGAGCTTGCCTTTGAAATACTTGAACCTTGAATCATACAAGAGAGCCAAATCTCCTTTCTAGAACTTATTATTCTTAATAAACCCGTCATGCCATCTAGCTCTCTGCTTCTGAATGATCTTTGTTTGCTAAATGACCGCCAACCATTTCTCTTCCAACTCATTGAGATGGTTTAATCTTTGTTTCTGTGCTGCGCTTAAGTCCATATTGACTTGCAATGCTATTATTAATGTCTTTATTTCAAACTCTACGAGGAATAAAGGATTATTACCATACATCAATTCATATGGTGAGAATCCTACAATATTCCTCCATGTTGTTCTGTAAGCCCACATCACCTCTGGAAGTTTCTCGGCCCAATTTCTTTGGTGGCTAGCGATTGTCTTTGTTAAGATTCCCTCAATGAATTTATCGGTGCTTTCTACTTGACCATTTTCTTATGGGTGATAAGGTGAAGTGATCTTGTGATGAATTCCAAACTTATCAACCAGCTTATTGATCAAATGACATGTGAATTGAGGCCCTCTGTCCATCACTATCTCCTTGGGTATCCCGAAGCGAAAAAAGATATCTTTGAACAAGAAGTATGAAACAACCTTCTCTATAGCTCTAATTAGTGCCTTTTCATCAACCCACTTTGTGACATAGTCGATGTAGACCAATATGTATGATTTTTGCTGTGATGAAAGATTAATTTTCCCTACAAATTCCAGGGCCCATTTCTCAAATGGTTCTATCACTATTTGAGGCTATAATGACATCTCATTTGATTTCAGAGGTTGGCCCATCCTCTGGAAGCTATCACATCCCTTCACAAAATTCTTGTCATCCTGGAATAAATTTGGCCAGTAGTACCTTGTTCAGAGTACTTTATACCCCGTCCTTTTGTCAACGAAGTGCCCTCCACAGGGTTCCTCATGACAAGCTTTCAAGATCTCAAATACCTCATCTTCTCTAACACATTTCCTAATCTGAAAGTCTGGCCTGGTGTGATAGATATTGCCCTCTATCCAGGAGTAGGTAGCACTCTGTTGTATAATCTTCCTATTTTCTTTGGAAGGTAAATGGTGTAGAAATTTTCCTGCAGCAAGATAATTGGCTATATTTTCATACCATGATGAGTGAGTAGAGATGGAGAAAAGATATTCATCTGGAAAAGAATCCTTAGTGGGACTGCAGTCATCACTTATAGTTAATCTAGAAATAAAATCAGCAACTACATTATCCTTTCTGAGTTTATCTAAAATAGTAATATCAAATTCATGTAACAGCAATAACCATTGTGTAACTCTACCATTAGTAACATGTTTGCTCATTAAAAATTGAATTGTAGCATGGTCACTGTGTACTGTTAGCCCCCCTATAAATTTTGTTTGAGCCTTCAAGGAATGCATTTCCTCTGAAAACACAGTCTCCTTGAAGCCTCCATGTGTCTCTTATCCTTTGATAAATTCCCCTCTACTGATTCCTATTATAAAGCCCCTCTGTTTGTGAAGAAATGCCTAAAGGCCCCTTTCTCCTCTTATTTCACCCCCCTCTTAGCTCCTATTTTTATCCCCCTTGTCCCCCCCTCTATTTCACTTCATTACCCTTCAAATTCCCCCAAAATCCCCTTTGAATTCTACCCATGTTCCCCCTTTGGGCTAATTTACCCTTATCCCTCTATCGTTCCCCTTTCTAACCTTTAAATCACATCGGAATGGGCCAAACCCACTTCCGACCTTATACTAAGGCTTAGCCCCTTTCCGCCAGCCCCGTCCCCACGTAACCGAGCACTGCGACTAAGCGCTTCTCCTTAAGGCGCCCATCGCAAATCGCGGATCGCATTTTTTTGCGGGTTGTGTTTGTTAGATCCATCGCAAATATTTGTGATGCGATCTGATCGCGTCGTAAATATTTGCGATGCGATCGACCGATCGCACATATCACAATCATAGTTCTTTGCTCCACGTGGCAATAACCTTTCCGCTCCATTCCATCTTGCGATTTGACCCCCGGGCCCACCGTACTACTCTTCCACTTTTTCATATAAATAAAGGGTCTTTCCTTTGTAAACGGGAAATTGGTCATATATTGAATTTGCAAAGGAATTTCCCATCGCATCGCAAATCCCATGACTTATCATTCCGCTCCACTTCCATCTCCCAATTGCGATTTGCGATTGCGATTTAGCCCGAGCCCCACCTCCGTGGCTCCACTTCAGTGTTTTTCTCCATTTCCCTGTGTTATTCGCCCAAACGTTTAATCTTTGGGTTTTTACACTATCAACCACTTCTTCCGCCGCTCTCCATTATTTTCATTGCCCTCAACTGCTCCACTGCCATTCCTCTGGCCTCCGCAACATTTCTCCACTACCACTGCCCCGGTTCACGACTGGTTTATTTTATTGAGCAGATAGCACACAGAGGCCAGTTCAGCGGCCAAACAAAACAGCAGAGACGGATTTGAGGGATTCGAGCCGGTTAATTGAAGATTAACCATTGTAATCCTGCATTCAAAGGGAAGGGCACAGTTTGAAGACTTAAGCACGCAAAGGTCATATCCGCGTTTTAATATCAGCAGAACACATTTCCTCCAGGAAAGACGTTTACCTACAGCATTCCTCATATCTCCTCGAGCCCTGAAACGATTAATTACACTGACTGAAGCCCATTCAAGACAGTCAGGCAACAGTTATGGAAGCATGGAGCGGCCCTGCATATCTTTCAGCCAGTTCATTTATTCCAGAAGGCAGCACAGAGTTCCAGACCGCTGTAAGGACTTAAAGAACATATCAGAGGCCAATCTCGACCTGACAAACGTCTCCAACCAATCTACAGAGTACAGCACAACGCCATTAAGCAGAATGGACTCGGTTTCCTCCACCATTCCGTCTTAATGAGACTCATTTGATTTTTCACCTACTTATGTTTCTTCTTCTTCTCCTATAATAATCCCCTAGAACATAATGTAAAGGTTGTTGTTGTTCAGTTGTTCGACAGTTGCTGTTAGAGGGATTCATTCCGACTGGTAGAACAGTCTTGGGAGGGAGTAGCAGAGTAGTTGTATGTAATAGGCTGGGAGGAAAAGTCTGGACTGTATTAGTCATTGAGCTTATTGTACATGACTAGTTTTGCATTAATTAATCAAAGCACATTTCACAGGATCCTGGTCTATTACTATTGGTGATGTTTTTCTAACTCTGTATATCACATTTTCATACTGTTTCATGTTCTTCTGGTAGGCAACAGAAGTATAACATAGGATTCACCCTTGTTAGGTGCCCTATGTTTCCTTCTCTCCCTACCTTTAATGTTTTCTGCCTTATGTGCTATCTAAGAGTTGATTTCAGTTGATTTAACCAGTGTAGTGGATGTTATTTCCTACTCTCTGATGTATGAATTGGTTGAATCAGTTCTTAGATGTTCTTGCTGGGTTTAAGCTGGAAGGTTTTGGAACACTGGGGATGAGTGTTAGCCCTGTCCACTAGGATCCTTGCGTGACCAGCTGGCCTTTCTAAGATCCCTTCTTTTTAACTTATCTCTGTTTTTCCTCTGGAGTTGCTAAAGCAGACCTGGAGTTAAATGACCTCTGGTCTGATCTATAAGCTACCCCTTCGTCCCTTTTTGAGAGCTGCCTTTGAGTATGTCCAAGCAAGTCTAGAGTTAAATGACCTCTGACCTGATCTATAGACAGAAAATTGGTTGTCTTTCCTTCTTCCACTTTCTCTCCTTAATGTTCCATTCCACCATCTGCCTAAAAGATCCTTTAGTGTAGATGACTTTCCCTTTGAAAGCCTTGGCTAGTGGATGCAAGTAATTTCCTTTCATGACTCAGCCCAATGGATGGCACTGTCTTGGCCTATCCTCTTTGTTGAAGCCTCCTGTTGTTTTGTTTCCTTTCTCCCATTATTTTCTCAGTCTATGATCTCCTGACCAACCCACCAACCAACCAACCAAATCATTTAAACCCCCCATCTGTGCTTCATACCTAGCCTAATATCTCAATTTGAGCTTTCAAAGACATACCATTCTTTGTTTTATTGGAGAGATCCCTCTCCGGGTCCAGGAGGGCTAGATCCTAGGGCCCAAAAGTGGTTCTGATGTTGTCTCATCTTTTGGTCTTGCCAATCTGGCCAAAACATGGGAACCCCAACATAATGGCGACCATATTGGGGAGAATATGAGAGTCAAGAACTGCTAAAATTTGTTCTATTTCCCATTGTCGTCACCAACATAATGGCGACTCCACTGGGGAAGAGACCACTTCGCCTTTAGATTGGCTTTCAATTGCTGATGGTGGACAACAGCCTGCTCCAAACAGTCAAATTCATCCACCTGGCGACTCCACACTCCCTATGATCCAAAGACCAAATGAATCCACTGGTAGAAGACTCTGAACTGGTTGAGGAGAAGCAATAGCCTTCTTTGCAAAAGCATGAATCCAAACATGGACATAGATGCAAAGTATGACGCTTTGTGCGATCAGTTAATTGAATTAACAGAAACATTTGGTGAAGTGCTGAAGATGTACATGGCTAATACGAATGCAGATGATGGTTATTTCGAGCAGCCCATGCATCTTTCAGAGAAAGAACAAACTCAAAGCCGAGAAGGTGAGCAAGACATGTATGATGCTCAAGAATCTATAGAAGATGAGAAGGGAAGTGATCAAGAACTGCCTAATTGCTTTCCTATGCCTTGTGTTACGCTGACCAAAGAACGTCAGGACCTATTAGCAAAGGCTGATAAAGAAAGCTGCCTGGAGGAAGCAGAAGATCACAAAGAAGAGGCAGGACCTGACGTGGAAGAAGAGGCTCAAGTAAACATCCAGCCTCCAAATCAGCTAATACAAGAGAAAGAGGACTGTTGTGCTTTTGTCCATGATGAAAGGGAGACCCCTCTTTTGACAGAAGAAGAGATAGAGCAGATATTAAAACAACAATCCACCTCCGAGGCCTTCTATAGAACACGCACTCTTGCCCATTCATCTTATGAGTTTGATGATTCAGATTCAGAAGACTCCTCTATGGATCAGAATGAAGAAAGGCCTGCTGAGAATCCGATAGGATTGGAGGGTGACATTACTTACAATTATGATTTTCCTTTTTATGATCCGTTTGATGATGATTACTTTCAAAGAGAAGCTGAGCTTGCAAGACCATCATCCTTAGATCCGTGGGAGGAAGATCAAGACCAACGGCTCCAGAGAAGTAATGAAACCAGTCAGCCTATCTATGATACTGATGGGGAGAGCTATGACAGTGTAATAGCAGAAGAAGATTCTTTGAATCTTCATTCTGCTTTACCACAGGTCATCAGTGAGACTGGTAACCAGCAGTTTTATTTTTCAGAAGATGAGGAGTTAAGCAAAGAAGAGATTCTCGAGCAGAATGAAAGCAAAGAGCCTTCTCTTGAAAAAGAGGAAGCAAGGAAATACACCCCTGCTCAAGAATACATTGATCTCTTCACTGAGCTCAGCACATCAGAGCAGAATGTATCAGAGCCCCAAGAGGACAGCACTTCCATATATGATGAGTCCTCCAATTCAGAAAATGAAGCAGAGGAGGGAGATTCTGTTTCCCAAGAGAGTCTCATTCTTGATCCAGTGGAAGAAGAAGAGATCCTGGTCGAAGCCAGCCTGTCAAATATTCATAGCGAGGTATCTTTTCATGATCCTTATGCACATTTCCTGCATACATTTGAAGAAGGATCAAAGGTCTTTTTGAGCAGCATGTTGCAAATAGAGAGAACATTTTTCAAGGCTGCTGTTATGGAACAAGAAGAGTGGGAGCTGCCCTGCCTATCTAGCATGCTCAAGGAATTGAGATCCATGGGATCATTTGATGGACTGGTTACATTGGAAGACAATGTTTGTAAGCTAGACTTGTAAATATTTCAGTAGATTAGGGTAGGTAGGAAAAGCTCAATAAAGCTCAGTCTATGAGCATGTAGTTAGTTGTTTTCTGTCTTAGAATGTAGAAAAGAAACCTACTAGACAGTCTAATCCTAGCAGGTAGTAGTGTAGGTAGAGAAGCTTATGAGGCCAACAGCCTAATCTGGTCTCATGAAGTAATAAGGGTAGATTTAGAATAGGTTTATTTTCGGTTTATAAAAATAAAATGATGTAAAGGGTCTGCAAGCCTAAATGCACCCAAAAGAAAAATGTTAGGACTATAATGTGGGTAGGTAGTTGTTTGGGAGAATTTTACTGCTGATATGTTGTCTTCATAGCTTGTGGCAGCTGATCAAAGAAAGAAATGGATGGTTCAAGCAGCAGGCACCTGGCCTACACCAAGAGATCATTTTCTGAATTCTTGACTCATTCAAGAAGAAGCCATCCCCATGTGGAGCCATTGTTAGCCCCCCTATAAATTTTTTGGAAAGAAAACGGGGGCTAAATTGTTTTTGAGCCTTCAAGGAATGCATTTCCTTTGAAAACAAAGTCTCCTTGAAGCCTCCATGTGTCTTTTATCCTTTGATAAATTCCCCTCTGCTGATTCCTATTATAAAGCCCCTCTGTTTGTGAAGAAATTCCTAAAGGCCCCTTTCTCCTCTTATTTCACCCCCTCTTAGCTCCTATTTTTATTCCCCTTGTCCCACCTTCTATTTCCATTTATTACCCTTCAAATTCCCCCAAAACCCCCTTTGAATTCCACCCATATCTCTCCTTTGGGCTAATTTACCCTTATCCCTCTATTTTTCCCCTTTCTAACCTTTAAATCACATTGGAATGGGCCAAACCCACTTTCGACCTTATACTAAGGCTTAGCCCCTTTTCGCCAGCCCCGTCCCCACGTAACCGAGCGCTGCGACTGAGCGTTGCTCCTAAAGGCGCCCATCGCAAATCGCGGATCGCATATTTTGTGGGTTGTGTTCGTTAGATCCATCGCAAATATTTGCGATGCGATCTGATCGCGTCGCAAATATTTGCGATGCGATTGACCGATCGCGCCGTCGCACTTTCCGCCCGTCGCGAATCCTCCATTGCAACTCCGCCAGATCGCAATATCGCAATCGCAGTTCTTTGCTCGGCGTTGTGATAATCTTTCTGCCCCATTCCATCTTGCGATTTGTGATTTGCGATTTTACCCCCGGGCCCACCGTACTACTCTTCCGCCTTTTCATATAAATAAAGCGTCTTTCCTTTGTAAACGAGAAATTGGTCATATATTGAATTTGCAAAGGAATTTCCCATCGCATCACAAATCCCATGCTTATCATTCCTCTCCACTTCCATCTCCCGATTGCGATTTTCGATTGCGATTTAGCCCGGGTCCCACCTCCGTGGCTCCACTTCAGTGTTTTTCTCCGTTTCCCTATGTTATTCGCCCAAACGTTTAATCTTTGGGTTTTTACACTATCAACCACTTCTTCTGCCACTCTCCATTATTTTCATTGCCCTCAACTGCTCCATCGCCATTCCTCCGGCCTCCGCAACATTTCTCCACTACCACTGCCCCGGTTCACGACTGGTTTATTTTATTGAGCAGATGGCACACAGAGGCCAGTTCAGCGGCCAAATGAAACAACAGAGACGGATTTGAGGGATTCAAGCCAGTTAATTGAAGATTAACCATTGTAATCCTGCATTCAAAGGGAAAGGGCACAGTTTGAAGACTTAAGCACGCAAATTTCATATCTGCGTTTTAATATCAGCAGAACGTATTTCCTCCAGGAAAGATGTTTACCTACAGCATTCCTCATATCTCCTCGAGCCCTGAAACGATTAATTACACTGACTGAAGCCATTCAAGACAGTCAGGCAGCAGTTATGGAAGCATGGAGCGGCCCTGCATATCTTTCAGCCAGTTCATTTATTCCAGAAGGCAGCACAGAGTTCCAGACCGCTGTAAGGACTTAAAGAACATATCAGAGGCCAATCTCGACCTGACAAACGTCTCCAACCAATCTACAGAGTACAGCACAACGCCATTAAGCAGAATGGACTCGGTTTCCTCCACCATTCCGTCTTAATGAGACTCATTTGATTTTTCACCTACTTATGTTTCTTCTTCTTCTCCTATAATAATCCCCTAGAACATAATGTAAAGGTTGTTGTTGTTCAGTTGTTCGACAGTTGCTGTTAGAGGGATTCATTCCGACTGGTAGAACAGTCTTGGGAGGGAGTAGCAGAGTAGTTGTATGTAATAGGCTGGGAGGAAAAGTCTGGACTGTATTAGTCATTGAGCTTATTGTACATGACTAGTTTTGCATTAATTAATCAAAGCACATTTCACAGGATCCTGGTCTATTACTATTGGTGATGTTTTTCTAACTCTGTATATCACATTTTCATACTGTTTCATGTTCTTCTGGTAGGCAACAGAAGTATAACATAGGATTCACCCTTGTTAGGTGCCCTATGTTTCCTGCTCTCCCTACCTTTAATGTTTTCTGCCTGATGTGCTATCTAAGAGTTGATTTTAGTAGATTTAACCAGTGTAGTGGATGTTATTGCCTACTCTCTGATGTATGAATTGGTTGAATCAGTTCTTAGATGTTCTTGCTGAGTTTAAGCTGGAAGGTTTGGGAACACTGGGGATGAGTGTGAGCCCTGTCCACTAGGATCCTTGCGCGACCAACTGGCCTTTCTAAGATCCCTTCTGTTTAACTTATCTCTATTTTTCCTCTGGAGTTGCTAAAGCAGAACTGGAGTTAAATGACCTCTGGTATGATCTATAAGATGCCCCTTCATCCCTTTTTGAGAATTGCCTTTGAGTATGTCCAAGCAGGTCTAGAGTTAAATGACCTCTGACCTGATCTATAGACAGAAAATTGGTTGTCTTTCCTTCTTCCACTTTCCCTCCTTAATGTTCCATTCCACCATCTGCCTAAAATATCCTTTAGTGTAGATGAATTTCCCTTTGAAAGCTTTGGCTAGTGGATGCAAGTAATTTCCTTTCATGACTCCATAGCCCAATGGATGGAACTGGCTTGGCCTATCCTCTTTGCTGAAACCTCCGACTGTTTTGTTTCCTTTCTCCCATTACTTTCTCAATCTATGATCTCCTGAACAACCCAACAACCAACCAACCAAATCATTTAAACCCCCCATCTGTGCTTCATACCTAGCCTAATATCTCAATTTGAGCTCTCAAAGATACATAATTCTTTTATTTATTGGAGATATCCCTCTCTGGGTCCAGGAGGGCTAGATCCTAGGGCCCAAAAGTGGTTCTGATGTTGTCTCATATTTTGGTCTTTCCAATCTGGCCAAAACATGGGAACCCCAACATGTACAAATACTTGATACCCGGTGATGTAGTGTCGCAATTTGTGGATAGTGTGGAGCGATAAAAAGGTGTCTTTGTAACTCCTAATTAACTCACATTAATTGTTAACCCAGGGACGACTTTTTGTTTCAAGAGTGTACTCAGTCTGAGGCGGCTATTTACTCAAGAGTAATGTTTTGCAGTATAGTGCTTAAAATCCAAAAGTAAATGAAAGCTAGAAATAAAATCTACTTACGACAAAGAATTTTAAGACTTAAATCATGCATTCGGAAAAATAAGCAATGTATCAGTCAAGGGTTCGGCAGTGATAACCCATCCCTTCGGAAACTGATGGAAAGGAAATTAGAGCATAGACCACGGGTCTGGGAGCTAGACCATGAATGCCAAAGCTCACTACAGCCTTAGATCGTCTCTCACACCAAAACAACAAATGCGAGTAAATAGAACAGCAAATAAAGAATTGAACAACAAATCTAAAATGAACAGCAAACGAACAGCTAAGTCTCGCGAGTCATAACCAAACTTAATCTATTAACCCAAATGCACTTTTCGCAATCAAATAACAATCTTTCACTTTTAAGGCAAGTTAAGTAGAACACGCTAATGGAACAGCAATAACTATTGATAAATTATGAACAGCATTAATAAATCATATACGCACACAACACGCTGGAAGGCCAAATACAAATGCATAATAACTTAACACAGGCACACGTTAATAGAAATCTGAGTCTGATACCGCAAGTATTAATCATGGTTAGAAAGGGTAACGATTACAATTCATAATGGAACCACAATGTCAATTGAATAGCAATCGTATGAAGTATAAACCATAGAAAAATACAGTAATACCAGCTTAAGAAGGTTACAGCTTGGTTACTCTGCAATTAAACAGCAATAACGTTATATGGAGAACAGCAATGTTACATTAACAACTTTAAAAGAATAGCAATACGTTAAAATGCACATTACGATTTTCTTGTTGCAGAGAACGAAATAGGAAATATAACAGAGCTGTAATAAAACACACCAGATTACCGATTCAAGCTGATAAGCAAAACCACGCAGAAATCAAAGAGATAATATACAACGGCAAGTGTCCTCCGGGGCCGGGCCCTTAGCCTCCAAGGGAACACCGCCTTAAGTTAATCCAGACGCAGAGATGAGAGAACCACGAAGCTTATATTAATGCATCAGACAGAAGTACAATGAACCAGTTCTCACGAGACTCAATAATCAAAACTGATGTTTAACAGAAAATTACATAAAAACGTATCTCCAAATCATCCCCCTACACAATACGTGCTTCTCCTTTTATAATCAGAAGGAGGAGAAATTGAATAGTAAATACAATCTTCCCATAACAATATTGGATTTCTTTCAACCAATTGATCAACAAGAAAATAGATTTACATCCATCTTTCAACAACAGCAAGTCGAATTTGGCTTTTTAGCTGAGATTTGGAGGACGGCCGCAACAACAGAACTGAGAAAATCGTGCTTAAAGAACTCTGCGAATCTCTCAACACAGGCCGAATTTGGGCAAACCGTTCTTTATTAAAGTTAATTGGGTCCGTTCTGGACAAAACCCATGTTCCGGATTTTCCAGATTCGTCTTCATTTGCTCAGAATCTCAACCGCAAAACTGTCACTTCTTATTCCAGCGCATTTCTGAGTTGGCACTTTTAATGATCAAATCTTCAATCTGGAAATTATCTTGGAGGCTAAAAATGGTGAATAATGTTATAACCAACTTATTAAAACTATAATTGATAAAATAATTCATAATCATCAATTTATTAGAAATAAAGGAGAATAAATAACATTCATTCATAAGAGCATAAATCATTATAAAATGGATTTAAATAATAAATTATAATAAATGACGTGATGAAGAATGGTAGAAATGGGTGGAATAAGCGTTCAAAAGTGATAATAATAATGGCATATTAACGGCCCAGCAGATAGCATGCACTACTGCTAGGAATTCCTTCTCAGTCACTGTGTATTTGAGTTCTATTGAAGTTAAATTATTGTTGATGTAGTAAGTGGCATAAGGTTTCTTTTTCTCCAGCTGCCCTAAAACAACACCCACAACTATGTCAAATGCATCTGTAGCGATATGGAATGGAAATATCCATTTTGGTCCTCGTAGAACATGTGCTGTTGTTACAATTTTTTTTTTTAATTCAGAATGGTTGCTCACACTTTCCTATCCATACAAATTCCACATCTTTCATGAGCAAAGAAAAAAAAGGATATGCAAATTTTGAAAATTTTTCTATAAATCTCCTGTAGTACCCTGAATGTCCCAAAAAAATACGTACCTCTTTTAGAGTCTTAGGAGTTGGGATTTTCGAGATTAACTCATTTTTTGCAAGATCTACCTTGATTCCATCTGCCAAAATGAAATGTCCTAGAACAATTCCTTTGGTCATCATCATGTGGCATTTTTCCGTGCCCAGAGCAACATTAGTTTTTTCACAACGTTTCAACACCTTTTCCAAATTAACTAATGTTGTCTCAAAGGCATCCTCGTAGGGTGTGAAATCATCCATAAATATTTCAAGATAGTCATTCATGATATCATAAAAAATACCCAATATTTCCCTTTGAAAATTTGTTGGTGCATTATAGAGGCCAAAAGGAAGGACCCTGTATGCAAAAGTACCCCATGGGCAAGTGAAGGTTGTCTTGTCTTGGTCTTCCGGGGTAATCTGTATTTTATTATAGCCACTAAAGCCATCCAGGAATGAAATATTTTTTTTCCCAGAGAGAGTATCCAGGACCTGATCAATGAATGGTAAAGGGAAATGGTTCAGCTCTCTATAGTCTACACAGAATCTCCACTTGCAAATATTTTTCAAAACTATGAAAAATGGAGACACCCACTGGCTGTCAGAAATGGGGTAGATGAAATTAGCATTAAGGATTTTTTGCAATTCTTCTTTCACTATCTCCTTAAGTGTGGGGTTCATTCGGCGCTCTGGGTGTCTAAATGGTTTGTAGTCTTCTTTAAGGTAAATGCGGTGAGTGCATAAGCCAAGATGGATTCCTTTCATATCAATATAGTCCCATGAAAATGCATTTTTATATTTCTGTAACAGTTGTATCAACAATCTATTTTGTTCAGTAGTCAAGTTAGGATTAATGTTTAAGCATTTCCCAGGTTCAATTTCTATGGGACTACTGGTAGTATGTGGAGTAGTTTTCAAATGTTCAATGATTACATCATCTACCTCGTCTTCTTCCCCCACATCTCTAATGGAGGCAACATAGAGTGAATTGCTAATAAAACCATTAATGATATCATCCTCTATCTCATCCTTCAAGTATTGTGCTTTTCCAAGCGTGAGGAGAGGTAGGGAAAGATCAGACTCAGGTTCAAATTCGCTCCACCAGGGACTAAAATCCATATGAGGTTTTGCTGGGGGTTAAAGGTTCAGGTTCTGAGTGGCCTACCCATATGAGATCACCATAGTTCCAAATCTACACCCGATATATGTGTCTGCGGTGGCTAGCTACGGTCTTCCCAAGATTAAAGGATGACCCCTCCAAATTGGATTTTGTTTGTAAAATGAGAAAATCAGCGGGATAATTCCAAGAAGCCATAGTGATAACCACATCTTCTATCATTCCCTCGGGCTTGACACGAGACTTATCTGCTAATTCAAACACTGTGGGTGTAGGTCTACATCCATGAAGTCCTAGGGAGATAAAGAGGTCTTTGGCCATGACATTAATGGCTACCCCCAAATCAATCAAAGTGTTGGTTATGGGTTGATCATCAATATGGACAGGTGCTATAGGATTCCCTAGGTCATTATATTTAGTCAACAAAGGCTGATCAATCATTATATCAGATAGTTTCCCCATAACATGGATAGTAGCAGGGTCTTTTGGTTTTCTTCCAGGATTTTTGACACACAGGTCCCTCATTGTTTTAGCATAGATAGGGACTTCCTTAAGAGCCTATAATAGCAAAATCCACACTTACAAATTTTTCAATTTCTTGAGGAATTCAGATTGAGTTTGTGAGGTTGGCCCAGTTTCGGTTAATCATTGAGGGTATGGAGGATCCTGAATCTTAATAACCGAGTTAGCTGTCACATATGCATTATCTTTGCTCGGGTTGGCTGATGTAGAAACAACAAACCCTCCCGAGCTAGCTGCTATAGGTGTAACAGTAGGTGTTGTATTAGCTATTACATGTGTAATCACTGTCTCAGAATCACCCATATTCTTTCTAGGTGACTCACATTCTTCTTCAGTAATAATGGGAGTATGTTCAGGTCTGATTAATTTTCTCGAATGAAGCTAGACTTTGTTGAGTCCAATAGGAGTAATAAGATAAGTCTAGAAGGTAACCAGAGCGTGTATGCTCTGGGCCTCCTTATTATTTGGATTGGGGTTAGGTTGCACAGGTAATTGGCATCAGATAGAAGGTGTAGCATTTTGAAGATAATGCAGCTGTAACTACTGCTACATTGGTAGTGCAGGGGGTACTGGACCTTGGCCATTACCTGTCCAATTCTGGCTCCAAGGATGAGGTTGCGATGGAGGATACTACATTTTTGGAGGGGAAGGCCACTGGTTCCATGGTGAAGGAAATTGTGTTGAGGAAGGAGTAGTATACTACCATGGATATTGTTGAATATTATAAACATTATTCCAAGGATATAAAGAGGAAAAATCTGGAGGCATACTTGTAGGTCATGGCTACCATGGCCTATTTGATCCGATGAAATAGGAATATTGGACATCCTTGCTTGATTCTTGAAGTACAACCTTTAGTATGGGTAGTTTAGGACATTGATTCATGGAATGTGCCAATTCGAAGATGTTACCTAGGCTGACACTACTCAGTCCAGATTCTCTTTCCAAATGTTTCTTTTTACATCAGGGACAGAATATTGCTAAGGCTGCTTCAGCTTCTGCTCGTGCTTTCTTAACTCGTACCAAAGTGATCTGGGCAGAGAGAGTGCTAAGGAGGTCAATTTTAAAATCCTCAAATATATTTCCAATATCTGCTCTGGTTACTCTCCACCTGTGGACTTTTGTATCCAAACTGAAGGGTCCCAAACTGAACTTCTCCCTTTGACTAATCCTCTTGAACTCTGCAGACAGAGCTTCATTATTTCTTCAAGCGTTTCTTGTGATATGTCTCCTTTTCTCAACAGATTCAAATGCTCCAGACAACCATCTCTTATACCTCTTAAGAATATTGGTTTCAGAATTTACAGGGCTAAGTTACTGAAATTAGACCTTTGTACATTGTAATGGAATCACTACATATAGTCTTCCAAGCTCTCCTCATCCTTCTGTGAAATTTTGAAGATCCCTTCCTTAAAATCCTTGGTTCGACAGTAATCCTAATACTTAAGGAGAAAGGCCTCCCTCATGTCATTCCAAGTTCGAATCGTGCAAGTACCCAGTCGCATGAACCATATTAATGCTACTCCTTTCAGAGTAGCAGGAAATAATTTCAGCTTCTAGGCATCTGAAGTGTAGTCATAACCCCTACACAACACATTGAATTCAAAACAAAAGGTATCAGGATATTCAATAGTCATCCCTTGAACGGATGGTAGGGATGATAAGGGAATATTTTTCATAGGAGCCTGTTGTGGCCAGCAACAACCCCCCTTTTTATTTAATATTAGTAATTATACTAAATAAATGGGGACCCTTAGTTAAAAAATCCAAAAAAATCAATTAGTATTTGTTTCCCTTTTCAAATAAAACCTTCTATCATAACTTAGGGAAATTCCGTAGAAAATCCTTAAGAAACACTTAAGTTTATGATAGATTACAATAAAATATTTCTTTGAGCGAAATAGCGCATCCATCGCAAATGGTAGATATCTTTTGTAAAACTGAATCTTTTAAACTGCGACTTTGCGATATTGCGATAACGCGATCCCAAAAAGCCTATACGTTAAAATACTGGTCGCAAATCGCATATCGCAGAAAATTTTTAAACGAATATTTTTATATGTGATATTTGCGATTTGCAATTTTGCGATGTTTACGCTTTGAGAAAAATGTGATTTACGATATTGCGATATTGCGATATTGCATAGCAAATCGCAGATCGCAATATCACATATTCTTAAAAAGCTCGTTGTCCAATGTAAATCCTTTCATAAATCAATATCCGTTATGTGCTTTAAATGATTGAATTAATGAATGGATTTTCAAGTATCAATAAAAAGGATTTTGTTTTGATTGAAAGGTTGTTTCCGTTAGAATAATATATTTCATCTTCCTTTTGCATTTAAAACTATCTCATCACTCTTCTCATGTCATTACTCTCACTTAACTCGTAAAACCGCAGGTGCGAAGGAGAAAAAGACTATACAAAGCGTTCACAGAGCATTATGGGTAAGAAAGAGAAGATTTCAAGTTCTGAAAACAAGGAAATGGCTTCACTGTATGCGGATATTGCTTGCAATAAGGATGCCGGTATAACCACCTGGGAAGGAATGTATAATTTGCTTGAAGAAGAAAATCCCAGGGTGATGCAAGTTGTGGCTACTGCAGGATCAAGTAATTCATTTGAAGAAACCCTTAAAGACCTGGCTTGTTCATTTCTGCATCGGATAGCAGCAAGACCAAGAATTCTTCCGTATTCAGACATGGTAAAATGGGTGTTGGACAGCACCGATATTTCAGAAAGGAAATTTAGAACTCTAGATCAAGAGCTCATCGGGTCGTTCACTACGGAAAATTTGAGGTTGATGTATCATTTGCCGGAACCTCAGGCGACTTATAATAAACAATTTATGGAGAATTTTTCCAAAGAACATGCAAATTTGGCGGAATGCACAAGGGAATGGACCAAAAGAGATGAACCATTGAAGAAAAACAAACACGGTATGTATAGTACTGGTTCACTCACCTCTCCATATTGTTTTGCTGCTGCTATGTTATGCAGGCTTTTTGGAAAGCCTGATATAAATATGGTCTTACCTGAATGGCTTCCATTGTTAAATGCTGTTGTTAACGCTACTATTGTAGACTGGGCCAAAATATTATCTGACAATTTAGCCACTGCTATTTTCAATTACCGGTCTAAACGAATTGTTTCTCAGAGGATTTATCCTCCTTTTTATCTATCTGCTTATGTTATGGACGCTATCTGCTTTGTTTCTAAATTCCCTTTGATGGGTTGGCAATGGACGATTCAAGATCCTTTTCCTATTCATGTGTATCACAAAGAATTGTGGGAATCCAAGTTTATTCCTCATTTTTACAAGATTTTCCACGGCATAATGTTGCCTCTGCACAAAACATTGTATAATAAAGATGCTCCAAGGTTTTCCCCGGAAGCACAAGTCGACATTCTCCCTGTCGCACGATGGTTTGGGGAAGAGTGGTTTACCTATGTGAGGGTTTTTGGAAGCTTTGCTTCTCCTCATGTTTTACGCTTATATGTTTCTGATAAACTTATAGCTCGGGAAATTGCATACCAAACCTGTGGTGAAGGAGGTTTGACAAAAGAATTAAGGGATAAGAAGAATGCCATTTGGCCACAATTTCCCGTAGCTTGTGGGAAATTTTCATTATTTGATGTTGGACATGCATTCAAGGAAGTAAGCAATATTACATGCTTACAATTGTTTAAATTTGCAAAAAGGTTATTCGACCCTAATGAAGTTGCTAAAAATTTCACCTCTGCAATCAAAGTAAGGATATTTTCCGGAGAAGAGGACCCTTTCGATGATATATTCCTAGAAAAATCCACACTGAAAGAAATTCTACATTCAGCACAGATGCAGTTATCTCCAGAACAATTTCAAGAATTTAAAGTTTATAGAGAAAGAAGACTAACTACTATCCCTTTGGAAAATTTGCATTTGGAACCCGCAAGGGAACCAACTCCTAGTGTCAGTCTCAACGACAGTTCAGGTACAGATAAGTCTAAGTCAAAATCTGAAAGAGAGACTTCTGAACTTTCTGATAAGTCCAATGAAGAGCAGGATATAAATGAATAATTAGTGAAAGATACTGCTCAATCAAAAGAGCTTTCACAACAGCAAATTTTTACTTCTCAGCAGATAAATCCTCCTCCTACCAATGTATAGCAACAGTCAATCACAATTGAATTAGACAAAGAATGGGAAAGCTTTAATCAATTGCTTAATGTGGAAGGACAGAATATACAGACCCCTGTACAGACAACAAAAGTTTTGAGCACAGGAATAAGCGGTAATGTGACAAATATAGAACATATACCTGTCACTCCCTCTTCTGAGATTGTACTTAATGTAGAAGACATTCCTCCTCTAGATGTATTCTACAGCCCGAAGTATAAAGCAGTAGTGAAGAAACAAAGAAAAAAGAGAAAATTAGAAGGTGCAATTGCTACTGAAGCAGAACAATTAGATGTCTTGTGGAAGGATCCTACCACAGAGCCTACTGATAATCTTGCTAAGTTATCTCAAATTATAGGAGCTTATGCTTCTGCAAATATTGACAAAGCATTTGAGATACAACTCTTATTAAATGAAAAAGAAGAACAGATACAAGTTCTGCAACAACAATTGCAACAGTTACAGGCCAATAATGAAGCACAGATGAAACTTGAAAAATTACAGCAACAACTTCAAGAAATGCAAATTGGATATCAAAAAAGTTTAGCTGATAAAGAGAAACAAATACAAATTATCCAAGATCAGCACAAAGATGATCCTAAGCTTCCAGATTTTATTTCAGAAACTATTTCTTTAAACAATCAACTACTGCAACAAGAAGAAGTATTATGCCAAAAAATCTTGCAATGGAATTCTTTTTGTCAAGAAAGTGATAAGATCACTAATCATGTCGTAGATTTACGAAATGATTATGATTTAATTAATGAAAAAGTTACTGATTATTTGGTATGGCAAAAAACAGAGGAAGGAAGAAAAGCTAGTGCACCAATTATTAATGAAAACCATAAAGAAATACTTTTCAATGACTGGGATGCACGAATCAGAGGGGCAGAGAAAGCAGCAGAAGAATCGGCTACAGCAGCAAGCAGTCTTACTGATTTTGTAAATGAGAATTTGCACAAAGCAAATTTGATTTTAGAAACTGTTCTGGGATATCTTCCACAGGTGCATCAATTGCAAACAGTATGGACACAAAAGGCGGAAGAAAAAGAAAAATCAATCCAAGGATTGACAAGATTAAACTGGGATTCTTACTGGACATATTTAGTGAAACCACACAGTCAACACAGTGTGCTTAATTGCATCATTAGTTCTGCTGAGAAGATTGTGCCTACACTTGCCGATTCTGTCTTTTCAGGACAGTTGAAATCTGAAGTCGGCCAACCACCTCTTCTCAAAACAATGTTGGATGCTTGCAAGTTTAAAGATCAAGTTCATAAGTAGTTACTTAATAGTCTTTATTTTTAGATTTAGTTTTAGCTTTACTGTATTTTTGCCTAGGAAAAGGACGGTCATTTAAACCGAATCCTTAATTTTTGTAATAAACTATTTTTAGATTTAGCTAGTAGTATTTAAACCCTTCTCATGCATTTAGAGAGGGGTCCTGAATTATAATATTTTGGACTTGGAGATTACATTTCTATACTCCACTGGCTCTTATATTTTATAAAGGATCACATCTGGTGATTTTATGCAGAATTATCTTTAAAGTGTTGCATTTTTGTACCTTGGAATTGATTTTGCATCAGAATTACTGGATTAGAGTATCAGATTTCAATTGAAAGCTTTCAAGATGGATAAGGTATTTCTATCTGTTCACTATTGATTTCTTTTGTCTTATGATATTCGTTTTAGAATTTTCTATCATTTATATACATTTGGTTCTAACAACGTTTCTTTATATATCATTTTTGAGTATAATTGAAATGTTATCTTTCATAAGTATATGTAGATGATATACTATGATGAATACAATATGCTAATATAACTCTGTTTAATTTCTTAAACAGAGTTATCTTTATTTGTTTCTGCACATTTTGATTAAATAATAATACATTTTTATGGTTATTGCTCAAACGGAATAATCTGAAGTTGTATTCACATATGATTGCCCGGGTTAGTTTTTAGAATTTCTTTATCATTATTTAGTTTAAATTAGATAGTTTTATTTCAGTCAATTTAGTCTCACTTTCACTCATCCAAATCAACCCATCACCAACCCATTAGTTATAAGGAAACTGGTCCTTTCAATCCAGTCAGAGCCACCATACCAAATGGATAAGGAGTTGTCCTAAGGTCCCGACTGGGTGGTTTTCCCTAATGTTTGAAGCAGAGATTTTCTAGGCTTCAACAGAGCCTCATCCCGTGTCACCACTATCAGGAATTCAAAAGTAACAAAGCTATCTGTCCTGACATTCTCATCCCCCATGGCTGATTCCTCTTGATGGGATGAACTGAACTTAGATAATATACATGATATTGATAAATAAATAAAGGATCATGTTGTTTCAGGACCCGCTGTTTGACTGCACTACTAGCATCCAAATGATAATCAACTAAATGTTGTTCCTCAGGTCCCTGATGCTCCCCACTAGTCTCTCATTTTCCTTCATTTCTTAGATCCTGATCAATGATTTTCCACCGTTTTTTTGGATCTGGAGTCTTGATATCATGAGTGGATATGTTGTTCGAATGGTGATGAGGCCCAGACACGGAAGGCATCGATGCCTCAGGCTTCGATATAGTAGTTTCTTTCTGTGGTCTTGTCTTCCTATTATCTATGTATGAAGTAGGTTGTTCCTTTTTTGCTTTTGAGATCAGATCTCCAAAGAATGTCTTTCTTCCCAAGTCTGCACTCTTATTTTCCTTTTTATGACTTGTCTTTCTTGTAGTTATTAGAGTGGGGGGGTGTTTGTGGATTTTTCTATCGTCCTACTAGCACACATGGACCCTATGTGTATCACTTCATCCTACAAGTGCTTCAGTTTCTATAGTGGTGAGCCCACCCAAGTATGTTAGAGAGATGCACATGCTCTTACCTCTCGTCTTACTGTCCAACAACTATATAGATGAAGACACCCTAAATAAAAACACCTGAAAATCCACACTTCTAAGTGTCCCAGTGAGACATTGGTGAGCTCGCTCAGGTATGTTAGAGTGATAGGCAGGTTCTTACCCCTTGTCTTACCACCCGACAATTGTGTCGCTACAGACACACTAAAAACACACATAGAAATTGCACCTCTAAGTGCCCCAGTGTAGCAATGGTGAGCCCACCCAAGTATGTTAGAGCAATGCGCAGGATATTACCTCTTGTCTTACCACCCAACAATTGTAGTATGAGTACACTCTATCATCTAAAAAACAACTCTAGTTGATTGGATCATCACTGCCATCCCCGACAATGACACCAAAATGTTGGGTTGTATTAATCACTGTTAAATGACTAAAACAATACACATAAATTATCAATCCAGGGACGTCTTTTATTTCAATGACAGGCACACTATCTATGCTGATACATCAAACCAAAAGTAAATCCAAATAAAGGAAACCATTGCTAAAGTAATTGCTGGAAGGAATCACTCATGCAGAAATAAAATGATCTACAAAACTGTGATCACACCTCAATTAATCTATACCTAGCATGCCACACAACAATTACCCATCTAGTATCTCTAATCCCACGTGTGTAACAACATATAAAATATTGGAATTGAAGCAAATCTATTCTCAGCTAAAACAACAACAACAATACTCCCTCTGGTACATAAAACAAATAGAAATATAGACACATAGCTACCTTAACCACTGCAATACTTGCTAAAGAGGAGGGATCTTCCTCCCTAGCAGGGCGCATGAAGAGAAAGAACTTAATGGAAACCAAACCAGATAATGCATGTAACAAAAACAACAGGATAAATTGTATTAATGTGAGGAAAATTAGAGAGCCAAAATGATGTTGTTATCCGCTAACCTTTCGACCTCAAGGGTCGATAATTATATAGTGGTTACATCTCAGAAAAACGAGGGATGGATCAACCATGAGAATCTTATGATTCTCATGCTGATAAAAATAGAATACATATAGTTACAACCATTTCTTAACAAAAATGTCTGACAAGAAGAATATAGATTACAATCAAAACTTCCTAAAGGTTTTTATCCAAAAATACAATACATAATAACTACTACATCTATCGTGGTATATCACAGTTGTAGCGCAATAGCTAGAGGACAGGTTATCATAAGACGTTGACGATATCCGATTAGTCATACAGCTGTAACAACAGTTCGTCAGTGGGTCTGTAACAGCACGGTGTAACAACTCACTGTAATAGCACACCTTTAACTGATCCTGTACGCCTTTTGCTCTAGATATTTTGTGTTACAAATAGCATCTGGAAAGACAAACAAAATACTAGATAAATTCTCCAAACATTCATCCTCAGTTAGTCATAAAAAAACCATGATACATCATAACAATCAATGAAATGGAAAAGTAATGAAAGTAAGGTGAAACAACACAAGTTAAGATAGAAAGGTAGGGAAAAGAGGCAAATATAGTCCCAATGGTTATAGTCATGAGGTAAAATGGGGGAAACAAATGTAGGAAATAAGTACAAAACTGGCACCCAGCACAGATCCTTAACTCGAAACCTTGAACAGACAAATTTAAGACTTATGCGCACGCTAAACGCAGATCAGAATAGAGTTTTTCCAGATCTAAAGGAACCCACATCATTTAATTATCTCTCAGGGTGTGGAAACCTAGTTCCAACACCCCCCATATTGATTCTGGTGAGACTTTGACTCACACAAGCAGGTCACTACCGAAAGGTCTAGTAGTAAGAGGGTTTTGTTGGTTAACCTTAACTTCAAACCTGGGTTAGGACCCCTCAAGCCAAAAAATGGGTCTGTTGCCAAGACTGAGATCATTTTGATAGAGATTAGATGTTGTGATAGCCCTTAAAGCCTGAACTAGAAGACTATTTTGAGAAATAGATTCAGGAATTTTCCCTAAAAGAATACAGAAGTAAGAAGTTGTCTGCTGAAGAGTGAAGAAAAAGTATATTTTTACAGAGGTTCACGAGATCTTCTTTGTTACCTTTGCACATGAATTACATGAGTGGTTGTCAAGATTAGCAGAGTTCCAAACCTGTTGGAAGGACAACAAGGTCAGACAGTGTATGCCTAAATTGATCCAAGAGTTGGAAAAGACTTATAATTCCATCACTCAGACGGTAGATCACTGGGTTGACAGCATCTTGTGTGGGTTTGTGACATAATTTGCAGTAGATCAGTTTGTGTCATATTCTGAAGCTGAAAGAAGGTTTTTCAAGGGATTGAGAGGTAAATTCTTACAAACCCTGCCTCTGTTGATTAAGATGATATTGTGTGTAAAGGGTGTTTTTTGTAGCCATGCTGAGTGAATGACCCCTGATAAGATCGAAAGCACTATGCGTAGTGGAAAATATTATCAGGTCAATCAAAGAGGGGAAAAATCTGTATACATCCCTCTAAGAGGTTTACCAAATAGAGAGAGTAGCGAGGCTACATGAGCTAAAGGTAGCCCTCCTGTTATGCCACAATCGAACTCGCGTAGGGGTAAAACATCTCCTACCCTACCACCACTGCCACCTGTAAAAGATATGGCTGCACATACGAAGCTACCCACCTTTAAGGGTGTGGGAGATGAGAACATGGAAAGATTTTGGTTTGTTGCTGATGTAGTGTGGACTGTGCAAAATGTTAATACTGATGTCGTCAAGACAACATAGTTGGCTATGGAATTTGAAGGTTTCGAGTTAGATTGGTTCATGGGATATTTATATAAGAATTTTGATCCCATGCCTTTGCAGATTAAGAATGCTTTGAAGCATCAATTTAGGAATCCAAATTCCTACACACAATGTGTGGTAGAATTAAAAGATATCATACAAGAACCAAATGAATCTGTTTAGGAAGGTGATCAATGGTTGAAGCGCACCATCAGTGAAGGAAGATTTGTTTACGATGATAATTAGCATAAGGAATGTTTCGTTTCCATGTTTTATCTGCATCTATGTAGGCCTATGGGTCAAAGAAGGTTGATTCTCAGGCCGAAGCTCTGGAAATTTCTATGAAATTGGAAGTTGCGCCTAGAGAGGATGTCGAGTTCAGAGCGGTGCAAATTCATAGTCAATTAGAGGCCATGCACTTAGAAATTCATAACCTGCACATATATCAGGGTAAAGAAGTTGGCGCAGATGTCTGGTGCATACTATGTAAAGGTTTTGGCTAGACTAAAGATCAGTTCTCTCTATTTTCGGATTACTTGCAAGTGGGGCGACCAAATTCGCTGCACCCCAAGGATGTTGCTGGGCCTAGTACCCCCACCCTATGGTGTGATGATTTTAGGGTAGCTATACGACATGATACATACCATTTCCCTCGACTAGGAGCCTATGTGCTAGAGCTAAAACAAGAGTGGTGCAGATTTTTCTCTTCAGTTGGTCATGATGAGCACCACTGTCTAATGTTTGACCTAATGATAAAAAATGCAAACCTTTATAGGGTAGAGGCTGACCCTTCATCACCAACATCTCCTTCTAGACGGGGAGGATCCCCACCAAGACGAAGAGGAGGGGGAAGAGGGAAATTAATCTACTATAACTGTGGATACACTGGACATTATATGTGTGACTTCCCTAATCCCGTGCAACAACCCTGCAGGTACTGTAGGAAATTTGATCATGTAATTGAAGATTATCTTGTGTTAATTGCTAAAATGCAGGAAAATCAGCAGACGCCTACGCAGAACATACAAATGGTTAAATTTTAACCACGTGTGATGGTCCAAGTGTAAATCTAATTACACATAGTGGTGTTGCCACCAGAGGAAATGAGGAAAAAAAGGTTGATGCAAAACCAATGATTAGAAAGGAATATGACAAGAAACAAGACTCAACCTGCAAAAAGAGAAAGAGACTTTCATTGAAGCCAGAAGGGATTTTGCTATTGCAGGAGCATCCACATCAAAGTCTAGTATAGATCCAAAGACGGACGATGAAGTCAAACCATTCCTACAATCCTACATTAAGCTATTGCGCAATCAGAAGGTAATAGATAATATTCAGGCCCTAAAAGATAGCTGCTCGGAAAAATAAGTACCTCGAATGAAGAATAAGGTTGTGAATGAGATTTATAAGAACAAGAAGATAACTGATCGGGAGATGCGCATGAATGTGCAGACTGGTGAGTATGAGATGGATCAAGTCATCCTGGATATGGGGTATGGTGCAAATGTCCTACCTAAGAAAACCTGGAAAAACATGGAAGAGCCAAAAATGGAATGGTCCACCATTCATCTATGCATGGATAATCAGCATAATTTCTCTTGGAAGACTCCCACAGGTCCTGGTAGACATTGCAGGAGTAAAGGTATGTGCGATTTTGAAGTAATACAAATTGTGGATGATGCAAACCCCTACCCTATGCTGTTAAGACTGGATTGGTCCATTGATATGGGAGGCATCATCAACCTAAAGCATAGAAGCATGATCTTTGAGAATGATGGTACACGGGTGATAGTACCACCATATCCCGTGGAAGGAGAAATTACACAGAACCAGTGAGTGAGGGAGATGATGTTGATAATATCTATAAGCTATCTGCATGGGATGAGGATTGGATCAACCCCACAGCTAATGGGATGTTGAACTGGGAAAAGAATAGTTCATGTTTTTTAGATTCAAATGGAGAGATGGAGAATTGGCAGAACTGACTACATAATTTTTCTGCGCTGCGCTATCTTAATATCACTAAATATTTCCAGTGCATCTCCTCATAGGTAAGATAAATTCCCTATTTCGATGGTTCTGGTAGTGTCACAGTATTTTTGGCAGAATTGGAAAAGGTTGTCCCAGAAGAACGAAGATTCTGGGCACTTGATATATCTATGCGCGTAACCCTAGCGTATTGTTGGGATATGAATAAGGGAGCCTTTAAGGACTGGGAGGAATGCGTCCAAATGATGAAGTTGCGATTTGAGCCACCAACTACCCCACCAACAAAACTATTCTATGGTTAGGGAGACCCATGCAAGCACCTAGCCATGTGGATGTAAGTATGGAAGAAAAAGACTTGGGATGAGTGGTTTCATATGTTTATTCACTCATTGGGACCGGTGTCCACCACTTGGTATTTAGAAATGGAGCTGCATTGAGGCACTCGTTATTGGATTACAATGACTGATGATTTCCTATCAACCTTTAGCTTGGTTGGAGGATCAGAAGGAATAGATGAAGCTTTGAAGGATATAAATGCTCTTGTCTCACTATAAAATTTGGCGGAATTTCTGACGGCCAATTCGTCGCTATTCCGACACATAGTCATCGCAAGAGCGACAGTTCGAGGACGAGAAAAACATGGTTTTCCATCCCGTCGCAATTCCGACGCACTTAAAAAGTGTCGCACGACCGACACATTTTCCGTTGCTTCCAAACAGGTGTCACTCTTCTGACGTTTCCCAAACCGTCGCGCTTCCGACATTTGTAAACTGTCACACTTTTGACGAAATGTGGTCCGACGTTTTGAACGTCGCTCTTCCAACGTTTGTAAATTTTCACAATTCCAACGAAATGTGGTCCGATGTTTTGAGCATCGCTCTTCCGACGTTTATAAACTGTTGGAATTCCGACGCAATGTGGTCCGACGTTTTGGACGTCGCTCTTCCGACATTTGTAAACTGTCGCAATTCCGACGAAATGTGGTCTGACGTTTTGAACGTCGCTCTTCCGACGTTTGTAAATTGTCGCAATTCTGACGAAATATGGTCCGACGTTTTGAACGTCGATCGTCCGACGTTTTTATACTATCGCTCTTCCGATGTTTTTAAGCTGTTGTAATTCTGACGCTTACAAGGCGTCGGTATACCGACGATGGGTTCAATTTTAAAAAAAAATGAAACTTTAAAATAGGACAATAAATCTCCAATATTTGTTATGAATTGTGGGCGTTCCAATGACCGTGAAATATTAATACAATAAACCACCCCGCAGCGCTTCGACTATAAAAAATCATTTTTTTTTTCACAAGAGAAAAAACGTTGTTTGAATATATTATATGAAGTAAAACAGTCCATGAAGTCATTACATTTTCACATCTTAAGATTGGAACCCAAATATCCATCCAGAAAAGTGGAAGTCCCACCCCAGACAATGATAGAAAAATACCCCATGTCACATACAACGACTTGATATAAAACCCAGTAACGATCCACATGGAGATTATCGACAATCTGAGAAAGCATCCAAATATGCCCAAGGCATCTATAAGAAAGTGAAATAGCAGTATGTAGAATAGTAAAGCAACAGATAGAGTACCAACGTCCATTTTTCCAAATACAAATTAAAGTACCCAAAATCCTTGAACAGAGAAAAACGCTAATCATGTGAGGAGTGTGATATGTCCAAAATATAAAAAGACCATCAGACCATATCAATAAACCAACAACATAGACCAGCATTGCTAGTTTTGAAGGCAGAGTGATAAATATTAATCATTTTTTTTTCACAAGAGAAAAAACGTTGTTTTGAATATATTATATGAAGTAAAACAGTCCATGAAGTCATTACATTTTCACATCTGAAGATTGGAACCCAAATATCCATCCAGAAAAGTGGAAGTCCCACCTAGACAATGATAGAAAAATACCCCATGTCACATACAGGGACATGATATAAAACCCAGTAACGGTCCACATGGAGATTATCGACAATCTGAGAAAGCATCCAAATATGCCCGAGGCATCTATAAGAAAGTGAAATAGCAGTGTGTAGAATAGTAAAACAATAGATAGAGTACCGACATCCATTGTTCCAAATACAAATTAAAGTACCCAAAATCCTTGAACAGAGAAAAACACTAATCATGTGAGGAGTGTGATATGTCCAAAATATAAAAAGACCATCATACCATATCAATAAACCAGCAACATAGACCAGCATCGCTAGTTTTGAAGGCAGAGTGATAAACATTAATCATTTTTTTTTCACAAGAGAAAAAACGATGTTTTGAATATATTATATGAAATAAAATATTCCATGAAGTCATTACATTTTCACATCTAAAGATTGGAACCCAAACATCCATCCAGAAAAGTGGAAGTCCCACCCTAGACAGTGATAGAAAAATACCCATGTCACATACAAGGACTTGATATAAAACCCAGTAACGGTCCACATGGAGATTATTGACAATCTGAGAAAGAATCCAAATATGCCCGAGGCATCTATAAGAAAGTGAAATAGCAGTATGTAGAATAGTAAAGCAACAGATAGAGTACCGGTGTCCATTGTTCCAAATACAAATTAAAGTACCCAAAATCCTTGAACAGAGAAAAACGCTAATCATGTGAGGAGTGTGATATGTCCAAAATATAAAAAGACCATCAGACCATATCAATAAACCAGCAACATAGACCAGCATCGCTAGTTTTGAAGGCAGAGTGATAACTTGTCAACACATAAAATAGTATCATAAAGCGGATACAGGAAATGTGCAGAGACATGTACTGTTGATATACGCCTCACACAAAAAGCATCCATGATAGAGAAAAAATATGTATAAACCCAGGGTCGATTGTATGTTCTGGCTCTCTTGTTCCCGGAAATAAAAACCATCTGCAGAAACCCAGGCTCGCTTGTAAGATCAGGCTCGCTTGATTCCAAAATTGGTAACCATCTGTTGCATCTGAGATGTAAGGTTCGGGCTCGCTTGTTTCCATTAGTAGCCCGCTACAACATCCACCATGTTCATAGCAAAAAGGTTCCTGTAGATATACAGAGAAAGAGTATAATACGTAGACCATATAAACATGGCTCTGTATTTCAAAAAACAGGTTTAAAATAGAAACAGGGCAACATTTTTTTTTCCAATTGTTATGAACATAATTCGACCGTGAAATATTAATATAATAAACCACCCTGCAGCGCTTCGACTATAAACAATCATATAAACATGGCTCTGTATTTCAAAAAACAGGTTTAAAATAGAAACAGGGCAACATTTTTTTTTCTAAGTAAAGTTAATCTATTAATAGTGGGAATAAAATTACACCGAAGTCAAAAACATTGCCTAGACTCATGGCAAATTTGTCATCAAAAAATCAAAAAATTAAGAAGACTGCCCTCATACGGGGAAACCAGTCTTGAACGTTTACAAAATTCAAAAATATTACAGAGGTCCAGCACAGTAATATAATCTAAAAGTAGCCCAATTAAGTGGGCCGCGAAGCAAGAAAAACAAATTAACCAAACTACTCCTCCGGCTCCTCGACGATTCGGCACCATCCTTCGGAAGGTCCAGGATCGCTAGGTGCTACCTCCACAGTCATGCCACCGCTCCCCTCCTAAAGGCCCGAATGTTAGCCGACTTTTTCTGAGCTCAGACCCACCGGACGGGTGCATTGTTCTTCCATTTGGGCCTCCTCACAGAAAACCACAGTAATTGAAGTTGTGATTCGTGGGCGGTTCAGAGAGAAATTAAAGGAAAAAAGTGCAGTGTGCGGCGTGGGATAAGGTGAAGCTGTGGGGAAATGAGGAGCAGGGGAGACCATATGGTGGCTAGATCCTAGAACCCGACCCCGCCCACTTCTAGTATCTGGATAGCGACCCGCGTGATAATCAATGGACTAGGAAGTCGACTCGGTTGAGGGGCTGGAGGGAGCGCGCAGGGGTTGACCTCTAGTGCTCCCCCTGCAGCAACGCATCCTTTGACGCAGGCGAGGCATGGGTGCAGTCTCAGCAGTGGGCACAAGAGGAGACGAAGAAGCATAATTCCAAGAAACAGAGGAAGATAGACAAGGACCAGACCGAGAGAAATGCAGATATGCAGCAAGGTCTAAGTAGCATTTCAGTTGGCCACTTCTCCTTCTCGTCACAGTGAGCAATCAGTGTAACCCAGCAACCGGCTCGTCTGAAAAACCATAGCGAAATGCCGTTTTATTGACCCGACTGCAATGCAATCGAAGGATGCCCGTCATAATTAATCTCTGATCATTAATGAGAGCCGAAGGCTGGATCATATTGGAGCATGTGGAATCGCTAACAGGAGTGGAGGTCTGATCTTGAACAGTGTTAAAACTTAATGTGATTATATGTGAAAACCTTGGAACTTAATTGAACAACGTTAAAACTTAATGCGATTGATATGAAATCACCACATCCATGTCCCATCGCCTTAAACGCCATCAAATGCACCCGCATCCGGGAACAGGGAAACATTTGATTGAGGACACATGGCAGAAATTGATTGGAGCGAATTTTTTTTTGGGCCGCTCGCGCAGTGAAAATCCAGACCTGAAAAAGATTAGGGCGAATTTGATGCGAAATCCGCGTCACAACTCTCCCTCCGTATGCCAGCCCAACTTCGAACCTGAAAAAAGATTAGGGCGGAATTCATTTGGTTTTCGCGTCACAAAATTGGCCGACGTTAGCAGGCTATTTTGGAACACGAATTTGGTTTGAATTATGGTTTATCACCGTTTGAAGTCCGGCGGGCTCGACTTAAGAACAATTTTGTTTGATCCCATCTTATAAAATTTGTGTTGGTTTTCTTTGATAATACACATATTTATAATAAATCATGGGAATGCCACACTAAACATGTGGAAAAGTTATATAAATTATTGAGAACAATCATTTTTATGTAAAAATATCCAAATGTGCTTTTGGGAAATAAGAATTCGAGTATTTGGTTCATATTGTTTTAAAGGAAGGAGTGAAGTTGGAGCCTCAAAATATGCAAGCTATTACAAAATGACCTATTCCTAAGAAAATCAAGGTTCTTAGAAGATTTTTAAACTTACATGATATTATTGATCATTTTTTAAGAATTATGCATGCATTTCAAGTCCACTCACATATCTCTTGAAGAAAATATCATTTATATGGAATGAGGAGGCTACTTTGGCATTCTCTCTTTTAATGGATGCCATGTCTTCTACACCAACATCGGTTGCACCTACTTTTGGTAAAACATTCATAGTAGAGTGTGAGGCACTAGGACAAGGAATTTACATAACATTAACACAATAAGGGATATCATTGGCTTTTAAAAACAAGGAATTCAAAGAAAATATTTGGTGAAATCTACGTATGAAAAATAAATGGAAGCAATATTACATGCAATAAAAAATGGGGATAGTATATCATTGGGAGGTACTTTAAAGTCAAGATATACCATGATAGCATAAAGTATTTTTTGAAGCTATGATTTTCATTAGAATATTAACAAAAATGAGGAGAAAAAACGCAAAGTTTTAATTTTGAGATAATCTGCAAAAAGGGTAAGGAAAATTTAGTACATGATGCTCTTTCTAAAATAGAAAAGGCCTCAAATTTATATCCAATTACATTTTCTATTCCTAGGTGGCTAGAAGAAGCTTTCCATAATGGAAAAATGAAAATAGTACTAAACAAAAACTAAAATTTATAAAGGATGGGATGAACTCTATGGACCATTGGGAGTGAAAGAGAGATATACTTTGGTGCAAATGTAGAATATTTTTATGCACGCAAGCATATTTGAATAAACAAATATTAAGGGAGTCCCATGTCTCTTTGATGGTAGGATGCAAGGTTCCTTAAAACATCTCAAAGGATCAAAAAATATATTTTTGGAAGGAATGAAGAAAGATATTCAAAATTTTGTAAGAGAAGGTCAAGTTTGCATAATAAATAAAAGAGAGATAATAAAATCTCTAGGGTTACTTCAACCATTCCACATACATATTCAAAGACTAGAAGATATATCGATAGACTTTATTACAAGGTTACTGAAATATAAAGGTAAGTATTACATTTTTGTGGTCATTTATATAGACAAATTTTGTAGATTTTTTTTGTAGAGCTCAAAGTACATAAACAACAAGCCAAGTGGCAGAAGTGTCCGTGAAAGAAATTCATAGTCTTCATGGTTTTACTAAAGTAATAGTAACAAGAAAATTTTGGAAATAATTATTTAATATGAGTGGAGAAACACTAGCTGCCATGAGTTCTACATATCAAACACAATCAAATGGTCAAACAAAAATAGTTAACAAATGTTTTTAAGGTTATCTACAATGTTACTCTTAGAAAAACAATCTTAATGGATGAAGTGGGTTTGTCAAGGAAGAATGGTAATATGATATTACCTATCACACATCTACTAAAATTTCCCCATTTAAGGCCCTTTATGGATATCCAACTCCTAGTATCTCATACTTTTTGCAAGATAAGTCCAAAGTATAGGAAACAGAGTCACATATGGAAAATACTAAAGAAAATTTGAAAATTATTATGGAGAACCTTCAAATGACATGAAACATGATAAAAAAACAAGGGGAACAACATTGAAGTGAAAGATAATTTGAGGAGGGTAATTGGGTATTTTTTAGATTATAGCATTATAAGCAATCTTCATTCAAGAAAAAGAAGAATAAGGAATTAGCTCAAAAATGTTATGGCCCTAAATAATTATTCATAGGATTGCACAAGTGGTATAGAAGTTATATTTTCCTTCTTCTTGCATTCATAAGGTTTTTCATGTATCTTGCCTAAAAAAGGTTTTGGGAAAAAATATGCCAATGTAAATAGAACTTCCATAATTAGATGAAGAATGAAAGTTGATTCTTGAACCACAAAAAGTTATAGATAAACATTTTGTATCTCTTTGACATACAACCATTATGAAGTACCTAATAAAGTGGAAGAATATTCCTCTAGAAGAAGGTACATGGCAAAATGATCAATTCGTGATGAAATACCCACGGCTAAAGGGTTCGTTTGAAGTTTTGACAAAGGTTTTTTTATATGTTTTATATAATGCGTGGCGGAATAATTTTATTGTTTGTTAAGGTCCCACACAGTGATGAAATTTGAAGGGCAGGTCCGAATTTCAATTATAAGGGCATATATCTATGTCGCCCTTCCATAATGAAAAGCATTAAAAAAAAACTTTTCAATTGACCACAATAAATTATTTTTACATTTCATTTTCAGAAAGACAAAACCATCAATCTTTATATTAATAAAAGACTGTTACATATACAACAATGAAGAAGGCTCCATATTTCATTGCTTAAATATCTCATTGGAAATTTCAACATAAGTCTTGAAGACACTATTATAAGAGTTTGGATACATACCACCGGGATATAGGAGATTCTTATGTGTTAGATTGTGTAATGCAATTTTGACTTTGTCTCACAAGGAGTAGCAGCATGGAGGTCTGGATTTTTCTTATAGAACTTTTTTATTATTATTTGAAACGTTGTTTATAGATATGAATACATCAATGAAATTATGAGCATGGTGGACAATTAGTCAAGCTCATGATGCCAAACCATGATGATGTAAGTTTGGAATTTAACATTTTTACTTGTTAAAGACAAATAGTCAAAATCACTGACAACTTAGTATTCCATAATTAATAATCATTCCCTGTTCACTTTTGTTAATAGGTTTATGTCACACGATGATCTCTCTTCTCTGGCATTTACTTGTATTGAAGATCACTATTCTAGGAATAAGGAGTTATTTTCTCCAAAAATAACCCCAGCCAAACATTGACAATGCATCAAGGATATCTTTCTATGCTTCATAAGCACATTTGTTCTACTTCTAAATCATGTCTTGGAAGTGGTTGTTGTGCTGGAAATTATTCACCAGTTGGTTTCATACCAAAGTCTTTTTCACATTTTCAGCATCCAATACATGAAAAAGATAATGGTTTAAAACAACATAAATATTTGAGATTTTGCAAGAATTGTCTGGCACACTTTGAATATGAATTTTGAAGTCAAGTGCATGATGCTGTATAGGATCAAGTGTCATTTTGAATACCAAATGTTTCACAAGAAACTTCTCAACATGCTACCCTACAGTAAGGATTAAATGAAAATATTTCATCAACTATTTCCATAATAAAAGTGTACCTCATCCATAAGACTAAACAACTACAAATGTTGTAGATCTAACAATACCACACAATCAAATGTATTCCACAAGGCCAATACTGTATGAAAAATGAAAAGGAGTTTGCAACCAAAAATACCTTAGGCAACTAATTCAATTAGATACACCAAACCATCGGCAAAAAGGAAAACCAGCCTACTCAAAAGGCAAGCGTTTACCTCCTTTGACAAAATTTTGAGTTCCGAAACAAGGGCCTTTATTGTCTTGTCAATGCCCCTAGTAATTTGAATGGGGTTTGCACCTGCTGCAACAACCTAAACAAAAAGATTTCATTTCAAATTATTTTCCACAAATTTAAGATACAACCATTGTCAGTTTTGTATTTCCTAACAAGCTCATAAATTTTGACAAAAGAACCAAAATTTTTTAATACCTGATAGCAATTTTTTCACTAAAAAAATATCTTAGACTCAATAAGCCCAACCCAAAACTAAAAAACCAAACACCATAAGACCCTACAAAAATGAATAGATGATCCTAATCCAGTACTATCGACAATAAGTTACCTTTACACCCTCACTTATTAAACCCTGTGTTGTTGAATTTTAACTTCAACTGCTGCAGCAGAAAGACGGATGCAGCAGCAACATTTTTTTTTGGAGGTTGCTTGCACACCATCCAAAAATTTAATTCAGCATTTAAAATTCCTGCAAGTTTTTTTTGTATACAGCCGCAGCCATATTTCTGTACAGGATTGTATTTAAACACAACAACCAGCATTAACGCAATTCACCAACCAGAAATTAAACAAACATAAATTTACGCCCCTGTTTTGTAAATTCAAAAGGAGGACACATGGAGCATTAATATTGGATCGCATGAAATTGAAGGGAATCTGAAAACCTGAAAACCGGACCCAAATTTTTTATAAGGCACATTGGATTGAGAATTCACATTACAAATTAGGCAGACATCAGCATCCCATTTTGGAATGCGAATTTGGTTTGAAATTAAATCTATTCAGACTTTTGAAGTCCGACGGAATGGGTTCTTTAATGTTTTGATAATTTAATTTTATGTATGCTTTAATATATACATATGTTTTAAACATATGTTATATATATATCATATGCGAAATGAAAGGTGGGCCATATAATTTAGTTTTAATTTTAATTTTTTTAAAAGAGGATTTATTATAATATGTTTTATATGTTACGACATATAAAAATAAAAAGGACAAAAAATCTTGGTAGTTTTTTTATAGACAGTACGTAAATTTTTTATTACACAACAGTGTGTAAAAAGTGAAAGACTGAGTGTAACTTTTTAAGTGTGTATGCATAGAAGTGCGAAAGTGAAAAACACAACAGAGTGTTTTAGAGACAGAGTATGTTTGTTTTGAACAAACAGTGAGTTGGTTTTATGCACTGTGTTTTGTAGCAGTCATAATTTTTTAATCCCTCTCAGTGAGGAAGAAGTGTAATATTTTTTTTTGAGTTATTGAAGGGAATAGAAGTTTTTTTTCAAAGTATTGAAACTCTGTCTCCTGTCAAAGAAATTTTCATTTTCTCTGTGTTAGAGGAAGGGAGATTTATTCTCCATTCATTGTTCTGGAATTTTTCAATATTCCAACATGTGTAAGAACAAAAGATGTTGTGGTTCCATCCCCAGCTAAATCATTTGTCTTTGCCACAGCTTGCCTTACCAACTTAGCCCCAATATTTTCAACTGGGTCCTCTAATTCAACCAATAAAAAGGCCAAAACCATAGCATTGAGATACATTTCATTACACTGTCAATAACAATAAAATTTGACTCAGCCATAACCCTTTCCTTTTATTGTTGTGAAAAGCTTTATGCATTACTCTAATGTGGCTAGTCCATAGGCCAGGTAGACCACTGGGTAACAAATATGTTTCCTTTCACCTTTGAGTTTTCAAATTATGCCTACCAAATATAAGACATTTAAGAGGGGGAACTAATACAACGTTAAAAAGAAAACCAGAGCACACATCTACAAATTACCTCCTTAGCTATTTGTCACACCATCATTAACTATTTTCGGAGAACCATGCTTGCTCTCTAAGACAACATTTTTCCCTTCGCCCCAAGGGTGACTCCAACAAGATCGGCAAGTTTGTTCACACCGCCTGCAAGACAAATTGACAATGCTTTCAGTAAGTGTGCAATTGAATGCCAGACTATATGCCAAAACAACCCTCCATGAAAAATTAAAATAACACATTAAAATTGAATATAAGTGGACAAGGAAAGATCCACCGCAGTGAAGTTTCATGTGCAGGTGACCTTCCTTTAAACATAATTTTTTCTCTGACCTGCAATTTTTTTGTCATTGAGCCATCCTTGTTGAAGTAAAACTCCTTTTCCATAGCTCTTGTATTAGCTACATTCTCTCTATCACGTAATCTCAGAGTCCCTCTTTTGCTTGAGCAATTAAAGGAAATGGGTGAAAAAACTGAAAGAGAAGACAATTGTCTGCCATAATTATCAAACATTGCACCCAACTTCTTCCCCTTTCCATTGTTACCCAATGAGGTAGATGTGGCAATTGTTGTCATACTGCCCAAAGCAGAGGCCATATTCTCTTATCCTGAATATAGAATTACAAGAACTTCATATTAGTATGAACCTTAAAAAACATGACTCCCATTGCTAAAAACCACTTTTAAGTTGTAACAGGAAAACTAAACAACTATCGCAACTTTTGGAAACTTCTGGAGCATTAAGAGAGAAAAAACCAAAGAGAAATATAGCCACAATCCTCATTTTAATGAGACCAGACTATATATTTTCATTAAGATAATAGAAAGAAATCACGACTATATTAAGGCCAGCACAAAACAATCTTTAACCAATGTCTCTCGCAGCCTTCAGGTTGCCATGCTAGAGGTTGCATATTTTTAATTTAAATTCTTGACCTCTCGTGCCCATCTATGAATGCATCCAATGGGATATCTACATCAAATGCTCCTTTATATCCCCAAAAACAAATTCCCTACTACAAGAGCACCAGTATTGATGAATCACCCCACACCATCCCACCCACTAGAAACGATGAAAAAGGAAACCCGAGAAAACTTCTGAAATATCTCAAGATGACTATATGGGTGGTTCTTATGAATCAACCAACCATTCAGAACATGCTCATCAATCCAAACCATGAGTATTATGTGACAATATTCAAGTAGGCACTGAATCGGATTTCTGAAGCTATGTTAGAGAAACCCTAAACTCTCATTGAAAATAGGTGAAATGTGGCACCACTCAGAGATTGACATGTGCCAATTGGTACAAGTGGTAGACAATTGGCATGCTCAAACAACGAGGTGATGCAAGAATGACATGAGGGAGAAAATATCAAAAAAGCCCCAAATCTGGAGAACTAAAGCTCATCACCAACCTGAGATTGACAACTTTACATGATGTAACCTATGAAATCGTAAATGGAGAAATCATAGTAACGATAAAGTAACCTATGTAACAATAAAGTCAGATTCATCCTGGGAGTGGTAATGGGAGAAATCATAGTGAACAACAGGAAACATGCAGAGTTGCTTACAATCAAATAGATAAAAAAACACATACAAAAAACCTAGATAATAATCATGAACAAGATTAATATTGAATTATGAACTGTAAAGGAACTTACAAAATGTGACATTACGAACCTGGTTAAGCGCACAAGCAAAAATATCCTAGACATGACCCTGGTTGACAAGTTGTATTGCTCATGATGCAAGAGGATTTGTACCTGCACTGCCAAGTCAATCAAAATCCATTATTATCTATACAATAAATACAAGTAATTGATGTAGTATTTTTTACTCTAAGATGCATTCTTATGATAATGTTAGAACATATGTTGAAAATGTCAAAACATACCTGAATAAGCTCCTCTTCGTTTCAAGAACAATTTATTGGAGTCGCATGAACTTGGAACAAGCCTCCCACGATATGAAAGAGTAGAAACTAAGTCAACAGTGACTTTTTTGTTGCTACGCTGGATCGAGGGAGGTTTTCTCCAAGATTAAATCGCTCCAATAAATTATTCTCTACTAAACAGGGCCAACCACGTGAAGGTGGAAGCTCTTATGGCCCCTCCCCCTCCCCCCCCCCCCTTCACATCACTCTCAATTCCCCAATACCCAATCTATATTTCATTTTTTACTTTCATGAGCATAAAAAAAAATATTCAATAACTAATAAAAAAACAATTCAACAAAAAGTACGCAAGGAAACATTGCAGTTAATGCTTGACATAAAAATAGTATGATAAATGAGTTTTTTATATAACGCAAAAAACGTTCCAAGTATGGTAACGTTTGTCTTATAATAATACAATATTTTACATTATCAAATTTTCTTTTTCTTCTTCCTATTTCTAAAGCTCCTAATTACATCATCACTATCATCGTGCTCTGCTCCTGTTTCGTGCCTTTCGACCTGCACTGTTGACCTAGTTGTGTAGTCACGATGTCTAGTCTCATCCAATGATGGGGCATCGCCTACAAAAATAGATAATATTAAATTTCAATTGTCATTTTTTAAATATCATTGAACTAGTTCGGTAATATTAATAAAAAAAATTGCAATGAGATTATTTACCTGGTGCACCAGTTGTCGTCGTTGGGACTGTTGCCCTGTCTTCCTCTCCGGTGGTAAGATCCTCAAGGGAAACATTCTCTGTCATTTAAACAAAAAACGTTATAAGGACAACCATCAAGGTATAATTAGAAAAAATTATAAGTGGAAATTAATTACCGTCACAGCCCTCACTGATAGTAGCATTGTCGGCCTGGTCCCCACTACAATAATCAGGTTGCACGTGAGGATCATCTACATCTGGCTCTAAAACTGGGTTATTTGCCTCGTCGGTAGTGCTGCTCCCCTGATTTAAACAAATTTGTTAGACATTAAATTTATGGACGAAAAAAAACATATTGAAAGGTTAATGTTTTACGTTATCAGGCATTCTGGATCTTGGGACCTGCCCCAAGCTTCTACGATGTTCAACTATGGCTTAATAGCTGAAATGGAAAGCGATATTTTTATCTTCCTCTGTAGTTTCTGTTCCGAAGTCATCACCCTACATTACATATGATTGTGTATTTTTAATCATATTTGATAGGATTACAAAAACGTTGAAAGGCGATACAATTAATTATAAGATGTTTAGCTACTTAATTACAATTCTTGCGGCTAATTTCAAGTAGCCGCCCTGGCCTAGCTTGTGATGGCCCTTTTTTCAATCCTAGCTTTGGTTGCCTTCGAGGTGTCAGGCAACCTAGCATCAAAATATTGAAGTCAGATATGACGTAGCACACTTTTATTTTAGACATAGAGAAAATTAAAGCTATTGAATTAAAGTTGTAATTTACCTTGCGGGTCTAGTTGGCATTTTTCCTTCTTTCTTTTCCCTTTTCTCTTTTCCGTCATGGATGAGTGCTCTCCACTCACTCTCTGGAACTATGAGAGGACGCTCGTATCTAGGGTTAAATTTCAATTGCGTCCTATAGGTGTCCCTAGAATATTTCAAATATTTTCCGGCTACCCGAGCCACCGCTGTTCTGTCAAATGTGCCGACCCCAAAAAGGGCTTCTAGATAATCTAGAAGTTCTTTTTTCAGGTTGGTATTCTAGGAATTCCACCTTGTGCATATGGTTGGGCCAAAAATTACCAACTCATGGCTCTCCAAAAACCTGTAGAACTCATTGTTTCCTACACAGAAAAAAAAATATACTATCATTAATTTAAAAATAAAAATCATGATAAATATGTTTTAGATAAAGTACATGAAATAGCTAAAATATTAAAATTTACCTGGGAGTTGTACGTGCTTTATAGGGACACCTTCATCGTTCACCAACAACATTCCATTAATGGTCCCTGTGGAGCTGACACGTGTAGCTCCAGGAAATGCAATAATGTGGTTGGTCATATCAACCTCATCATTGCCAACACGTTCAGCGGTTGGCTGGGTGTCTGCTTGGGCAGGGTGTGTTTATTGGCTGGCACCTAAAGGAGTAGAAGGTGTACGAGAGGGTTGTTGGGCAATCTCTTGCCCTTGTGTCGCGCTACCACCAACACCGGGTTCAGAAAGTGCCAGAAAACACTACATACAAAATAACTTTTTGTTAGTTTAGTCAATGTAAAAATTAAAAATCAAACTATCACAATTCATCTCATGCAGAACAAAAAAATAATCCTTTTGACTTTTTATTATTACCTGATATGTTTCTAGCTGGCTCATAATTTGTTTTATCCTCTCTTTTGTTTCAGGTGTTTGAGGCGCGTCTATCAAAGTATTAAATTCCGACCTTGCATCTCGTGCCTTTTTTCGCAACAAGAACACTGGAGATAGGGATGAAGAAAGCTCTTCCTCAAAGAGGGAATCATCAGGCGTACCATGGCTAGGTGTTTGCATATTTGAACAAAATTAATATTATTTCAATTATGTAAATAACTAAAATACCTGAAGATAGAGCAATGCTGGCACTTTACATGTTCTTCCGCTGGCCTCTTTCTGCGATCATCCCGTCTTGGGGTTGTTCCTGTACTGCCCTGATCAGTCTGCCACATTGCAATAAAATTATAAATGTAAAAACTTGAAAACAAAAAATGAAAACTGAAATGATTTCTAATAAGACACCGGAAGATAGAGTTAGAGTTTCAAATATGCCTTGCATTGAATTCAGTCCTGGAAACATGTCATTACACATTAAGGCACCCAAACAAGAGACGAGTTGACAATGAAGACCTTATTGAATATATTGTTGGAGCAACTTCTAGTAAACTTGTTGTGAAGACCTTGAGGACATTTTTTGAGCAACATTGTTGAAGCTGATGGTATATCATTGTTGGAGACGATCTTGAAGGGCCTTGAAGTGAAGCTTTTGGAGCAACTATTGAAAAATCCTTAGAGAATTTAAGTAAGGCACTTTCTATCTTCCATCACCTTTTTCCTTTCAATATCCTTTAAGTGATTTTGTTGATATTTAATTTTTGAAATCATGTTATAATTCCTTGATTATATGTGTTTGGGGACTTTCCCTTTGAAATTACCCAAAAATACCCTGGCAATTTTATCTTCAGGATGCATGTCTGACCCTATTGTTCAATATTTTGATTGATAGTAGTAAAGATAGAGAGTTAGGGGGCTCTTGACTTGGTTTGGTTGGGCCATTGGATCCCTAACATCTACTAGGGAGAACCCCCCTTGAGTTGGAGGAGAGCTAGCCCGAAGTGAAAAGAGGTTGGTGAGGTGACAATGGGGCTATTGAATTACACATGGTATCACACTTTAGCTTTAGGACTTTATCTTGAAAAGTGTGAGATTTTGCTATATCAATTCTCAAATTGTTTACAACACTATTGTTAAGAACTAATAAGAAGTGATGTTGAAGGGGTTTTTTCGTATAAGAAACAATACCATTTAAAAACTAGGGTTCTTAGTCCTTGGCATTCCTTCACATGGGCCTAGGGGCACACTAGAATAATTTCACACTAAACCATGCAAACCTAAAAGTAACTTAACAGATCCATAAAGTAATAATAATCATAATTCCTAATTTCCTATTGTACGATATGATGCAAATTATTCAAACATGAAGCAATGAAGACATGCGATGTCTGAATTTCAAGATTGATGAACCAATACAAGAAGTTAGAAACTACAACTTTGATTCAATACTCTGTGTCCTAACTCCAGGAAGGAATCTAGTTTGTAGTACGGAACATGCATCGTGTATTATCAATTCTTAATTGACAACAACTAAAGGTCATCTACCTCATCAATTCCTTCCCATTTTGTGTTTTTATGTTATATTCCTTATAAAAGTGTCAAATTTCTCTCAAAGTAAGCAACCACTGAATAAAACAAAAAATAGTTGAGATATGATTGAGAAATGGTCATTTATTTCTTGAAAGGATCTTCACAATTTCTTTGGTTGTTTTTCATCTCAAGAAACAATAAATTACCTAAGAAACTATCGTGATGTAATATAAGAAAAAACACGGTGCAATGGCCATTTTCAAAGCTAAATGATGTCCATTGAGGGCATGGCCTTTATTTGGTTCCTGTTTCATAGGAGTTTTGGGTAGAAATGGAACTTTGTTGTACCATTTCTAGTAGTAAAAAGGTAAAACCTTATTTTTACATGGTAAATAATTTACCTTTCCTTTTTCAAGATAATCTAAATCACAAAAAATATGAACTATACTGCACACATTCTTGGATAATGTGAAAGTGGAAAAGGAATACCCTACACAAGTGATGCACACATGTGCATTTGAACACTATTAGATCTTTGTAGTTTAAATGCAATGCTTGTTTTCATTTAAATGTAGGGTTTTTAAAGCAAGGAGAAATAATGGCTGCCAAATTAATAAGCGTTTCTTTGGGAAAAATTTAAATCTTATACTGGGTGATGAAGATAATAGAGGGTATTGAATCTTGATTCTTGACATCTAGAGAGAACCCTACAGCCTAACAAAATCCAATGGAATTGACCAAAAAGACCCAAATAGAGTCAACCCTACTATAGGAGGAAGGGCCTGTAGTAAGAACTTACCATTTTGCAAGAGCTAAGGGTGAATGTTGTTCTAAAAGAGCTGAGGGCGAATGCTATTCTGCAAGAGCTGAGGGCGAATGTTGTTCTGCAAGAGCTCAGGGCGAATGCTGAGGGCGAATGCTGTTCTGCAAGAGCTTAGGGCAAATGCTGAGGGCGAATGCTATTCTGCAAGAGCTCAGGGCGAATGCTGAGGACGAATGTTGTTCTGCAAGAGTTGAGGGCGAATGCTGTTCTGCAAGAGATCAGGGCAAATGCTGTTCTGCAAGAGCTGAGGGCGAACGCTGAGGGTGAATGAAGGGAAAATGTTGTTCTGCAAGAGCTCAGGGTGAATGCTGAGGGCGAATGTTGTTCTGCAAGAGCTGAGGGCGAATGCTGAGGGCGAATGCTATTCTGCAAGAGATGAAGGCGAATGGTGAGGGAGAATGATGCTCTGAAAGAGTTGAGGGCGAATGCTGAGGGAAAATGCTATTCTGCAAGATCTGAGGGTGAATGCTGTTCTTCAAGAGCGGAGGGCGAATGCGCGCGTGATATTAGACATTAATGTAGCTATTGCGACGGATATAAGTTTTGTATTTTTAATAAAATCATTTTTATGTAGCGCGCATATAAGTTTCATATTTTTATGTAGCATGCATATAAGTGTCGTTATACCGACGGTGGACAAAGCGTCACTATTGCAAGGGATGCCTCAAAACGTCGCAATTGCGACACTTAGACATTGTGTCACACTTGCGACGTTTGGAGGGAGCCGTCGCAATAGCGATGCTTTGGGGCATAGTGTCGCAATTGTGACGTCTTCCTCCAAATGTCGCAATTGCGACACTTTGTCTAAGTGTCAGTATTGCGACACTTTTCTATAAACGTCGGTATAGCGACGGTTTCGGGCGGGATTGAAAAAATTTGGGGAAATTTCCGACATTTGGTTAAAAGCGTTGGAACCAAGTGTCGGAATTTCCCCCAAATGTACTAGTGTCTTTGACAACTCATGGCCAAAGAAAGAATGCGTTGTGCCAACATGGGATGCGCAGATGCATGACATTATCAATTGCAAGAACCTGTCGATAGAGGAGAATGAAGATGATCCAAGAAATTTCGACATCCCTAAATCGGAAGGAGAGCACACAATTGCATGGCCGTCATTAGGAATGGTGGATGTAACCAAACCTCTGAAGTTAAAGGAAGTCAACATTGGGATGGAAGAGTAGCCCAAGTTGGCCAAAATTAGGGATTACTAGGATGATGATACAGTAGGAAAAATTGCGGAGCTACTGATAGAGTATCAAGACTTGTTTCCCACAAAGTTCTCTGAGCTCAAGGGAATTGCGGTAGACCTAGATGTTATGAAGATAACTTAAAAACCAAATGCATGCCCTGTCAAGCAGTGCCCATACCGATTGAATCCCAAGAATAAGCAGAAAGTAAAAGAGGAATTGGAAAATATGGTGGCCGCAGGTATCATTGAGCCTGTATAGCAGTCTGATTGGGTGAGCCCAATGGTGGTTTAAGAGAATAAGACCAAAGGAGAAATAAGGATTTGTGAAGATCCGTGCAAGCCTAATGCTGCTTGTGTGCATGGCCCCTTCCCTACTCCATTCTCAGATGAAATATTGGATAATGTGGGAGGACAAGAGGCTTATTCCTTTATTGATGGATTTTCAAAATATCATCAAATCATAATTGTGCCTCAGGACTATAGTAAGACCACCTTTGTAGTTGAATGGGGGTCTTTCTAGTACACTGTCATGCCATTTGGATTGAAGAATGCACCTTCCATCTTCTTGCGCGTAGTAGTGGATGTGTTCAAAGAATTCATGCATAAATTTTTGGAGGTATATTTTGATGACTGGATAGTATTTGGGTTGGTAAAGAAACATGTCTAAAACTTGCGCATGATGCTTGACACTTGTAGGAAGCAACAAATTTCTCTCAATTTGAAGAAATGTATATTATGTGTACGTTTTGGGATTTTGTTAGGGCATATAGTATGTTAACAAGGATTGATGGTAGACCCAGTCAAGATAGCAGTTATCATCAACCTAGAAGTTCTCACTAATGAGAAACAGCTACGCTCCATCCTAAGACACACCCGATATTACAGGAAGTTCATTCAGGGCTATGTTCTGATCACTGCACCAATGCAAAAGTTACTGAAAAAGGACGTGTCATTTTTTTGGGATGAAGACTGTCAAAAGAGTTTTGAGTTGCTGAAGGAGAAAATGGTCACTACACCTATTCTAATATTCCCAGACTAGTAAAAGGTGTTCCATGTACATGAAGATGCATCTAGAATAGCACTTAGGGCTATTTTAGTGTAGCCAGGAGAAGGAAACATCGATCACCCTGTTGCTTTTGTTGGTAGGAAGCTCTCCAGTGCAAAGTGAAACTACTCAACCACATAACGAGAAGGATTGGCCATGGTCTATGTGCTACAAATATATAGGCACTATATTCTAGGACACTTCAAAATGTTGACAGACCATTCTTCTTTGAAGTACCCAGTCAATGAGCCTGTGTTGGGGGGGGGGGGGGAGATCTGCAGATGGTTGCTGCTATTTTAGGAATATGACTTTGAAATCATTGTGAAACCTAGAAGACTAAATGATGGACCTGATCACTTGTCATGCATCGAAAATGCGGAAGAACCAACCAGTCTAGAGGAGGGGTTGCCTGATGCGCACCTCTTTGCTATCAAGGTATTTGATGATCACTTTGCTAATATTATTTATTTTTTGACCACTAAAAGCGTGCCCGCAGAATACTCAGTACAACATAATAAGGAGTTGGTTTCACGCACAATTGATTTTACCTTAATCATAGGTCAATTGTATAAATTAGGAGTAGATGAAGTATTGCGGAGGTATGTTTTGGAACACGAGAGATAGGATATATTAGTTGAAGCTCATGGAGGGGTGGCAGGAGGCCACTATGTCGGGAAGGATACTGCGTAGAAGGCGTTGTGTGCTAGGTTATGGTGGCCCACACTACACAGTGATGCACATGCATACTGCTAAGCCTGTGATGCATGTTAGAGGATGGAGAAGTCCTCACACATATGTGAGATTCCCCTGCAACCACAGATGTCCCTACAGGATTTTGATAAATGGGCTACATATTTTTTTGGACCTATCAATCCTCGAGGGAAGAAGCCCAGAGTACGCTATATCATCACTGCCACAGACTATGTGACCAGATGGGTAGAAGTGATTGTACTGTAGAGATGGGTGCACACTTCATTTTTAAACATATTTTGACTAGATTTGGATGCCCGAGGATATTGATGAGTGATAGAGGTACAAAATTCGTTAACGAAACGATTAAAGCTTTGACAGAGTAATTTTAGATCCATCACCAGAAAAGCACCTCGTATCACCCACAAGAAAATGGTGCAGTAAAGGCGCTTAACAAAATTTTTGAGAATGTGCTCACAAAAATTTGTAATGCTAATCAAAATGATTGGGACGTGCACATCCCTTCGGTGTTATGGGCTTATAAGACCACATGCATGAGGTTGATTGGGAAAACACCATTGAGGATGGTCTATGGCTAAGAAGAAATCATGCCAATGGAGTATATTTTCCCCATCTTGCGCATCGCATCATTCACTAATATGGCCAAGCTTGACATTATGGACGAATTTTTGGCACTACTCGTTTCCTTAGAAGAGGATCGGTTCATTGTTAAATTGGTCTGATAAGCACATGAAAATTCCACACGAAAATGCCTGGCATGATAGGCACATCAGGCATAAGGTGTTCAATGGGGAAGAATTGGTCTTTTTGTATGATATTTAGTTTGCAAACCAGCCAGGGAAGTTCAAAAAGCATTGGTTGGGACCATACATTGTGAAGGAAATCACTGATGGAGGTGTTGTGCGCTTAACCACGTTGCGCGGTGAGAATCTTCTCGGGTATTTCAATGGAAGCTGCCTAAAGCCATATAGAGACAGCTCGGTGCCAACCAAATGAATATATGGTCGGAGCATAAGCATCCATTTGTCTGCGTGAGACGTTAAGGGGATGTGCAGATAGGTGCGATGAAGGCATAGGGGTAATGCGTAGGTGAAAAAACCTAGTCGTTGAAACAGTGAAACTGGGTGAAAATGTGATTTTACCGTTGGATGAAGCAGGTTTTCTTAATTTAATAAGGAGATCTTGGAGGATTTTTTACCATTTTTATGGAGGTAAGTGGAAATTAATGACAATCTGACTGTTTCACCTTGGATTGCTTATAAAAAGAAGGGTGTAGGTTGCAATTGGTTCCTTTTCTTTCTGAGTACATTGCGCCTTGAATTTATCCGAGATTTATGTTATAGTGTTGTTTATGAGCCCTATATGTCTAGCCAAGAAACCCCATCTGACATAGTTAATCCAGAGTTTATCTTCCACCCGAGAATGACAGCCACTGACCCTATTGAGGATCACTCTGCGCCCTTCACTGCATCAAATCAGTTTGGATCAAATGATGTTCAGGAGGTGATCCCTGAGGTTGAAGAATTCATGTCCATTCCAGCTAAGGGAAAAGGAAAATTTTCAAAGTGGGCTTCCTTGAAGTCGTACACCTCTCAGGGCAGTGACATCCTCGTGTCAGGCTACTAAGGATTGGTCCCCCATGGGGGATCCCTTGAAGAGACCAATGAGCATCGTAGACAAGGCCATGTTTGTGGATCCCATCTCTTGTCAGCTGCCATATGTCAAGCTATGCAGATCCTCCGTGTGCGCGCCAAAGAATGTGGATTCAATGTGGGAATACCTTCAGATGTCATTGGTCCCACAGGATGTTCCCCTTGTTGGTGATAAGTTCGGAAAGAACTTGAATATCAAGTTTGATGACCATGATTTAGCAAACAAATACATGTTCCCTCAGCTAGCATCGAAGAACTATTTAGAGAGAGTACTCTATGAGGATGTGATGAAGGTTGAGCAAATGCCTTGGGCACGTGGGCTGAGCAACGTCAGAATCTTAAATCTGTTGAGGATTCCACATTTTGGGAGGTACCCAATCACCAGCATCTGCGTGCACCAGCTATTATCCTTTGTCCAGAATGGCTGCCTATGGATTCAAGGGAGAATTCCGATAGATGCTGCACTGATCCATCGGATCACTAGCCTTCCCAAGAAGGGGCCTCCTCCAATGAGAGGCTTCAAAAAAATCAACGAGCTCAATGTTGCGACAGACGTAAAGAAGAAGTACAAGGCTGAATGAGACAAAAAGGGGATTCCTGGTTCAAACCATCACTGACCCAGGAGTGTGCCTAGGAAATTTACTACTCGACAGCAAGTTAATGAGAAAATGTTAGCCAAAGGAGGTCCTAACGCATGTCATTTCTTTGGAAAGTCAATGTGAGAAAGGGGTCAACTACAACTGGTCCTAGTACCATTGTGAAGAATTTTTGGATAATGTGCGCGAAGCGTAGGAGCTAGGTAATCATTTTTGCTACTCTTGGATGTTGTTGCTCATTGCGCTGGTAACATGGGAGACTCTGACAGATGCAGTCCTCCCTAAGGTAGAGCCAAGTGTATGCGAAGGGGCGCACTACACCAATCTGTGGCATTCCATTGATCCCAAGCGCATGAAGGAAAGTAAGATATTATGGGTACTCTTTGAAGGTGCACTGGCTACTTCCATCCATTCACGACCAAGACTCTCACTAATAGTATATGAGAAATACAAGAGCGTTTCCGAGTTCCAAGTAACCATGCACAATGTGAAGATCAGGGTGTGTAAGGACCCTTCATGGTATAAATTTTCATTCATGGTAACAAAATCAGAATTTGATCAGGTTGTGGAAAATTTTCTGAAAGCATGGAAATTCTGGCTCGACTCCACCTAGCCCATTATGCCATCTACGTTTGGAAAAGAGATAGTTTTGAAGGATACAGAGAAAGAAGCTGAGCCATGCACAGATAAAGAGTTTGAAACAAGTGCTGAGAAAAATGGCGGAAAGGACCCTGAGGCAGAAGCAGAAAAAGGGCTTGAAACAGAGAAGGATCCATAGCATGATCTAGGAGGTGAGGTTGATGTGGACCTTGGTGGTTAACATGGGTTAGAGGGGGATGGTGCTGAATATTCGCTGACACCAAGAGAGGAGAAAAATCTTTGAAGGGTCCACACAAAAAGCGGAAGGGATCCAAGACCGGAGGAGATGAAGAGGTCACTCTGACAGAAGAGGACCTAGATAAAATTACGGATGCAGTTGCTTCTATGTTAGAGGATAGATGGACTGCTATGGAGGAGTAGTACAAGGTCATTGTGGAGGCCTTACAGTCTGGATTTCAGGTCCTACAGCTGAAGTTGTACAACTTGCAAGCAAGCATGGATCATGTGAGGTTGATTCAAGAGAGCCTCTCGACCACCATGATGATCACAACATCAGATAGAAAAATATGCACCTTGCCGGGTGTAGTTATGACACTGGAGTAGCCGGAGCTGTGTGCATAGGTGAATACCTTCCTAGAATTCAGAATTTTCCTCTCCAAACTACGGAGTGGAAAGCTACACACTATTCAAACAATTATTTCCAACAAGTTGTAGTACAGGGAGACGCGTGTGCAACAGTAGCTGAGGGAAGCAGAGAAGACATCTACGGCAAAAATAGAAGAATCGTTCTAGGAACAAATACCGCAGTAGGCAACTGTATCTCAGTGGGTTGAATTAGAGAATTTAATTGATAGACTATGCGGTGACATTCTTGAATTGGTCATCCCAACATCTGGTGCACCGTAAGTCAAAATTGAGAGCTTGGTTGCTGCCTTAAAAGCTTCTTGGACAGAAATGCAGGCATAAAAAGTTGAGTTTGAGCAACAAATTGCAGCGTTGCAGGCTAAGATGTAACGCGAGACTCCCCTAGAGGTGCGCATGCAGTGGGCCGCCATAGTAAAAGAAGCATCAGCAAGCATCTCCACATATGTTGACCACAGCTCCACACTGCTTGAGACAACAATGGGACTATGGACCTCTGTGAAAATAGGTCCACTGGTCAAGAAGATCAATCAGGAGTTGCACGCTAAGAAGCAGGCATTCGACGAGCGGCAAGAGGCCTTGCCCAATTTCATTCCTGCCCAGTGCTTTGCACGCCTGAAAACCACCCAAGTGTTACGAGATGAAGTCGAGGAGCTCTACAGGAAGAAACAAATTGTTATTGACCATATGAAGCCTTGGGAGGAGGAGGTCATGAATTTGTTTCAAAATATGGATGTAGTTGTCAAGACCCTCAACCAGACCTTGTAGCGTATCAACTTACCTGCAGAAGGACCAACATCACAAAAGCTGGTAGATACCGTGCAGAGCATAGTGGAATAGAGTGTGGGCATCCTGGTGCCCTTTCCACTCCTATTGAAAAGTTTCTGACCAAGATGAAGACCCCAATGCCACTGTGACTAGAGATGAGTCACAAGATTGTGTTGGGGGCCTGTTGGAGTAGGCCCCCCCAGGACCGGATTTTGATATATTTTGTAAAGTGTTGAAAGTTTAGTTGTGCGCAACACAAGTCAAGGGGCTTTGGGGCGGGTCAAAGCCTATTATGAGTTGTAATGGGTAAAAAGGGTAGAAATAGGGGCCGCAAACCATAGTTTGCGGACCTTATTGAGTGTAGGATAAAAGTATAAATAGGAGCATTGATCGAGTCAGTAAGATATATCTAATATGAATGTAAGAGATATGCTGTGTTTTGATATTTTGTGTGATTTGTCTGGGTAGAAGGCTCTTTCTGGTTGTGTGCACAGTGACCTTAAGTCCTACTGTGTGTGGACCGTTGGCTATGTGCGTGGGTGAACTAAGGGTTTTGTAAGGAAGATCTGAACTGTTAATGAATGAAGAACTGTTATGGGTAATATCTGAGCTTCAAATGCATATGTCTCATACTTTATGATCTATTTTTCATGCTAAGTCTGGTTACTGTGTTATAAATCAGTTGCGCACATATTTTATGCTTTAAATGAATGTTAGATGTATGAATGTGTTACTATTGAGCCTTAATGATCTATGTTAAGAGACTAGGGAACCTGTTTAGTGCACGCATAAGTCTTAAATCTGTATGTTCAAGGTTCCAAGTTAGGGATTTTGCGTGCAGATCATAATAGAGTTGTTCCAGATCTAAAGGCACCCACAAGATTTAGTTATCTCTGAGGGTGTGGAAACCTAGTTCCAACACCCCCCATACTGCTTCAGGCGAAACTTTGACTTGCACAAGCAGGTCACTACCGAAAGGGCCAGTAGTAAGAGGGTTTTTTTGGTTAACCTTAACTTCGAACTTGGGTCAGAACACCTCAAGCCAACAAGTTATTTATAATGGTGCAAATACCAAGAGTATAGGTGATATATGCATTTTTTTCACCTAAAAAATCTCCTCCATCTACTCTTATCGGCCTTCTTTTGCACCTTTTGATGCAATTACTAATTTTAATAAGTTAAAAAATTAAACAAATGAGTGTTATAACCAGGATTTTGGCATTGAATCCCAATTGAGGAAAAAAAGAATATATCCCATTAAATGGGAAAACATCCCTTTATATTTTCTTTTTAATGAACTATCTTTGGAAACCTTCTAATTTTTTGAAACCTTCACATCTTTCATTGGACATTGTTTCCCTCCACTACCTACTTTCAAAACTGTAGTTATAATTTTTATCTGGTCACAATAGCTTGAGAGGCATCACTTAATATTTTATCTCTTCTCTGGTCACAATAGCTTGAGATTCCTTAGTTCTGGGAGAGCGAGTATTTTTTATCTTCGTTCGAAGACTAGGAGCAAGGTATACGATTACCCTTATGTGCAGGCCGAGTCCTATACATTACACTGTTAGGCCAAAAGCTTGTTCACAGGGCCGAGTTTGATTGCTAAATGTTGTATTAATTACTATATCAAACATGGGACAAGTTCTTTTTATTTATTCCGACTGTGTGTGGCCCCTGCAGAGGACGTAGTGACTGTATATCAACTTGGAGAGGTCCAGAATGCTCCTATTGAATATTAGTCCTTCCCTTTGTCTAGATGAGCATAAGAGTTACTGGTGGAAGTTCTGCTTGAATGAGTATGATTTGAAGGGGAAATACTAATGCTAAACGGGTCAAATGTGAGTTGATAGGTGGAGCTTTTTCTCATTATGAGAGCTGGCTAATTGCAGTATATTTCACTGGAGTTACATTATCAGTTTACTCTAATCCATTGTATGTTAAACTTATTTTCACAGTGATTAATAAAAAAAATGGTTGTCGTTGTTTTTATTGTGACGAGTTCATACATCGGTCTTATATGAAATTTCTAAGTCAATAGATATTTTAATGAACCCATTGGGAGTTATTTTTAAGTGCCTATTATTCACAATAAAATAATTTGGAGGCTAAAGTTATGAAAATACACCTACAACAATGAAAATACAATCTGTTTGAAGACATTTGTCTTAGAATATTTAATTGCAAACTCATAAATTTATTGAAAGTTGGTTTTTCTAAGAGTTACTACACCATCTAGTCAAGGATAAAACCCTGCGACAGGGGGGAAGTTACCATAACCCCATATGTGTTTATACTAAATAGAATAATAACATAAATAATTAGGTGGCCCAAGAGATTGTATGATCTGAAAATGGAAGTACTTGAAAATGTGTGCAAGGTATCCATTTCCATTTAATTAAATCTGTGTAAAATTCTCCATGTCTTGTTGATTAAACAAAGTGTTTTTTTGGTAGTTGTTTATGAGTTTATGTGCGAGGGAAAGTTAATTTAATTTTTTTTTAACATATTAAATCAGAAATATACGGAAAATGCTTGTTGGAGAATTGGATGAAGCGCTCTGCTAGGGTTTCCAGCATTCTTGCCTCGAGAAACCCTTCCCCTGCAACTCGCCTACCCCTGTCGGCGCACTCTTCTGCAAACAGCTGTGCATAGTACGTAGCAATGAATCAAGCTAGGGGGGGAGGTGATCCACCTCCCCCTGTCACAGAGCAAGGAACGTTAAACGAAACTGATAAGACGATGAAGGATTCGGCCACAGCGCAGGAAACCGAGGGTAACAGGAACTCGACCTCCGATCCACAAATGGCGGGGCCGTAGGCAACATCTTCCACCTGCAAACCAATTGCACAAGAAAGACCCAAAATAGATCTGCCCAGCCATCGGATCAATGCACGAATCCAATACATGAGAGATCGCGCTCTCATAGGAAAATTCATAGGGTTTTGGCCAACTAAGCGAGCCCTTCAGGGATGGATCGCGTCTAAATGGAAGCCCAAAGGGCAAGTGAGCCTGCAGCTCGGCCCCAAAGGATTCTTCACTGCCGACTTCAACTGCATCGAGGACAGAAATAGGGTTATGGATGGAGGCCCCTATTTCTTCAACTCAGCAGGGCTATATCTTCGCAACTGGATCGAAAGGTTCAATCCTGACCAGGAAAACTTCAACTGGGCCCCAGTTTGGATCCGACTCTATTCATTGCCTCTGGAATATTGGGATGAGGAGTCCTTGCAAGCGATCGGATCAGGCTTGGGAGAGTTCATCAAAGTTGCTGAAGAAACGAAGCTTCGAAGATACACCTCTTACGCTCGAATCTGTGTGTACATGCAGCTAGACAGAGCTCTTCCAGACGCGGTAAGTTTGCTTCATGATGATTATGAATGGATTCAACCGTTAGATTATGAGCATGTGCCCTTTCGTTGCAGGAGATGCCATGCTCATGGGCATCTCTTCAGAGATTGCCCTCTCATTGTCCAATCTAAAAGCCCTAGTGCTGAAGACAAAGAAGATAAGGATGGATTCACCAAGGTTCCTTCCAGAAGAAGGAATAACAAGAAAACCGCCCAGTCTGGGCCAAAACCCAGCTCCTCCAATTCGGCTCCGTCCACGAGTAATAGTTTTGCAGCCCTTGCTCAGTCAGATGCTTTGAATGAAGTTTCCCCTACTGACCCTCCTCCCTTGGCTCAGTCTGCCCCCCCCCCTTCAAATCCTTTCTCTTCTTCCTCCCTGGATCCCGCCCAAGGTTCTTTGCCCCCGAACCCCCTCCTAAAAGCGCCCCTTCCCCCAAGCAGAAACAAGTTTCCTGGAACCCTCAGACTATGGACCTCGAGGACCCTTCTCCTATCCTCGATTTGCAAAGTACTGCCCCTCAGGAAAGCTCGCAGACATCCCACATGGAGGAAGACTCGGAAAGCTTCGATGTGGGGAACCTTGATCTCTTCAGTCTAGAAGATGCTTGCCGTAAGAAAGAATTCGATAAAATCCAGCCACATCAAATCGAGTCCTTGGAGGTAGTCCTATCCAAAGCTCATCAGCACAAGAAATTGGGAGTACAGCCAGGCAGTCATTGGGACAGCTTGAAGGTCTTGAAGGAAAATAAAAAGAGAGGAAGGAAACCAGAATGGCAGCGCACCATACAGATAGGGGCGATGCTGGTGGAATCAGGGAATTATCCCAAGTTGACCCGGTTTTTTCAACCACTGAATACCAGTTCTCCATGAAGCTAGTCTCATGGAATGTCAGAGGGCTAAACGCCCCTGGAAAGGTTCGAATGATAAAATCCATGATTCAGAAGGAAGGACCTCAAATCCTCTTCCTCCAGGAAACCAAATGTAATAGTAATCTGCTTGGGACCATACTATCAAAGATCTGGCCCAACAACAGTTCAGTTGCTGTCGATGCCTCCGGGGCTTCTGGAGGACTAGCAATTGCCTGGGATACTAGCACCATGCAGCTAAATAACTTTCATGCAGGGCACAATCTCATTCAAGCCACTTTTCACCCTATAGGCACCAACATACATGGACATCTGTCCAATGTCTATTTTCCTCAAGAGCAGAATAATAAGACAGCTCTCCTGGACACTATGGCGCATCTCAATGCCAACAGATCCCACCCTCTTTGGATAGTTGGAGGTGATTTCAATATGATCTTAAGATCGGATGAGAAAATTGGAGGACGCCCCAGATCAGAACTGGAAAGCAGTCATTTCAAAAATTTCATCAATGATAGCTGGTTGATTGACCTCCCCTTCTCCAATGGCATCTTCACCTGGAGCAACCGACGTGTAGGGGGACAGCAAATAGCTTCCAAGTTGGACAGATTCCTTATATCTGACAACGCTATTCACATGGGGGGAGACATATCCAGTTCAATCTTGCCCTATGCTGGATCGGATCATTGGCCCATTCTTCTTCAGTGGCAAGATATAGGATCCCAGCTAAGGAAACCCTTCAGATTCGAGGCCTTCTGGCTGACTCATCCTTCCTTCAAGGAGCTAATACATACTGCTTGGAGAAATTTTCAACCACCAAAAGGTTCGAAAATGTACCAATTCCAGCAAAAGCTAAAATTCCTCAAGGGTCAAATCAAGCACTGGAATCGATCCACCTTTGGCAATATTTTCAAGGAAAAAAAGATTCTTGAGCAACAGATGCATGAGGTGCAGCAGGAACTCATATCCAAGGGGCGAACAGAGGAATTAGCCACTAAGGAGTCTAAACTCCAAACTCAGCTTGAGAACCGATACAAACAGGAAGAAATCCTGTGGAAGCAGAAGTCTAGAGTACGATGGTTAAAGGAGGGCGAAAGGAACACCAAGTTCTTCCACGCTTCCACCATACAACGCAGGATGCAGAACAGAATTAGTCACATAATCAGCCAACAGGGAGAAAAAACAGAGAAACACGAGGAAATGGAGAAGGAACTGACTGATTATTTCAAGGGCATTCTGCAGGAGCCTCACATAAACCGACAACCCGCCATCAATCAAATCGCTCAGCTCATTCCAAAATTGGTCACAGCAGAGCATAACCAGATGCTTCTTCATCTAGTCTCTCCCCAAGAAGTGGACGAGGCTATGGCACATTTCAAAGATGGCAAAGCACCGGGGCCTGATGGTTTTACCTCTAACTTCTTCCACTATTTCTGGGATCTCATCAAATCTGAAGTCTGGCAGTTGGTTGAAGAGTCAAGAGCCATGCATTGGATTTTACCCTCTCTCAACACTACTTTTTTAGTGCTTGTCCCTAAGGAGGATCAACCTAGCAAACCGGACAAATTCAGGCCTATTGCTCTTTGCAATGTTATTTACAAACTCATCTCCAAAGTCATAGCCAACAGACTCAAGCCTCTTCTTCCTCTCCTCATCTCTCCGGAGCAGACGGGCTATGTTGAAGGGCGCCAAATTCTGGATGGCATAATTTTAACGCATGAAATTATGCACTCTCTAAAAATCTGCCGAAAGCCAGGTATGCTTCTCAAGATTGATCTCTCAAAGGCCTTCGATAAATTAAATTGGAGTTATATTCAGCAAATCTTAAATGCTTTTGGCTTTGATCCGATGTGGATCAGATGGATTATGAGTCTTATTTCCTCCCCCTCCTTCTCCGTTCTGGTCAATGGTTCTCCTTCCCCTCCCTTCCATCCATCTAGAGGAATTAGGCAAGGGGACCCTCTCTCCCCCTTCCTCTTTGTTCTCATGGTGGAAGGTCCGGGGCGCTTGATTCATAAAGAAGTTCAGCATCATAAATTACGAGGCATTTCCCTCCATGGCGCTCCCACCACCACCCACCAGCAATTTGTGGATGATAACATGCTCTTTGGTCACCCATCTGTTCAAGAAGCTCGCTCCTTTAATGACCTTCTTCAACTGTTTTCTCTTGCTTCTGGTCTCACTATTAATGAATCCAAATCTCAAGTGTTCTTTTTCAACACCCCCCCCCTCACTCAAGCCAATATTGCTCGCATCCTTGGTTTCTCCGTTGCCACTCTCCCTGACAAGTATCTGGGCGCCCCCCTCATTGACTCTGCCATCAGAAACTCCTCCTGGGTCAAGCTCTTGGACAAATTGGAAGCCAGACTGGCCTCCTGGACTTACAGAGCCTTAAACCTTCCTAGCAGGCTCATTCTTATCAAAGCGGTGCTCCAATCTATTCCTCTCTACCTTTTCTCCGTTCTAGTTGCACCCAAGTGGGTCTTAAAGCAAATCAGAGCTCTGCAACGGAACTTTCTTTGGGGCTCCTCTGGTAGAAATCGAAAGTGGGCTCTCGTGAACTGGGACACAGTTTTCTCTCCTAAGGAAGCTGGTGGCCTCAATCTCAGAGATCCCAGTCACAGCAATGAAGTAATGGCTGCCCGTATCTGGTGGAACTGGATATCGAAACCTCACACTCCCTGGGCCAAGCTTTGGAATGCTAAATACGCTAATAATAGACCCCCTGCTGATCTGATCAGACTGGTTCCGAGACAAACAGGCTCCCTTATTTGGAACGCAGCCAGGCAACATCATCAGCTCATTCAGCAAAATAGCTTCTGGGAAATTCGTAGTGGCAACTATGCGAGATTCTGGCATGATTCTTGGCAGCAATCTCCTCCTCTTATCGAGCTCCTCCCCAGCATCAACATGGGAGGTAACAACATTGATCAGGACGCAAAGGTCGGTCAATATTGGACTGCCGATGACAACCACGACTTCAGACAATGGAAGCCTCCTCAGAATATAGCTCCTCAAGCACATGATCTTGATCTGGAATCCCTCAGCAAAGAGCTTCACCGCCGCCAAATAAGACGATCTGAGGATCATGACATTCTCAGATGGGGCTACTCCACCAGAGGAATGTTCACCACAAAAGAAGCTTACTCTCTGCTGCATCCTGTATCCTTGCCCCGGGATATTCTTTGGACCTTGATCTGGAACAAGATGACCTGGCCCAAAATTTCCACGTTTCTTTGGCTTTTAAGCCACAAAAGAATCCTGACGTGGGACAACCTTGTCAAACGAGGCTTCACTGGACCGTCCCAATGTCCTAATTGCCTGCAAAATGCGGAAACCATCCAGCATCTTCTCTTGTTGTGCCCTCTGGCCAACTCTTTGTGGGAAAAATGCTGCTTTCACTGCCAGAAGAACAAACCTACTGGGGATATTACCATGACTCTTCGCTTCTGGCCTCACCACCCTTACACTTCTCCCATCCTCAATGCCCTCTGGATCCTTCTTCCGGGCCTAGTTTTCTGGTCTCTGTGGAAAGAGCGTAATCGGCGCATTTTTAAAAGTCAATCCACCCCCCTTGATTCTCTCTGGCTCTCCCTCTGCTCCAATCTTCAGGAATCCTTGGCTCTCTGTTCTTGGAATGAAGAAGATTTCCCTAAATCTCCCAAAGAAATCGCCATCTGGCAGAATTGGAACCTTCAAATTCCGTCGCGCCCCTCCCTCAATGTCCATTCCCCTCCCGATCCCCCCTTGCGTTGGTCTCCTCCCCCGGAAGGTGTTTACAAGCTTAACTTTGATGGTGCTTCCAAAGGGAATCCTGGCCCAGCTGGATTCGGGGGAATAGTCAGAAATTACAAAGGTGAAGCTCAATTCATCTTTTATGGTTCCATTGGTTGGGACACCAATAACTCTGCTGAATTGGAGGGATTATGGCAAGGCCTTTGTCTTACGCACCATTATAATCTCTTTCCCATCATCACAGAGGGAGACTCTCAGGTACTTATCAACGCCTCCCAGCGGCTTCTTTAGGGCACCAATTCAGAGAAAGTGTCTCACAGTTGGCGTCTTGAGGCCAGAATTAACAGGTTAAGCAAGTGGCTCATGCAACACAGAGCGATCTCTTTCAAGCACGTAAAGAGGGATGGCAACAGGGTTGCAGACCTTTTGGCCAGTCTTGGAACAGAAAGTATTAGCAACCTCACTCATGGCACCCTCAACTGTATCCATGATGAAGCACTGCTACAGAATTGCACACTGTTGGTACGTCAGGACCAACCTGTGCCGGATCCGGCTGATTAACGTCACGACGGGGGAGCGCTGCCACGCGCATTTCCCCATGGACGGAGCCTGGGCAGCCCACATGGCTCCCGACATTCGTATTAACTCTGCTATTAATGAATTCGCTCGCGCGATTTCTACCCGCCTTGGTCGGCTAAATCTGAAGGAGGATATGGAGGTGTTCCATTTTTCGATGGCTCAGTTGAATGATGTTGTTAAGGCCTCTGGTGAGGTGAGTGCACCTACTCCGCTGTTCGGCATTTGCAGCTCTGGTTCGATTGAGGCTACTAAGAAAACATCGACAGGGAAGCGATGTTCCTTGCAGACCTGCATCGAGCTGAGTCCAGGTTTTCATTTTTCTCAAAGCCCCCATTGTTATTTTAATTCTCTGCTCAGAGGTGGTGCGCTCCAGTGTCGTGAACCCCCGCCTGTTCCCCCCGCCTCTTCTGATCTTTTCAGTCTTGCGCCTCCTGCTGTCATTTATTCTCCTCCTCTGGACCATTCTGTTCTACCTCCTGCACCCGCTCGCCCCAGTGGTATTGGCTTGATTATGCCGCGTCTCCGTGAAAGAATGAGGGCCCGACGTGGCCTCAGTCGAGGTGACAGTCGGCCCCCTCCCAACAATTTTCCTTCTGATGATGCACCGAACCCTACTCTGCCTCCGCGCGGTGGCAAAGGTAGAGGGCGTCGTCGTGTTGGCGGTTCGGCATCAGCTCCTGGAGCTGTCACCTCGTCCCCTCCCTCTCAGGCTCCTATTCATGGTGGCTCTTCTTCACAGGTTGTCCCTCCAGCTCCTCTTCGTCCAACCTACAGACAATCCTTGCAGCATGCTGAACTTAAATTTTATCCCACTGCTTCCAATGCTGTCCTCACAGCCCTCATCTCCGTCACTCTGAGGGAGGAAATTCCCAACTACCCTCCCCCTTCTTCGGCCTCCGCTCTCTTTTCTCCGGCTTCTGGAATCTTAGGTGCGACGGTGCCGGTCTCCTTTCCTCTCGAGCCTCAGGGGCAACAGGAAAACGTGGAAGATACCCGAGGAAGAATGGACACAGGCGACTTTGGCGATGAGGACAGTGGAGAATATGTCGGCTGCAGAATCATTGAAGAACCTCCTTCCCCGACGCATGCCTAGCCTCAGCACTGCGCTCCAGGTTTTTTGTTTCAGTTTCATAGTCTATGATACTTTCTGTTGTTGGCACGACCAGCTCATACAGTGGTCCAAAAACAGTTGTTTTTATTTCTATGCTATTACAGTTTCTAAGTTTTTCAAACCGGTTTCCCGCATGCGGGCGGTTAAGTTTTGTTGTTTAAAAGGACTGGTTTCCCGATATGGGCAGTCTAAGCACTCGTTGATAAGCTTGACATCAATACACAGTGTTCAGGCTTCCACAGCTGACACTGTGCCTGAATTGTACTAGTTTCCTTATACATAATAGAATTAGTCCTACTTACAAAAAAAAAAAAATCAGAAATATACAGCAAAATAACTTCAGCATAACATGACACAAATGTTTGGTGAGCAGTTCACCCCTCCTGGGCTACGTCTGCTGGATCAAGCCTCCCAAATTGGCTTGTCCTCTTGTATTAAAATGCTCCAAAATGCTAATACAAGTTTAGAAGTGCCTCAATAGGCAAATATGACTATAAATACAAGATCAGAAGACATGAAAATGCTAATAATGCCTTTCCATATTCACTAAACAGTGAAGAATTACCATAAACAGTGTCTTCTTCAATAAGGCCCTAATGGCTCTTTGAAATCCTCTGAATCTTTTTGGGATGTAGAAGTTCTCAAAAAATTCTGAAACCTCTTCCATTAGGTTCATAAGGTCTAAAATAGCTGAAAATGGTTTTTGGATCACCTCAGACAGTGAGGTACAACTCCAGATAACTCCATTTCCCCAATGGCCCTGGTGGCTCTCCAAGCTTCCCTGAAGCTAAAATGGATGTAGAACACATCTAATGCTTCTAGAACCTATCCCAATGGCTCTGGAATGCTTAAAATAGTCAAAATTGGGTTTTGGTTCACCTCAAATGGTTAAGCATAGCCCAAAACAACTCCAACTCCCTCTTGGCCTTGATGGCTCTCCAAACTTCCCTGAAGAAAAAGGGGCTAAAGATCAACTCTAATGGCTCTAAAACCTATCTCAATGGCTTAATAATTCTAAATAAAGCCAAAATTGACCAAAATTTTGTCCAATTTTGTCCAATATTGGAGACGTTATGGCCAAAACAATATTTTTCCCACTGGCACTTAAAAAACTCCACCAAAATTGGGCTAACTCCAGTTAGGAGCGCCAAATATGGAGAAAAATCCAAAAATATAAGAATGGCACCAAATATGGTTGGGCGATTAGTAGGGACATTTAATATTAAGCGTTTTGGTGGTCACATGTTCCGCCGTCTCCGTAACCTTAACCTTTGGTCGAACCATTTGGAAACCACAACATTAAATATTAAACATGCTTGGCCACATATGATAGTTAGTGAAACTGTTACCTACCAGTTCATAAGCTTGCAGTCATGGGTAGTAAGGTCTTATGGGGTCATTTTATGTGGGGGCTGGCCCCTTTTTCCGCCGGAATGATTTACATTAACATTCAAATAGTTTGCGGCTCTAAACTATAATAAGAACCATTTGTGTGGCCTAATGGTAGGTGCTTGTGTTGTTTGTTGCGAGGTCCAGTGTTCAAATCCGGTAGAGTCACAAAAAAAAATTTACACCACCGTAATTGCCATAGGCCAGGGGCCACGTGGCAGCCCGTGTTTGGCAAAAATACTCCAAAGTCAAACCAAAAACCAATGCGCAAATGCCACTTGTCCACAACCGGTTGGCTCAAATGGAATATTTCAGGGAATATTTTGGGGAATATTTCAAGGAATATTCTAGGAATATTCCTTGGAATATTATTTTTTTAAATAATTCCAAAGTCAAAGTCAACTCTGGTCAAACTCAGTTTTTTTGCAGTTTACTGAAAACTTCAAACTTGCATAACTTTCACATACGATGTCGGATTTGAGTGTCGTTCATGGCATCAGGATCATATCGATGAGGCCTATCCGGTCGTTCAGGTTGCAAGTTATTTTGAAAACTTTCAATTTTGAGCTTTTTCCATAGCTCGAACTTGAGCTCCTGATCACACCTCCCAAATGAGAATCTTTTGGACCCCAAAAGCTCACTGAAATGTACAAAAAATGAGAGAATAAAAACATCCTCTTCTCTTCAGCCTTCAAAAATTTTCCTGACTTGCCAACTGTCCTCATGGAAAATTTTTGATAAATGAGCCAAGTACTTGTGCCAAATCCCGACCAAGTTTTATCGCCATACCAATCTGCCATTCTGAAACCAGCAATGAACCTTGCTGAAAATTTTTCCCTATTTTCTTACATGCCTTTCCATCTCATGGAATCTTGCACCACTTTGCACCAACACTTCGTTCTCTGCACCAATCGACACCAAAGGCACCTTGTACAACATACGACATCAACAACAAGTTGACCTGAAATGTGATATACAATTGACACAACCATCAATGTAAAAAGTGTGCCCACAATCGACACAAGTCGATAAACAACAAGATACATCTTGAAAAACATGTGTGTATATATCATGTACAATGAACCTATATACAATTCGATAATTACACATACAACCTCTTATGTACATGTGCAACTTCAACTCTTCTTTTCAAATACCAACAAGTACATCATCCGAAAAACATGTGGGTGACTAAGAGCTGAACTAAAAGACATTGCTGCAATATAAGTGAGTATCATACTCATCTTTTACACCGCCACGGCAAAAATTTGCAACAAAAAAGAAATTCCTTCAACTGAAACTGCTTTTACATGCAATCTTGCATCAAACTTTTCAACTAAAATACATGCATACCAATCTGAAATTTGCATGTACAAAATGAGTATGACTTACTGCATTAAGAAGTTAATCCACTTCCTACCAAGCCAACTCCATGGTTTCTTTTCTTTTTGCAACATTTCTACATGTGAATCTTCCATTTCCACATCGATAATGGAATCCATAGATCCACTTGCGCCAATATTTTTGTCATCTAGCTGCATGTGCTTTAGACAACTTGTTGGATGCAAAGTCCAACAATGAGAGACATCATGTCCCTTGTTTTGACAAAATGTGCAACTCTTATGCACTTTTTGGGAAAGTTTTCTTTGCCTCTTTTGCTTCCTGTGTACTTTATTTTTCAACCAACATCTTGAAGCAACATGGTTAAATCCACCACAAAATGTGCAACAAAACTTTCTTTCATTTGAATAAGTAAAATTATCATTCTTTGTTGAAACATAATCAAATTGATCATGTGAATAATTATACCTCTTTTGCTGCATGGAATGTCCATCCTTTTTGTCTTTGAAAGACAATGAACTAGTAGAGGAGACAACTTTCCTTTTCAAAATTTCATCACTGTTCTTGTCTTGAAAATTGTTTAAATTTGCATGCTCACCATAAGCGACATGTTTACCCTCTACTTGCTGAAATGAAGGCTTAAAACAATGGCAATAATCCTTTAAAATTTTTTGACATATATGCATTTTAGAACTTGGAATAAAGGTTCTCTTTAAATTTGCATCACATGCATTCAAGGATTTGGAGTCTTCGCCATTAAACTGCTCATATCCAATACCAACATTCTTGGGTCGCTCCACAACCAAAATAGGGTCAACCATTCCTTGTGCATGCTTTCCCAAACCTTTGTCTTCATGATAGCCCATCTTAAACATTAATTTGGACCCTATACCCCTTGTATGTTTTTCAAAAGAACCAACAAACTTTTCAATTGAGGAAATTAAAGACAAGTTGGAATGGTTTACCTCTTCCTCATGCTTGTTCTTGGACAAAGCTTCTTGAGCTTGAAGGAGTTGTTTCTCCATGTCATGCAGTCTTTGGATAATTTTTTCCTTCTCTTCCTTCATGGTCAACAATTTTGCATGAAGCTTAACACTTTCTCTTTGATCCTCAATTAGAATCTGCACCATGTCCTTCATCTTAATGAACTCATTCTTCATGTCATCATTGAAGAATCTCGTGAAGGAGGAAACTTCACTTGTAGAAGAATTTGACATTATGTAAATGGTCAAATTAACAAAAGGAAATTCCAAAGAAAAGTTCTCAAAGCTTTCCAACAAATGACAAGCTTTTAACCAAATGTCTTTACTGCCATACTCTTATTCAAGCAACTATAAAACACAAACTCCAATAGCTTTTGTAGCAAACAATAATCAAGTGGGTTTGTTTTCCAAATATATTCTTGAGGTAATTTGGGGTAAGGAAATAGCCTACAACTCTTTTTTCCTTTCCAAGACTTAGCTAACATCAACTATCTTTTCAACTCAAGAAAACTCAATAATCAACCATTTTGCAACCAATAAAACAGTCAATATTTTACACTGTTTTAACACCTTTTGCACAAAAACAAATTCTCAACCTGAGATCAACCTATGCTATGATACCATCTAATCTGAAAATGGAAGTACTTGAAAATGTGTGCAAGGTATCTATTTCCATTTAATTAAATGTGTGCAAAATTCTCCATGTCTTGCTGATTAAAAAAAGTGTTTTTTTGGTAATTGTTTATGAGTTTATGTGTGACATAAAGTTAATTTAATTTTATATTTAAAATATTAAATCAGAAATGTACAGCAAGATAACTTCAACATAACATGACACAAATGTTTGGTGAGCAGTTCACCCCTCCTGGGCTACGTCTGTTGGATCAAGCCTCCCAAATTGGCTTGTCCTCTTGTATTAAAATGCTCCAAAATGCTAATACAAGTTTAAAAGTGCCTCAATAGGAAAATATGACTGTAAATACAGAATTAGAAGACATTAAAATGCTAAAAATTCCTTTCCATATTCACTAAACAATGAAGAATTACCATAAACAGTGTCTTCTTCAACAAGGCCCTGATGGCTCTTTGAACTCCTTTGAAGCTTTTTTGGCTATAGAAATCCTAAAACAGTTTTGAAAACTCTTCCATTAGGTTCATAAGGTTTAAAATATCTGAAAATGGTTTTTGGATCACCTCAAACAGTGAGGTACAACTCCAGATAACTCCATTTCCCCAATGGCCTTGGTGGCTCTCCAAGCTTCCCTAAAGCTAAAATGGTTGTATAAAACCTCTAATACCTCTGGAACCTATCCCAATGGCTCTGGAATGCTGAAAATAGTCGAATTTGGTTTTTGGTTCACCTCAAGTGGTTAAGCATAGCCAAAAACAACTCCAACTCCCTCTTGGCCTTGATGGCTCTCCAAGATTACCTGAAGCAAAAGGGGCTGAATATCAACTCTAATGTCTCTAAAACCTGTCGCAATGGCTCTAGAATGCTGAAGAAAGCAAAAATTGACCAACATTTCATCCAATTTGGTCCAATATTGGAGAAGTTATGGCCAAAACAATATTTTGCCTAGTGGCACTTAAAAAACTCCACTAAAATTGGGCTAACTCCAGTTAGGAGCGCCAAATATGGAGAAAAATCCGAAAATATCGGAATGGCACCAAATATGGTCAGGCGGTTAGTAGGGACATTTAATATTAAGCGGTTTGGTGGTCACATGTTCCGCCGTCTCCGCCACCTTAACCTCCGGTCGAGCCGTTCGGAAACCACAACATTAAATATTAAACATGCGTGGCCACATATGATAGTTAGTGAAACCGTTACCCGCCGGTTCATAAGCCCGCGGTCATGGGAAGTAAGGTCTTATGGGGTCGTTTTATGTGGGGACTGGCCCCCTTTGCCGCCAGAATTATTTACATTAACATTCAAATAGTTCACGGCTCCAAACTATAATAAGAACCATTTGTGTGGCCTAATGGTAGGCGCTTATGTTGTTTGTTGCGAGATCCGGTGTTCAAATCCGGTAGAGTCACAAAAAAAAAATTACACCGCCAAAATTTCCACATGCCAAGGGCCACGTGGCGACCTCCGGGCCTGCCACGTGGCAGCGCATGATTGGCCAAAATACTCCAAAGTCAAACCCAAAACCAATGTGCAAATGCCACTTGTCCACAACCAGTAGGCTCAAACGGAATATTCTAGGGAATATTCTAAGGAATATTCCTTGGAATATTCCAAGAATATTCTTTGGACTATTCTAGGAATATTCCTTGGAATATCCTTTTTTTAAATAATTCCAAAGTCAAAGTCAACTTGGTCAAACTCAATTTTTTGCAATTTACTGAAAACTTCAAACTTGCATAACTTTCACATACGATGTTGGATTTGAGCGCCGTTTGCAGTGTCAGGATCGTATTGAAAAGGCCTATCCAATAATTTAGGTTGCAAGTGATTTTGAACACTTTCAATTTTGAGCTTTTTCCATAGCTCGGACTTGAGCTCCTGATCATTGTATGAGGATCTCAAGCATCAGGGTGTGACGCAACATACTCGGTTGTTAGAAATCCATCATCAGTTCCATGGAATGGTATGATTTATACAGATACTTTTTGGTTCTTTGTTTTCAACTCGTTCTCGACTGGTGCGTGTCTTTAAACTCGGATATCGTCGACTTGTTATGCAATTACTTATAGCTACTAGTGGCATTGATTAGTTTATAGTTATGTTAGAAGTTTCACCCATTGATTATACTACACGCATAGCACATGTTTCCCCTTATTCATTATGGTTCTAGCTCATCGGTTATCCAGTTGAATCGTGACCATGAAAATGCAAGGGTGTCACACATGTTAAGATCTATTTTATTTCAGCAATGAAAAAAATAGCGAAGGGCATCAAAGGCTAAGCTAAAGGTGTTATAAAAGTTCAAGGTATCAGTGGAGATTTGATCTACACTATACTAGGATATTTTCATTAACGCAAGGATCCAATGAAGTGCTCGATCAAAAGGGAGAGGAAATTTAAAAAACATATTAGTTCATCCTTTATGTCGATCTATAAAGGAGTGGTCCGCAGGGAGACTCAGGGTCAAAATAAAGTTGGAAAAAACTTGGATGCTGGTTAGATTCAAAATTCATGAAACAATTACCTCAGGTTGAACATAAACCTATTAGTATCCTTAAGGCTTAATATGGAAATAAATTTGAGGCAACACCCTTATTTATGTCTGAAGTTGACCTCCACGGTTTTTGATATCCCCCTCGGTGAGCTTTGTAATGATACCTTGGGTTCAAGAAATACTAAATTGCATATATAGGGATGGAATTGGTTGTTACATTTTTTATCAATGATGTCCTATATATGCGCATACTCAACATAACTATGGTTGTCCCTATTTTCTCTTTTACTTGATCCATAGCCTCATAGACGTATCCCATGGAAAAATTTTCCCCATCACCAACTGCAACAGCTTAACAAGAGGAGTTACTCTATCTTTATGGTTGTCCCTATTTTATCTTTTACTTGATCCATAGCCTCATATATGTATCCCATGGCCAAATTTCCCATCCACCAACTGCAACACCTTAACAAGAGGCTCAAAACATTCCACAAATTTATGATTGTATGATTCTTTCCATCAGTCCATCCATCTACATATGGTAAAAATTGGCCAAATGAAGCTGTAAAATCCTTCAAGTGTTCCTCTATGGATGAAATATATTTTTCAAAATAAATCCTCTCAATTCATGCAAACTAGGGCCTTTGAAGCCTTTCTTGCAACAATAACAAAATCCCACATAAGTTGGTGATAAGGAGAGTGGGATTCATTGAAGGGCATACCTACATCATACCACCATATTTCTATGTATTAAAAAAAAACATATTTGTATTGTTTCTTCTAATGGGTATCTAAGGTGGGATGATTTTGACTTGGTTGAGAGCCATTAACAGAGTCGGGGGTTGTTGTGACATAACTTTGAATGTTCTTCATTGGGTTGCTTATCAATAATAACAGGGGAAGGAACATAATGGAAGGGGTTCAAGACATTGGTATAGGGGATATAGGGAGAGTCTTCAACCTCAAATTCAAAACCAACATTTTCTCCCACTACAACAGATTGCTTCTTCCTCTCTATTTCATTATTTAACTCCTTTTTCCTGGCCTTATATGTCTTCTTCAAAATTTTAAAACTGACTTTGCATATCCAATCCAATATATCCAATATCCTCTAATGGTTCCTTGCATAGGGAAATTTTTCCTATTATACCATCCAAGTGATGTTTCAGCCTCAAAATTCCTGTTATTTTTTCAAAGTTGTAGTACATCTCATTATCAAAAAGATCAGCATGGATCCATGCAGGGTATTTCATGCTTGGGACCATGGTAAATGGAAAGGAATATCCAAATATGCAACATTGGAGATCTACTTTAAACTTCAAAGTTAAAGTTTAAAACTAATAGAATTTTGAAATATAGAATATTAAAATTACAAAAATGTAAAGACATATTTGAAATTTTAATTTTAATTAGAGAAAAATGCAGGGATGAACATTAAATCCACATTTTAGGAGAGAAAAAAACAAGGAAAAACTTGTCATTTTACTGTTTACATAAATGGGAATAAGAAGAATAGATAATGGTCTCCTCCAAGTTTGAAAATAGGTTCTAGCCTCCTCCCTTAGATGCCATATATCCACCACAAATAGCCCAATATCATTTCCAAACAAGGTTTAGCCTCCAATCTCACTCTATGATACTGTGAGGAGACAAACTGGATGTTGTTCCATTTTTTCCAAAACCAGAGGCCACCTGGATTTTGTGTACCATCCTATTGCCTTTCTGCAAGCACACACACATGAGAAACTCTACCTTTTCCTAATAGTTGTGTTCAACAACATTACTCTACCCACCTCTGCCGTGCATGAGGGATTTTGATGCTAGGGCATGAACTCCCGCATACTTGTCATCCCACCCAAACTCAATCATTTTCCATCTCGTTCCACCTAGAGAAGCGAAAATATATGCACTAGATTAGATTAGTGAAGACAATATATGCACAACATTGGAGGAAATTTCCGAATGTTTGATAATTAACAAAATATTACATTATTTTATGAAAATATAGCAACTATTTTCTCTTTAATGCCATTGAAAAACTAGTTCCATGTTCCCACTGGTATTCCTTCTATCATATTTTCATACTCCCTATCATAGCAGTCGTTTTACATTAAATTCCAAAATTTACTTCTATCCCATTGATCCCTTGACCTTAATTCATCTGTAACCAACTATATAAAACACCCCTTTCATTTTCTCTGCTAATTTTTCCATTTTTACCATTAGAAACCTAGATGAAGACAAATAGTGAGATCCTGAACTATTGGCCTCTGAAACAAATACCCAAAAATCCTCTACATATATATCATTCACCTCTTCCCATTACCCATGATCACACATACCTTAAAAAATGCCATTTTTTCCAACAACCTTCTAATTTTTTTCCCCTTTGCCAACAATGGTAGTTTCTGTTAAGTAGGTTATGCGTAAATGACCTATTAATTACTTATTCTTACAATGAATTTGATATTCATTCTTCCAACCTTATTATTTTACTTATTTTGATTTTCAATTTAGATGTCAAATTATACAAATGTGTCTTAGATGGTGGGTGATTTTAAAATAAGCTATTAGTCTATGAATTGTTCTCAAGGCCATTCCTTGACAATGGATTGTTGTTGCTATGATACTTATAATTGTGTCTCTCACAGGGAGTTTGGGTCAAGGATTTACTCCACACATCATCACAATTGAAGATTGGGAGTGTTAGTCATCCATAAATTTTCACTATCTAAAGATGACTAAGTATCGGTTCTAGATTTCTAGAAACAAAGTTCATGAACATTGTGAGTTCTAGAAATCTCACGGCCTTCATTATCCTTGGGATAAATTTTCACTACTTCATCATTCCATCGTGTCAATCTTAGCTCACCCATCTCAGAAGACCCATCATGGGCTCATGCCACTCATTATCACTATGTTTCTCCAGCTTTGGCCTCAGCCCTCTATTTTTGTTTTGCCTAAACTCCTCCATTGCCTATCTAGGGTTTATAAGGGAATTTTTTGGTTTCATGACCTCCATGATTAAATAATAATCAAGGCTTATATCTTGATGCTCTTACACCTCCCCCTATCCTTAAAATACCTCTATAAACACTTCCCATCACTCCTATCCCTCAGAATCATCATTTTTCTACAAAACCTAGTATATTACCACAATTTGACACTTTTTGAGACTAGGCCTATGTTTTGACCTTTTGGACCCCTTCCCCTCACTCAATTCTTGAAATTACACTTTCCCCTACTCCCTAATATCTATCCCTATCCCCCAAAATTTCCCTATGAATTTAGACAACCCTTAACCCCTTCATTCCCCTCCCTCTGCAAGGCGGTCCTAAATCTCCTACACCAAACCCTAATTTCCTCTTCCAACTAAGCTAGGGTTTGATATGAAAAAGAGAAAGAGAAAAGGATTTATTTGATATATCATGTCAGCAATAATAATTCTATACCAGCTCATAAACACCATGCCTTCCTCATTTTCCAAAAATTCTTTTCAAGGACCAAGTCATTTTCCACACCTAGGGCCAGTTTTGCTTCAAACTATGTTTATGACCAAAAAGAGATGAATTTGGAAAATGTGAGAGATTTTTTTGTCCATAATAGGGCCAAGAAGAAAAAAATCCTTCAATTTTTACACAGGTATCATGGTTTGGGAGAAATATAAAAAATACAGGTGTCATGGGAGAAATTCTGCATTGGTGGAGTGACCATGGGAAAATCAAGTTTTCTCACAGCTGGAGTGTCCAAATGAATTGTGTGATGAATAAAAAGACAAATAGACTTAAATATATTTGCAATGAGCTATCATGAGCTCAATTTGGAATTAAGGAAGTCATCCAAAAGTGGTCTACACTAGCACTCTGCATTTCTGCACCATCATTTAGGACTTTTTGACTAGTCTTGGGAGAATCAATTTTTGGTTGGGCAAATCAACTCCAAATAGGAAAAAAATTGTATATTTGGAAAGTATACTCCACAATATTTCCAAAGAGATATCACGGAGCCCATTCTGACACTAGAAAGGCCCCAAAATTCCTTCTGCAAAATGGCGCTACGCATAGACAGATAGGTGCTACGCGCCTGGCAGCACTCCGCAAAGTTTTCCAAATACTTTCAAAAAATTGAATTTTTTCCCTCTAAAGTTTATGCAAGATAATACAAGGTTGGTAAACCCTTATTCCTCCTCCTAAGAATTATTTTTCCTAAAAATCAAATAGGTCATCCATAGTCAAAATTTGACCCAAACCCTAGACTATGCAAAAATCAGTTTTTATGTCTTTGAGCTAGGGTTTGTAAGAAAATTTGGTTTTGAGTGCAAAGAGTGGGCTGAGCTTGGCCTTCATCCAGCAGAACTTGCCTTCCACTTCAAAAACATTTACCTATACACATCCATCATCTCCCCATATGCCTTCTCCACAAATAATTTCACCTCTTACCTCTTCCCCTAAATTGCCAAGTGAGAGGGCTGACAGTAGCCCTAGTGAAAAACACATAGAAGGCAACAGTCAAGAGGAAGATGAGATAGATAATGATGGAAAAGGAGGGAGAAGTAAATAAGAATATGATGAAAATGAATAAAATTATGAAGAGGAGGGAAGTAGCCATGAAGAAAGCAGTGATGGAAATGATGAAGTTAGTGAAGGCATCCACAAAGATAAAGAGGCACAACAGCCTGATGATGGGAAAGAAGATAAGAAATATGATGGGGAAGAGAAGGATGATGAGGAAGAGAAGGATGATGAGGAGGATATCCATCAAAGAACATCAGGTAGTCAAGGAAAGAGTCATGACTGTTGACAAAAATCAATCCAAGCATGACAAAGAAATTCAGAATGAGGCAAGTGCATAAGACATCAAGCAAGCCCTCATGGAGATAGAGGAGCTAAAAAAGACCAAAGTCCATGATATACTTGGAATATTGGCTGATGCTTCTCAGCAGATGTATAAAACCCCTTGGGGGGTCTACACGCCAATTTTGAGGCAAATCTGGAAACTTTTTTTTTTCCCAAAGTTTGGCCCCTGGGAGCACAACACCCTAGGCGCTACGCTCTTTTTTGGGGCATCCTCAGCTGCTAAAGTTTACATTTTTGGGTTTTTCATGTCACCAGAAGTTTACCCAAAACATTTCAGGTCAATTAGAGCATTTTTCCCCCTCAAAAGGTCAAAAAACACCTCAAAAATGACCTTTCTGCCTCCTTTTCAGGCCTGGCGCTGCGTGTTGAACAGTCATCGGAGATTGGATTTTTGAGTAGGTAAATGGAATCCATTCACCACAAATAAAGTATTTTGGGAAATTATACTCTTCAAGCTTTCCAACGAGCCATCATGGGGCCAAATCCGATGTCGGGAAGGGGTCCAAAACTCAGCTGCAACAAACCCCATTTTCTGCTAATATGGCGCTGCGCCCCTGGACTGTCTTTTGCAAAAAAGTCAACAAAAGACACTGATTAATGAAAAATTGGTTTTTTAACGTTTTTTTTTGGGAAAACCACTCCTGATTTGATTTGGGAGTTATGCTTTGATGTTTTTCATTTATTATCTTATCTCTTATGTGTCTTGGGCCTTGCATGGTCATTAAGCACATTTATGACATTTATGGCTAAATGAGGGTTTCTGGAAGCCTCTTAGGGTTTCCACCTCCTCATTTTATCCACAAATAGAGCATGAGGATCTTGTATATTTTGTTGGATCTTGATGACTTATGTTGAAGTAATACATAGTCCCTTGAAGCCTTTGATGAGAAATTGATGTCTTGGAGCTTATGCATGATCTGATTCACTTGTTGATGGAGAAGGACTGTTTTCAGGATCCATAGGCCTGGTTGATGGTGAATTTTTCTCTTGTTAATGTTTTCTAAGTTTCTCATATGTTTTCCATCCATCTATGTTGCAGTAGGAAAAAAAAATTATATTAAGATATGCTTGTTGATGGCACCTTAGATCTGTTTGTTTCCTTCACTTCCTAAATGTTTTCTTCTACTTAAAGATATGTTAGGGCATTCATTTCTTGCTCTCTAATAAGTTTTTGGCTTGTATATTTTCTTTAATGATTTAGATCAGTTAGTATCAATTATGATTTATGGCTAGCCCTGCATATTTTTACCTTTGAAGTACTCTGTTCTTGAAATCATCTTTTGAAGTAGCTTTTCCTATAGTTTGTCAAAGAAGTCTATTTTAACCATGCTCTTTGCCTTTCCTTAGCTAAAATTGTCTCAAGGAACTTTCATAGCTACCACTGTGGATGCTAGGGTTTTTCTCTTCTTATATGGTTATAGTTACTTGTGCAACTTAAATTTTTTTCCTGCTCTTGATGATAAAACCCATGAAAGATTAAATAAGTTTTTGCCTTTCTATGTTTTATCTGAATGTTGTCTTGGTTGATTATCTTCTTTCATTCTGAAATCAAATGGACTAGGTTTTTATTAAGCCTTTGACTCTCTTGCTATGCTTATAAATCTTCTAACTCCCTCAGTTTACAAGTATATAAATAATTATGTTTCTGCCCTTTATTAGCTTGTTGTTCCCAATTTTAAATGTCCATCTCATGATCCTTCACAACCTTAAATATCCACCAACCAAGTTAAATTTCCCTGCAAATGCTCTTGACACCATTGATGAACTCATTCATGACCTTGTTTGACTATATTTCCCAATGACTTAACAATATTCCTTGTTTTCTATCTAAATTTATCTGAGCATCATACCCAACCAAAAAAAATAAAAATACCCTGCACTTAACATCTAGCCTAAAATCAACCCTAATCAATAAGCAAGTTCACATCTTGGCACCTACTAGAGATATCCCTCTCTGAATCCAGGAAGGCTAGGTCCTAGGATTCCAAAGCTTGGTTTTGATGTTACCCTGTACCTTTGTATCTCAATCAATCTAGCAAATTACGGGGAGCTAACATATTGGTGATCACGGTGGGACTTCTGAGTACATAGTTTCCTGAATACCTCTTAAGACTCTTTAGACCCTTAGTTTGACTTAGAAATCCAGTGAATCTGCCACCTCATTGCCACACTAACATAATGGCGATCACGGTGGGACCTTCCGAGTAAATTACATCTTAGACATCCTTAAGACCTCAGAAAGCCCACAAACATCCTTAGATTGGTATTCAGTTGCTGATGGTGGACAACAACCCGCCTTAAAATATTTGAAATCATCCACCTGGCGACTCCACAATATCTCAATAGACCTAAAGACTCCACTGGAGGAAGAACCTAAAACATGACCAGTCATCCTATAAAGAAAGCACATTCAGGCCTAAGTTGGATTCAATAAATTATTGTTTTTATCTATAACTATGTTATATCCTACTTTAAGCCTGATCAAGAATACACTGATGAGATCTACATTTATTATTGGAAAGATCTCAAGCCTTGAAAATATAAGCCTCAAATTTTAGACCATGATCACTCTTATACACTTGTGCTTACCCCAGATTCACCTGTGGAAGATATAGTGAAACATGAGCCTTATGCTACCTTTCCTCCTCTTGCTGAAACCTCAAACATCCATAAATATTTTTTTACACTACCTATACCCACAAAGGTCCCAGAAAGATACAAGCCTTTGATCTTGCCTCCTATCTTCCAAGTCCTCCCTACAAATCTTGCAAATAAACTACCCATATTTGATGGAGAAAGCTCAAAATTCACCGCTGAAGAACACATTCAAAATCTTGAGAATTTACTTGACCTTTATGAAATAGAAGAATATGATGTGTGTATTATAATGTTTGCCTTATCAATGCAAGGAAAAATTAGGAGTTGGTTTAAGGACCTTCCAGCTGCAAGAATTATCAATTTTCATCAATTTACTCAAGTCTTCTTAGATAGGTGGGTGATCATGGGAAATGAAGTTCTCATCATAGAGGAATACAAGAATTTAAAAAGACAACCAGGGGAGACAGTACAAGAATTTTCAGCCAGGTTCAATAAGGTATTCAATGCAATACCTACTAAGATAAACCACCTTTGGGGTGGGCTCTCTTGCACTACCCAAGTACTTTTGACCTAGAGATGGAATTCCAGATAAGAGAAAAAGACCCTCCAAACCTGGAAGAAATGCAGAATATGGAAATTACTGTGGAATTCAACATACTGGAAAGAGAGGAAAAGTTAGAAGAAATAAGGAAGGACAAAGCAGCTCAAGATAAAATAACTTCTTCATAGTTAAAACTAGAGATGTTGATAGATACAATCAACAAAATGATGCATATACTTGGTAGGAAAGAGGAAGAATACATGGTTGAGATTGGTGCTGATTATTCAGAGCATCCAATACCATTTTCTTGGGACGAACCAAATCAATCATTTCAATGCAAAGGTAGCTATCAAAACATACTGGCTGACCAAGGTTGCAAACAAGAAGATGTGGAAAGTTGCCAAGTAAGTACTATATGTCTTCTTACATCTTGTGCTTCACTATTTAGAGAGTATTACAAGAAAATTGAAAATAGAAACAAGGTAGAATGCTCTAAAGAATCAGTAAGGGAGGAAATGGATAATACAAACCCTTTTTCAAATCTAGAAGTTCTCCCCTCAAATCATCTTGGTATGGTTTTTTGGATTAAAAAACCAGAAATGAAAGGTGAGCCAACACTACTTGAGTCCCTACCCTTGTGCTTTGAGTCATTTCAGATTGCTAAAAGAGAAGCTATTGGCCATGAACACTCTCCTTTTCATATGGTGGAATAATCTGTTGATCAAGTGTGCATAATGGATGGCATTCCTCCTATGAATAAGCTACCCAAATATTATCAATATGATGATGATTATGTTCTCCAAACTCAAGCCAACACTATCGAACAATTAGTGATTATTTTGTGGGACAAATATAGTCATTCTCCAAAGCTCAAGTATAGTGATCAAAAAATACCACACAACCATGACAGTGAAGAAGAAAGTGCAGAAATTTTGGGAGAAAGGGAAGGATCTTTACCTATTTGTTGCACTTCCTTTCAGTTCATCAAAGAAAACCTTAATGCAATCAGAAGTCAGCAATCTTTGGGTATTGATTTTAACAACAAAGAACACATTCAACCCTATATCCAGCCTTCACAAGAGAAACATAATAGCTATAGCTCTTTTCAATCAAGTTTGCTAGAGGACAACATGGAAATATATGATGAGTTTTACAGTGCAGATGATCATGAGGAAGAGAAGGAGTTTATTTCCCAAAGGATTCCTAAGCTCAACCAAGTAAAGGGAGACGCAGTCCTAGATCAATTTTATCTCCCAAATCCTCTAAGACAAGTATTGTTTTCAAGATCCCTTTGCTGATTTGTTAGAGGCGCTTAAAGAGGGAGTAAAACATGTCAAGAGCAGTTTGATGCAAGGTTTAAATAAAATTTTAGGAACTATTGTTCGAAAACCAGTGAGGTGGAAGTGGCCTTTTGATTTCTTCAACACTCTTAAAGAGTTGAAACAAGATCAATCATGGAATCATCTACTTGATTGGTTATATTGGAAAAGGGAGTTCACCAAATGAATGTATATCATGTATAGGTTAGATTAGGATAGATAGGAAAACAAATAAGCTCAGCACTATGAGAATCTTTCTACCTTAGTTTTAGATTTCTTTGACCAAGAAGAGAAAAAAAGTAAAAACAAAGAAAAATAAAAAATAGGGAAAATGAAAAGAAGAGGTACCACCCCATACCCAAAAAAAATAGTGATGCTAAAAGTGTGCTAGTCTAAATGCCACTACTTGTTTTTCAAAAAGAAGTCTTGTTCAGTCATCTAGCATAATCATGGTTGAACATGTTTTCAATTTATTTGCTGATAAGTTAGTGAAAGAGAGCTTGTTAAATCATTCAAACTTGACTTGTAAAAAAGGATAGATTAGGGAATGAAAAGATACTGGTTCCACATGCTCAAAACATAACCAAAGAGGAATATGAGGATGCATAAAAAATGATAGATCACAGCCCTTATCTTTCTATTTTTACTTTTATGCAAAATAATGTTTGTGTGCATTTTGTTCTTATGCGACAACTCATGGTAAGTCAGATTGCCTAATCCTGATTCAAATCATGCCTTTCAATTTCATGTTATAGCTTAGAGAATAAAGTTTTTCAAACAGCTCAATCTTGACAAATGAGTAGTCTAGGTAGATAATAAGAAGAGTTCACTAACCTAATCTGAACTCTTGGAAGAAATAAGGGTACAATTAGATAGCTTGATTTTTGTTTTCAAAAAGAAAAATGTCAAGGGTTTGCCAGTTCAAATACACCCAAGGAAGAAAAAAAATGTTAGGCAAGTAGGTTGGGTAGGTAGAGATGATGTTGATGTTAATCATGTTTTTTCAGATTACTAAAGATCACAGTTTCAAGCAAGCATCAGCAAGTGAAAGAGGTAAAAATCTGCCCAATGGATGAGGCACTAGTCTTCATAAACCAAGAGATATGAAAGTTTTAGACACCTCCTAAAAAGGATTTTCCCTCCCCAAGTGGAGCCACTGTTAGTCATCCATAAATTTTCACTATTTGAAGATGACCAAGTATCGGTTCGAGATTTCTAGAAACAAAGTTCATGAACATTGTGAGTTCTAGAAATCTCACGGCCTTCATTATCCTTGGGACAAATTTTCACTACTTCATCATTCCGTCGTGTCAAGCTCAGCTCACCCATCTCAAAATACCCATCATGGGCTCATGCCAATCATTATCACTATGTTTCTCCAGCTTTGGCCTCAACCCTCTATTTTTGTTTTGGCTAAACTCCTCCATTGCCTATCTAGGGTTTTTAAGGGCATTTTTTGGTTTCATGACCTCCATGATTAAATAATCAACAAGGATTATATATTGATGCTCTTACACCTCCCCTTATCCTTAAAATACCTCTATAAACACTTTCCATCACTCCTATCCCCTAGAATCATCATTTTTCTACAAAACCTAGTATATTGCCACAATTTGACACTTTTTGAGACTAGGCCTATGTTTTGACCTTTTGGACCCCTTCCCCTCAATAAATTATTGAAATTATACTTTCCCCTACTCCCTAAAATCTATACCTATCCCCCAAAATTTCCCCAAGAATTTAGACAACCCTTAACCCCTTCATTCCCGTCCCTCTGCAAGGCGGTCCTAAATCTCCTACACCAAACCCTAATTTCCTCTTCCAACTAGGCTAGGGTTTGATATGAAAAAGAGGCACAAGAGAAAAGGATTCATTTGATATATCATGTCAGCAAGAATAATTCTATACCAGCTCATAAACATCATGCCTCCCTCATTTTCCAAAAATTCATTCCAAGGACCAAGTCATTTGCCACACCTAGGGCCAGTTTTGCTTCAAACTATGTTTATGACCAAAAAGAGATGAATTTGGAAAACGTGAGAGAGGTATTTTTCAATGATAGGTCCAAGAAGAAGAAACTCCTTCAGTTTTTACACAGGTATCATGGTTTGGGAGAAATATAAAAAATATAGGTGTCACGAGAGAAATTTTGCATTTCTGGAGTGACCTTGGGAAAATCACGTTTTCTCATAGTTGGAGTGTCCAAATGACTTTTATGATAAATCAAAATACAACGACACTTAAAGAGCTTTCCAATGAGATATCATGAGCTCAATTTTGAATTGAGGAAGTCATCAAACAGTGGTCTGCACTAGCACTTTGCATTTCTGCACCATCATTCAGGCCTTTTTTACCAGTCTTGGGAGAATCAATATTTGGCTAGGCCACTCAACTCCAAATAGGAAAGAAATTGTATCTTTGGAAAGTATGCTCCACAATATTTTCAACAAGCTATCATGGATCCCATTCTGACACCGAGAAAGCCTCCAAATTCCTTCTGCAAAATGGCATTACGCACAGACAGATAGGTGTTGCGCGTCTGGTAGCACTCTGCAAATTTTGCCAAATACTTTCAAAAAATTGAATTTTTTTCCTCTAAATTTTCTACAAGCTAATAAAAGGTTGGTAAACCCTTTTTCTTGCTCCCAAGCATTATTTTTCCTAAAAATCAAAGAGGTCATCCATAGTCAAAATTTGACCCAAACCCTAGACTATGCAAAAATCAGTTTTTATGTCTTTGAGCTAGGGTTTGTAAGAAAATTTGGTTTTGAGTGCAAAGAGTGGGCTAAGCTGGGCCTTCATCCAACAAAAATTACCTTCCACTTCACAACCATATACCTCCACACATCCATCATCTCCCCATATGCCTTCTCCACAAAGAATTTCACCTCTTACCTCTTCCCCTACATTGCCAAGTGAGAGGGCTGACAGTAGCCCTAGTGAAAAACACATAGAAGGCAACAGTCAAGAGGAATATGAGATAGATAATGATGGAAAAGGAGGGAGAAGTAAAGAAGAAGATTATTAAAATGAAGAAAATGATGAATAGGAGGGAAGTAGCCATGAAGAAAGCAGTGATGGAAATGATGAAGTTAGTGAAGGCAGCCATAAAGATAAAGAGGCACATCAACATGATGATGGGAAATAAGATCAGCAATATGATGAGGAAGAGTAGGATGATGAGTAAGATTAGGATGATTAGGAGGACAGCCATCAAATCACATCAGGCATTCAAGGAAAGATTCATGACTATTGACAAAAATCAGTCCAAGCATGACAAAGAAATTCAGAGTGAGGCAAGTGTAGAAGACATTAAGCAAGCCCTCATGGAGCTAGAGGAGCTAAAAAAGAAAAAATTTAATGACAGCCATGGAATCTTGGATGATGCTTCTCAGAAGATGTCTAAAACCCCTTGAGGGGTCTATACACCAATTTTGAGGCAAAGCCGGAAACTTTTTGTTTTTTTCCAAATTTTGGCCTCTAGGAGCGCAGCACCCTAGGCGCTACGCTTTTTTTTAGGGCATCCTCAGCTGCTAAAGTTTACATTTTTGGATTTTTTATGTCACCAGAAGTCTACCCAAAAAATTTCAGGTCAATTGGAGCATTTTTTCCCCCTCAAAAGGTCCAAAAACACCTCAAAAATTACCTTTCTGCCTCCTTTTTAGGCCTGGTGTTGCGCGTTGAGAAGTCATGGGAGATTGGATTTTTGACCAGGTAAATGGAATCCATTCAGCACAACACAAGAATTTATGGAAAATAGACTCTTCTATCATTCCAACGAGCCATCATAGGGCCAAATCCGATGCTGGGAAGGGGTCCAAAACTCCGCTGTAACAAACCCCATTTTCTGCTGATATGGTGCTGCGCCCCTGGACTGTCTTTTGGAAAAAATTCAACAAAAGACACTGATTAATGAAAAATTGGTTTTTTAATGTTTTTTCAGGGAAATCACTCCTGATTTGATTTGGGAGTTATGTTTTGATGTTTTTCATTTATTATCTTATCTCTTATGTGTCTTGGGCCTTGCATGGTCATTAAGCACATTTATGGCTAAATTAGGGTTTCCACCTCCTCATTTGCTCCATAAATAGAGCATGAGGCTCTTGTATATTTTTTTGGATGTTGATGAGCTATTCTGAAGTAATGCATAGTCCCTTGAAGCCTTTGATGAGAAATTGATGTCTTGGAGCTTATGCATGATCTATTTCACTCGTTGATGGAGAAGGATTGTTTGCATGATCCATAGGCCTGGTTGATGGTGAATTTTTCTCTTGTTAATGTTTTCTAAGTTTCTCATATGTTTTCCATCCATCTATGCTACAGTAGGACAAAAAATTTAGACTAAGATATGCTTGTTGATGGCTCCTTAGATTTGCTTGTTTCCTTGACTTCCTAAATGTTTTCTTCTGCTTAAAGATATGTTAGGGAATTCATTTCTTGCTTGTCTATTTTCTTGAATGATTTAGATCAATTAGTATCAATTATGATTTATGGCTAGCCTACATATTGTTACCTCTGAAGTACTTTGTTCTTGAAATCATCTTTTGAAGCATCTTTTCCTATAGTTTGTCAAAGAAGTCTGTCTTAACCATGATCTTTGCCTTTACTTAGCTAAAATTGTCTCAGAAACTTTCATAGCTATCACTGTGGATGCTAGGGTTTTTCTCTTCTTATATGGTTATAGTTACTTGTGCAACTTGAATTTTTTTCCTGCTCTTGATGATAAAACCCATGAAAGATTAAATAAGTTTTTGCCTTTCTATGTTTTATCTGAATGTTGTCTTGGTTGATTATCTGCTTTCAGTCTGAAATAAAATGGATTAGGTTTTTCTTAAGCCTTTGACTCTCTTGCTATGCTTATAAATATTCTAAATCCATCAGTTACAAGTATATAAAGGATTTTGTTTCTTCCCTTTATTAGCTTTTTGTTCGCAAGTTTAAATGTCCATCTCATGATCCTTCACAACCTTAAAGATCCACCAACCAAGTTAAATTTCCCTGCAAATGCTCTTGACACCATTTATGAACTCATTCATGACCTTGTTTGAATCCATTGCCCAATTACTTAACAATATTCCTTGTTTTCTATATAAATCTATCTGAGCATCATACCCAACCAAAAACAATCAAAATACCTTGCACTTAACATCTACCGTAAAATCAACCCTAATCAGTAAGAAAGTTCACATCTTGGCACCTACTAGAGAGATCCCTCTCCGAATCCAGGAAGGCTAGGTCCTAGGATTCCAAAGATTGGTTTTGATGTTACCCTGTACCTTTGTATCTCAATCAATCTAGCAAATTACAGGGAGCTAATAGGGAGGTACATATCTTTCAATTTCTCTTGGATATTTTGGCAATTTCTTCTTTTGGAACTCATATGTGTTGTATTTTAGAATAATGGGCCCCATTTCAATTAAACACACATGAAAAAGTGAATATAAATTGAAGTTGCATATTTTAATGAATTTATGAATTAAGTAATTAAACAAGGTTAATCTAGTGCATTCATTGTTATTTATCTTCTTTGTTATCAATGACATCACAGGGTGACTTGCTAGCTTGCCTTGGGTTGGTGCTCTTCACCTTTAGTTTTGATTGCATATTCAGTAATTCTTGTGCAAGAACATATTAAATGGTGAAATTTCAGATTGCAAAGTGTGCCTTTCCAGTGATCATAGCTCCCACATAATTTTTTTTTTAAATAAGAAATTAAGTCACCAAAGGTTTCCATGTAGGCCCATGCTGCATGATATGGATCATCAGTTTGAATTTCACATATACATGTTCTCCTTAAGGATGAATTTCACTTGCAATTGACCTTCTTGACATCATCGCATTAAAGTGATCCTTGTTAGAATTGGTTGTTCTCTTTGTTGCCTTTGAAGACTTGATAACATGTAATATTCCTAATTAGCTATGAGCTAGTTGGAATATTAATTTTTTCTTTTGTCAATAAGATAGATGAATAAGTGGGTAGAGAGACCATAAGTCTCTTTAGTAGGAATAAAAGAACTTCTAATGTGAATGTGGGTCATTATAGCAGCTGAATAAATCACTTGTGGGTGTGAATAGGGGCTAAAGCATGTGGACATGGTCAAGGTTGACCAAATCAATAGCACTGTCATGGAGCTAGTGGAGATTTAATGAGGGACAACGCAGTTATGATGGAGGAGTGTATGCATGAGAGTAGCATATTTAATGAGTGGGACCCAGGGTGAGGAAGATCACCAAGAATATAAGGAAGAGGATGGAAGCCATAGAGGGTATTCTAATTATTTTTTATTTATTTTTATTTTATGACTTTCTGCACGCTTCAGTTTTTTAGCAAAGTATGCTATGCTATTTAGCAGAAGGGTATTCTCGAGTGGGAATCCCACCCTCATCCTTGGGGGACTTTGAGTTCCTACTCAGGAGAGGTTGATTGAGCATCATTTCCACTATCCAGCATAATTCCAATCTTCAACCATCATTCACAGTGCAGTCTCCTTTAGGATGGTGTTGTTTTGCAGGGCAATAGTAGTGGAGGTTTAATAGACCCAATTTCTGAGCTTGTTTTCCAGTGAGGGGAGCAACACTTCATCCAGGAGACCAACAAGGAAAGTCCTTGAGCATCATTCCACCATCCACCATCAAGCCAAGTAGCAAAATTCACCCACAGCGTAGTCTCCTTCAAAAACTGTGTTATTTTGCACTGCAGTTGCAGTGGGAGGTCAAGTACCCAAGTTCTTGACCTTGGTTTCCAATGAGGGGATCAACCCTTCATCCAAAAATTTTGTGATGAGGGGTTTCAACCATTTTCATATCATATTAGACACCTCCTAGTATTTATTGAGTTACAACGCGTTATTCAGCCCTAGGGCTACATTTTGACATTTTTCATTTTGTGTATTTATGGAAACCCTTTATGGGTTAGGCTTGGAAGTGCACTAGAAATCCTATAACTCCGATCCTGACATTTTATAAGCACTATATCATCAGATCCATGTATTTTCATTTACATTAGTAGTTATTCCCAGCAAAAAATATGTTTTCTTATCCTCCGACATTCTTGTAGAGTAGTTGTTCTTCATGTTTTATGTATTGGGTCTCTAGAGGCTTGCTTTGCCTCTCTTGAGTGTCTTTTCCCTCAAGATCTTGTACACATTTTCTGCTATAATTTTTAATGAAATGTATATGTGATATGCTCTCATTATATGTGTTAATATAGCACCGCATTTTCCAGCCTTATATTCAATATTCCTGTTTTTCCTAATTTGGAATATTACAGTGGTATTAGAACATAATCTTGGCTCCGCCTGTGTATTTCAACCATTATGTCATCAGAAGAAGGAGAGCCTCTCACAAAAAGGGAGAAGAGGTATTTCCATAGAAACCAGAGATATGATTATACAGAAAACAAAGAAGAAAAGGACAAATCTCTAATTCAGGAGAGGTGGATGACAAGGAGTTTCCCAAGGTTCTTCTCCAAACCATGCAAGATATTGCAAGAGAAATCAAGGATATGAGGATGGAGAGACATAAAGAATATCCTAGAGGGTTTCTACATGGAGAAGGCTCTGACATTTCAAATCACTGGTATGAGCAACCAATGAGGCAACAATTTTCCCAACACTCCACCATGCCTACATTCTTAACAGTGGGAAATGGAGGTGGAGGACCTTAAGAACAAGAAACTCTTGAAGATTGTTTTCTTGACTATGAGTCTCAATATCAGAGATTCAAAGATCATTTTAATTTTCAGGATTTTTTTCAGATCAAGGACAACAAGAGGCCCTGGAATAACAATAGAAGTGGAGGATTCATACAGAAAAATTATCTACAACGTACCATGGGTAGATTCTTTTTGCCCGCTTTTGATGGATCATCCAAGTGCACAGCCAAGTCTTGGGTGGAGAAGCTTGACATCTACTTCCAATTGAAACAAGTATCGGAGATGGAAGCCATCAAAATAGCAGTGATGTACCTTGAAGGTGAGGCACATGATTGGTTGTTTCATGGTATTTGTATGGAAATTGGGTCATGCCAATGTGACTACATATGTTGATTTCACTAGGAGGTTAGTGGAAATATTTGATCGAAGAGATTCAAAGGCACCTTTTTTTGAGTTAGCCAAGCTCAAGCAGTTAGGTAATCTAGAAACCTATATCTATGAGTTTCTAAAACTTTATGTTATGGTTCCATATTTATATACATCTAGGAGATTTTATATGTTTATCAATGGGATAGTTGAGCCTCTGCATGGGTTGGTTAATTCCACTAAACCAACTACACTCCAATATTCCATTGAGAGGGATAGAGATTTACAAGATGCCTTGCCAAGAAAAAGAGCTGCATTTCAGCAGAAGCTCACTTTCCAGTCAAAGGGGAAAGATGTGAAGGTTCTTCCTCCAAAGGAGAACTAGAATAAAGGACCCCTTAGTGATGATGTCCGAAGAGATTTGAGAAGGAGGAAGCTTTGCTTCACATGTCAAGAACCATGGGAACCAGGGCATCAGTGTACTGCAGGAAAGGCCCACTATATAGAGGTATTTTTTGATAGTGAGGAGGAGGAGGAAGAGGAACCAGAGGGATACAACAACGTTTTGATAGTAGGGGAGGATCCACCACCACCAGGATGTGGGAATGGGGCATTTTCTCCAATTGGAGGGGACCTTGAATCTTTGCATGGAGTACCCAAGTATATGACTTTGAGAGTCAGAGGTAAAATTTAGGGACATATATTATCAATATTGATAGACAGTGGGGCCACCCACAATTTAATTGATGCTCAGTTGGTGTAAAGGAGGACTATACCCACAGATGATTTTGAGGGATTTTCAATTATGGTTCCAGGAGCTAGAACCATGCAGTGCATGAAGTATGTTCCAAAATTGTCTATTACCATGGGAACATACACTTTGACTGATCACTTCTTTGTAGTTGATATTACTAACACCAATGTGATATTGGGTGTGCAGTGGTTGATTAATTTGGGGAAGGTCACCACATATTGGGAGACTTTGCAGATGAATTGGGTAGATAAGAAGAGTGGCCAACATCAGGTGATTAGGGGCATGCACACCTATCCATCCCAGGAAGTCTCTGCACATCATATGGAGATTGATTTGCGCAATGGAATCAAGGAAAAATCATTCCACTCAGATATACTGTCTACTCTAGACTATGATGTTTCATTAGATGGAGGCATTCCACCGGGAAGGCCCCCAGACTGGAAGATGATCAAAGAAATCTCACAAAAATTTGCACCATTAATATATTTGGCTGAGGAGGGAGCCTGGGAGAGACTCGTACAATGCAAAGGACTTTTGATTGGCTCAAGGAGGGAATGAGCATTCATCCAATATTAGCATTTCCATCTCTCACCAAGCCTCTTGCGTTCGAAGATGGTGTTTCAGGAGTAGATGGTGGCACAATCATGGTGCAAAGGGGCTACTCCATAGCCTTTGAGAGACAGAAGATACTTCCACATAGGAAGGAGTCTTCCATGTATAGCAGAGGGTTGTTGGCATTCATGCATACCTTGGCCAAATTTGGGAAATTTTGGATGGGAAATGGCTTTGACCTCCATAAAATTTAATCTTTTCCTAATCATCAGCAGTTGCAAGGGAGGCAACAAAAATGGAATAGTATTACTCCGACATGTGGCTTTCGAATTGAGCATGTCAAAGAGGGGATCTATGAGATGACAGGTACCTTATCACATAATTTAGAAACGTTGTCATTAAGGGGTATAGATCCATATTGGGATGCCCAGCTATTGGTGGAGTATTCCAAGGATCACTTCACATTTGAGGTTCTTGATGGGAAAGTGGACGATGAGAGGTATAAAGTGGTGGATGGAGTCATCTATTACCAGGATTAGATCTTCTTAACTAGATACTCCAAGCTCGAGAAGAAGGTTCTACATGCAACACATGATTCATTCCTTTCAGGTCACAAAGGTTTCATTGAGACATATCAGACCATTATGGAGAGATTCTCATGGGAGGGTCTCAAGGAGGATGTGCTCCAGCATATTAGGAGATGTGTAGCCTGCTTGAAGAATGAGGAGGGGAACAACCATCCTGCAAGGTTGTTACAACCACTTACTTTTCGAGGAGAGAGATGGGAGAGCTCATATATGGACCTCATCACCAGCTTACCAACAGTACATGGTAAGAGTTGTGTCTTTATACTTATTGATCATCTAACAAGTATTTTCATTCCCTTGAAATTTATATACAGTTTATTGTTCCACTTTAGGGCAAGCCTCTCTTTGGACTTAATGGTATTTTTAAGACCAAAATCATTGATGGAGATAGCCACTTATTATATGGCTTTGGGAAAGTATTGTTCTATTTTGGGTATACTCAGTTGACACCCAATACCATTTACTACTTCCAAGTAGATGAGCAGATAGGCAGAATAAGCAAATGGTTAGGATGCTACTTGCCACATTATGTTCAAGGGCATCAAGGAGCCAAACTATGCTAGTTTCACTTGGGGAACTATTGTCACCATTCAGAATTTCATATGACACTCAGTATATTTCTCCTTTGGATTCCATACGGTGAGGATGTTATATTCACTATATGTGGGAAGCCTTGGGCAAGCAAGGTTCCTAGAACCAAAAATTGGATCCTAGAGAATCCGAATGCATCCTGGCCTCTTGAGGACAACATTACTGCTACCCAAGATCAGGAGGGGTTCTACACAGATCATATATGGGGAGTGAGGCAGCATGGGGTGGGAAATTTGGTCCATCATTTTCAGACATGCAACCCATCTATATTGCAGGAGCAGGGGATTGGGGAGTTCTTTTATGGTCCACACAGGGTGATCCATCTTGTTGGAAGAGTAGCATGGGGATTGGAGCTTCTCATTGGGGTTAAAGTCCCCAACGTTTTTCATATATCATGCCTTAAGGAGGAAATTAGACAACATGTAGTTACCTCCATGTATCTCCCACTTCTTTATGATGAGAGCCATTTGGTTTTACCACCAAAGGCTAACTTGCACACTTGGGAGAAACAACTAAGGGACAAATTGATTGGAGAGCATCTGGTTCAGTGGAGGAGTTTATTAGATGAGGATTCTACAAGGGAAGGAGAGGATGTTTTGCAGTATCCATCCTTGCAGTTTCTTGAGGACAAGAAACATTTGGGAGGGGAGGACTGTAATATTCCTAATTATCTTTCAGCTAGTTGGAATATTAATTTTTTCTTTTGTCAATAAGATAGATGAATAAGTGGGTAGAGAGACCCATAAATCTCTTTAGTAGGAATTAAAACACTTCCAATGTGAATGTGGGGCATTATAACAGCTAAATAAAGCACTTGTGGGTGTGAATAGGGGCTAAATCATGTGGATAGGGTCAAATTTAACCAAATCAATAGCATTGTCATGGAGGTAGTGGAGAGTTAGTGAGGGACAATGAAGTTATGATGGAGTGTATGCATGAGAGTATCATCTTTAATGAGTGGTACCTAGGGTGAGGAATCTCACCAAGAATATAAAAAAGAGGATTTTAGCCATAGAGGGTATTCTGATTATTTTTTATGTATTGTTATTTTATGACTTTCTGCACGCTTCAGCTATTTAGCGGAGACTGTTGTGCTATTTAGCACAAGGGTGTTCTCGAGCGAGAATCCCACCCTCATCCTCAGGGGACTTCGAGTGCCTAGTCAGGAGAGGTTCATTGATAATCATTTCCACTATATGGCATAAGGCCAAGCTTTAGCCATCATTCGTAGTGCAGTCTCCTTCAAGACTGTATTGTTTTGCAGGGTAGTAGCAGTGGAGGGTTGATAGACCCAATTTTTAAGATTGTTTTCCAGTGAGGGGAGCAACCCTTCATCTGGGAGTCCTGGAAAGGAAGTTCCTTGAGCATCATTCCACCATCCGGCATCAGGCCAAGTAGCATCATTCACCCACAGTGCAGTATCCTTCATAAACTGCGTTATTTTGTAGTGGGAGGTCAAGTACCTATTGATCAGACTTTGGCATTGATGGCAACACAATTACTCCACCTGTGATCATGAAACCTCTTCCTACAACATTCTCTCCCCCTTTGACATCAATGGAAAAGGGTAACTCCCCCTAAAACACAACCATCCTGCGGACCTGTACACATTTCCACTCCCCCTTTATATTCTAAATAAGGAAAATCTAATGAGAACTTGGGATAATCCCAAGCTTCTGATGAAGATATTCCAATGCTTCATGAGCACTCTCACGATCATCAACACTTCCTGCCCAATCTGCATCTGTAAAGGAATGAATAATGAGATTTTTACCCTTGGGATACCATAAGCAATATTATGTTGTTCCCTTTAGATATCGAAGAATTATTTTGATGGCAATAATATGTGATTCTTTTGGTGCTGCTTGGAATCTTGCTACTTGTCCAACTGCTTGCATAACATCTGGCTGGGAGGCTATTACATATAGAATAATACCAATCATAGATCTGTACAACCTTTGATCCACATCCTTAGATGAGTCGTCTATGCTCAATTTGCAACCTGTTACCATTGGAGTAAGGATGGGTTTGCAATCTTCCATTTTAAATTTCTTGAGAATTTCCTTGATGTAGATGGCTTGACATATAAATATTCCTTTCTCTTGCTGAGATATTTGAAGCCCTAAGAAGTATGTGAGCTCACCAAGTAAAGGCATCTCGAAATCACTTTGCACCTTTGTAGCAAACTTCTTACATAGTCGATCATCATTGCTACCAAATATTATATCATCCTCTTTAGCTATTAGACATGCTTTAGTTACTTCATCTAGAACATATATGTCGTTTGGAGCTCAAATTTCTATTGCCACAATTTCATCATACATGCCTTTCTCGATTTCACATTTTGTGGAGTTGAATAGTATTGTGTGTCCTTGATCACACATTTGTCCAACACTGAGCAGATTGTGATTCATGTTTTCAACCAATAGAACATTCTTGGCTAGAGAATATTTGCTTCAACGATGGTTGGCTAGAGAAACATGGTTGGCTAGAGCAAGTCCCGTTGCTTAAAATTAAGTTATCCAATCCTAATTTTAAAAAAGGAAATAATGTTAATGATAGTGATCAATTCCTATGGAAATTTGTAATATTCCAAAATTTGCAAGTAGCAAATTGAAATATTAATTTTTTCTTATATCATCTAGGAGATGAATAAAATGGGTAAAAGGCCCATGAGTAGGAATAAAATCCCTCATAGTGTGAAAGGGATCTATGGAGTAGCTTGATTTTTCACCTTCCAGTGTGAAAAAGGGAAAATGTATGAGGACAAGGTCAAATTTGACCAAGTCAACAGCGCTGCCTAAGAGGGTGTAGCTTTCATGAGAAGACAACACAGTTTGAGAGGGAGGAATATTATTTGTGGAAGAAACCATAATGTGTAGGGTCTAGGGCAAAGAGACATTCACTTGCATAAAAGGAGGAAGAGGCAGCCATAGTGATCCATCTTTTGAGCATTTGATTATTTTTCTGATTAGACTATTTGCAGTCTCCAGTTGTTTAGCTGAGTTGCAGTGTTGTTTAGCACGAGGGATTGCTGTTTAGGATTTCCTCTCTTTCTTGAGAGGCCTCTTGAAGGATTGTAATTCATTTCTCCACATCTTGTCTCAAGGCCAAAGCCACTCCTTTCAGTCACTGTGTTATTTCTACTGAAGTATAACGTAGTGTTGCTGGGTGTTGCAGTGGAGGGTTCCACAACACCTTTCCTTGGCTCATCTTTTAGAGGAGGGGCCTTCTATTCCTCCGGGAGGTTAGTAAGGGAAGTTTCAGAGCTGATTTGAAGATCTTGGCATCAGGCCAAGCAGCTCCTATCTCCTACAGCATAGTCCAACTCCTTGACTGCGTTATTTCTGAGCACATTTACAGTGGGGGTTTTCAACACTATTTTGGAGGGTGAGATCTTCAGGGATTGGATCAGACTTTCACCTGAGAGATCCATTGGATGAGATATATGCATAATATGCAGCATCATCAACTATCTTCATCCATTTCTATTTTCTGAGTTACAGCTGCTGCCCAGCAACTCTGACATTTCTGCAGATTTTCCATTTGTACATATATTTCATCCAATCCTCTTAAGGATTGTTGTATTGTTACTTTCAGGGGTTGAGAGCTTTCTCCCCCACATTTCTGGAGCTATTATTGTCATATCATTCTATTATCATGTATTTTGTTGCAGTTTCTCCAATTAACTGCGTTATTTTAGCCATATGACATTCATGCATAGCAGTGTTTCTCTATTGCCATGTACATGTCTCATTGAGGCTTTCATTGCCTAGCTGGAGTGATTTATTCCTAAAAACATTGTATACATTTGCTACTATATTATACATTTTTTTGTTATATATATCTTCATGTTTTCACAGGTATAAAATAACGTTGTTACTCCATTGTGTGATCATACATTGTTGCAGTCCCTCATTGGGCACTTTCTGAGGACAACTAAGTGTGGGAGATCTGTTTAACCCACCTAGAAGGATTTCTTTGGATCCTCCCCTTGGATTCAAGACTTAGACACATTGTTCTAAGGGATCCAAGTCGTGTTTTCAAATCATGTAGCAGCCATTACTAGAAAATGCGTTTTCTAAGCATGCCTTGCTAGCTGTTCCAGATTTGGAATATTACAGTGGTATCAAAGCTGCTTTCTTGGCTCAGCCTGTGAGTCTAAGCCCAAGAAGATCAGAAGATTGAAGAGGATGGGTTTTATCTCATCATATTTTAGATCCATGAGAACCTCCCCAAGGAGGATAAGAAAATAGAAGAGGAAGGCCCCTGGACTTCCTATTCTGATCAAGAAGGAGACAGAGAAATAAGCAGGAAAAAGACTCCATATTTTGAGGAAAAGAAAGGGGATGAGCTTACCAAGATTCTTCCTAAATCTGTACATATTATTCATGACTTCAAGAAGATTAGGAGGGAGATTTATGGATAATCTCCAAAAGAGTTTGAATCTAAATCAAACTCTAGATTGACATATGAGGAGTGTGAGCAAGCAGCTACACACCCTAATACAGAGCGCAGTCACATGCCCAGGATTGCCGGAAGAGAAGTGGAAAGAAGGGCAGAGGTTGCTAGGAGGGAAAATCTTAGTGATTTCCTAAAGGAGTATGAGTTTTAAACTCAAAAATTCCGAGATCATATCAGTTTTTCAGACTTTTGGAAAATGAAGGTTAAAGGAAGAGAGTAGCAAGATAGATTTTTTCTATCTACCTTTAAGGGTTCACCTACATGTTCAGCCAAAGCTTGGGTGGAGGAGTTAGAGACCTTCTTGTAGCAGCATCACCTTCTTGAAGATGAAGCCATCAAAGTTGCAGCGCTGCATTTGATAGGTAAGGCTTATGCCTGGTGGATCTTTGAATCCCTTTCTTTGAAAAATGTAAACATTTCATCTTATGCAAATTTCACTAAGGCATTAGTGAAAATATTTGATAGGAGGATTCGTGATACACATATGGTAGAGCTAAACAAGGGAACTCAAACAAAACCCTTTCATGATAACGTAGTACCATCTCAAAAAACCATGGGGAAGGCTGAAAACTTGCACCATACCTTGCCGGGAGAAATACTTTCTTCTCACAATTTTGGGCAAGAGAACATGGAGGTCTCCTTTTAAAAAAGGGATCCAATCATTGGAAGGTTGCCCATTCATGTTGCAGAGATTGAGGGCAACAACGCTGTCATGTCTAGAGATTATCTAGTACCTCATGTAGAGGAAGGAGGAGCTCTTGATCCAAATAGAGGGATGCTTGCATCTTTGCAAAGATGTCCCTAGGATCTCATGTGTGGAGATCAAGGCACAACTCATATTTTACATGTGCCATTGTTGAGGAGGTGTGGAACCATGGAGACACAAGGAGAAGGTAGGGAGAAGACCCAGCATCATGAGATGAGGAGTACACATCCCTATTCATTCTTGGAGGTTGATGCACCTAAGAAGGAGATTGGATTGCGCAGTGGAAGCATGGAGAGTTATCTCCATTTATATATTCAGTCATCTCTTGTTGAGGATGTCCCATTGCATGGAGACAGTTTGCCGGGGAGACCACTGGATCAGTAGAGGAGGATGGATGCTTCACATGTTGTGGCACCACTCATTGATTTCAGAGGAGTCGGAACCTTTGGAGAGCTTGATACAGCATTGGGAGTCTTGGGTAGACTCAAGGAGAGAGAGATCATTCTCTCAACATCATCAGTACCCACTTCCATTTCAGATTCTCCGATGTGGTAGAAGCAACAGGGAAAGGATAGCAGCCTTCCAACTTGCATCTTGGGCATGGGAGATGTCAGAGAAGAGGATGACCATATGACAGGTGTTCTTCATGGGAGATCATCAGCGTTGTCACTATGGAGGATAGATCCCTATTGGAACTCCCAGCTGTTGGTAGAGTATTCCAAGGATCTTTTCACTTGCATGATCTTGAATGACTAGTTGCAAGAGGAGGGATATTCAGTCAGACATGGGGTCATCTTTTATTATGGTAGGATCTTCTTTCCTAGAGATTCCAAGATTAAGGAGAAGTTTCTACATGCAACTCATGAGGATTTCCTTTTCAACCTCACTTGTTCTATGAGAACATACCACACCATCATGGAGGGGTATTTTTGGATGGGCTTTGAGGAGGAGATATATCAGCATATGAGGAGATGCATGGACCAGATGGATATGGAGGAGAGACATAACTCTTTGGAGGAGTTAGCATAGCCACCTCTTTTCTCTTTGAGGAAGAGAGGAGACTCATCTATGAGCCACTCCATTTGTATGAGCAGGAGATATGGTAAGGGTATTCATTATTTTTTACATGATTATTTTTATGATGTATGTATGCACCCCTTAACCATACTTGTTCAGGATGATGCTCCAAGGAGGAGCATTCTTTTTACTAGACCACATGGTTTAGTTGAGGCCATAAGCATGATTAATGTCCATCCCCTAGGAGGAATTGGGGAAAAGATATATTATGGAGGACATGCTCATTGTAAACCTTACATCATTCACTTCCTCCATACTTACGAGGAGATTGGAACAGTAGGCAAGTGGTTAATAAGCCACACTTTCTACCAGTCTCTATTACAGTTGAGGGTCAAGTTGCGCTGGTTGCACTTGAGGGACCATTTTCCTTCTCATTTTTTGCATATGGCAGCAAGTATGATTCTCATTTTTTCTCCCTATGGCTCTATTGTTTCTGTCTTTATGAGGAGCATGCTTGGGAAAAAGACCCATTGGGTGAATGTGTCCTTTGAGGGAGAATCCTCCCACACTTTTTGCACTACATGTTCTAAGGGTAGCATGGGGTATGGTTTGGATACCTTAACAGCACATTGGTTTCCTTATGAGGTGAGCCATATGATCGAGATGATGCCATATGATGATGACTTACAACTCATCATATATGGGGATATTTGGGCCAGCTTGATTTGCAGCGTTGGGGGAGAGGTATTTGGAGATCTAGTCCTCATCTTGCCACTTGAGGGCAACCTTATTGCAGCCTAGGATTAGCAGACACTCTACACTTATCTTAAGTGGAGATATAGACAGCGTGGGGTAGGCTATTTTTCCTACTAGGTGCATATTTTCATCCCACCTACTTTGCCGGAGCCCAAGGTGGAGGACAGTTTTCAGGAGTTGCCTAGTTGGGAGGTGACTCATTTTGCATGGCTTATAGCTTGGGGATGTAGAATCCATTTGGGAAATATAGTTCCCATCAGATTTTAGATCCCATTCCTCAAGGGAACCTCTAGACATCACTTTTTTATCCTCTTGAGTACCTCACCTTTACATGATGATGGCTTGATAGTTGACTTGCATGCTAAGGAGGAGCAATGTGGAGACTTGATTGATGAGATAACATCACTTCACTTGGAGGAGATCATCATACATGGATGCTACAGGGAGAGGAGGAGAAAACAATTCAGTCTATCCTTGCACTTGCTTGAGGACAAGCAATATTTGAGAGGGGAGGACTGTAATATTCCAAAATTTGCAATCAGCAAATTGGAATATTAATTTTTGCTTATATCATCTAGGAGATGAATAAAATGGGTAAAATGCCCATGAGTAGGAATAAAATCCCTCATAGTGTGAAAGGGATCTAAGGAGTAGCTTGATTTTTCACCTTTTAGTGTGAAAAGGGGCAAATGCATGAGGACAAGGTCAAGTTTGACCAAGTCAACAACGCTGCCTAAGAGGGTGTAGCTTGCATGAGAAGACAACGCAGTTTGAGAGGGAGGAATATTCTTTGTGGAAGAAACCCTACTGTGTGGGGTCTAGGGCAAAGAGACATTCAATTGCATAAAAGGAGGAAGAGGCAGCCATAGTGAGACATCTTTTGAGCATTTGATTATTTGTCTGATTAGACTATTTGTAGTCTCTGACTGTTCATATGAGTTGCAGTGTTGTTTAGCACGAGGGATTCCTGTTTAGGATTTCCTCTCCTTCTTGAGAGGCCTCTTGAAGGACTACACTTCATTTCTCCACATCTTGGCTCAATGCCAAAGCCACTCCTTTCAATCACTGTGTTATTTTTGCTGAAGTATAACGTAGTGTTGCTGGGTGTTGCAGTGGAGTGTTCCACAACACCTTTCCTTAGCTCATATTTCAGAGGAGGGGGATCTTATTCCTCTGGGAGGTTAGTAAGGGAAGTTTCAGAGCTGATTTGAAGATATTGGCATTATCCCAAGCAACTCCTATCTCCTACAACGCAGTCCAGCTCCTTAACTGCATTATTTCTGAGCACATTTGCAGTGGAGGTTTGCACCACTATTTTGGAGGGTGAGATCTTCAGGGATTGGATCATACTTTCACCTGAGAGATCCATTGGATGAGATCTATGCACCATATGTAGCATCATCAGCTATCTTCATCCATTTCTATTTTCTGAGTTGCAGCTGCTGCCCAGAAACTCCGACATTTCTGCAGATTTTCCATTTGTACATATATTTCAGCCAATCCTCTTAAGGATTGTTGTATTGTTACATTCAGGGGTTGAGAGCTTGCTCCCCCGCATTTATTGAGATATTATTGTCATATCATTCTGTTATCATGTATTTTGTTGCAGTGTCTCCAATGAACTGCGTTATTTTAGCCATATGACATTCCTGCATAGCAGTGTTTCTCTATTGTCATGTACATGTCTCATTGAGGCTTTCATTACCTAGCTGGAATGATTGATTCCTCAAAACATTGTATACATTTGCTGCTATATTATACATTTGTTGGATATATATATCTTCATGTTTTCACAGTATAAAATAACACTATTACTCCATTGTGTGATCATACATTGTTGCAGTCCCTCATCGGGCACTTTCTTAGGACAACTAGGTGTAGGAGATCTGTTTAACCCACCTAGAAGGATTTCTTTGGAGCCTCCCCTTGGATTCAGGACTTAGACACATTTTTATAAGGGATCCAGGTCCTGGTTTCAAATCCTATAGTAGCCATTACTGGAAAATGTGTTTTCCATTCATGCCTTGCTAGCTGTTCCAGATTTGGAATATTACAAAATTTTTGTAATTATATGACTAAAACTAAACTTGTTTCTCTTGTCCCAGAAAATATGCAACACTGGAATGATTTATGGAACTCAAAGGTAGGTATTTCAGAGAAATAGATCATTATGTATTTGATTTCTCCCCATTCTAAAGCATGTGGTCCATTCTTCCCTACTCATAAAGGTCAAAAACAAATTGTGTTTCCTAGTGATTTTAGTTTTATTTTTTTATTATGAATTATTTGGTAGTGGATCAAACATCTGAGATTAAAAGTAGTTATTGTTTGAAAGTTAAAGTTATATTGGCAATGTTTTAGAGCTTTATAGGACCAAAAATTACATAAAGTTCTATTTTATCACCATGGAAACCTTCAATCTCCTTGACGAGCGAAACCCATTTTCCCTGTTACTGAATATTCCAAATGATGCAACATATCAGTGGAAACTGTAAATTCTACCCCTATTTGAGAATAATTTTTTTCATTTCAGATGCTCATCTTTTTAATTTAATGTTCCCAACAACAGATTTTTACTGCAATAATTTATTCCCTCTTTTTTTGTTAATTGTATTATAGTTGTAGTTGAGTAAAATTATCAAGGGCGAGTTAGAATATGATGTTTTGGGTTATAATATTATTTATTGTTGTTATAATTACGATTATAGAGGTGGTCATATACATGAAAGTTTGAGGAAATTATTCAATTTTAGCTATATGTTTACCATTCAGTTATTTCAATTTGCCCCTTTATTTTTTATTTTTTTTTAAATTTAGGGAGAAATAATTATCAGCGATCCATAGGACATGGAATATTTTTTGGAAAACAACATCCAAAATAGAAAATTTATGGCCATTATTCTCCATTGTGAATATTCACCCATCGAAGCACCTAAGATGTGAGTGGCATTCATATTACTGATTTTACTATCTTTTTTACCCTTCTAATTGATTTCGAGATCTTGTTCTACCATTATTTGATATTATGTTCTTTTAGGGTCTCCATATTTACTATTTAGCGATCAACGTTAAGGAACTAAATTTTTTATGAGTAAATAGTTTGTTTCAACTCTGATAAAGAAGTTTCATTTAGTAGAAAATGTCAGGAGAGATTTCCTTATATGTATGTACATGTTTAATATAAATTAAGTTAATGTTCAAAGTCTAATTTGAAATAAAGAAGGAAAAAGAAAGAGCACAAACAAACCTTGTTTATTTTGTATTTATTTTATGTAATAGACAAAGGAGGGAAGAAACAACCCAAAAGCAAACTTGTTTTTTTATCTTTTTGTATTTAATAGATATGAAGTATCCATTTCATGAATAAATGTGATATGAAGATGAATTTGTGTTATTAAAATAGTTATAAAGATAGATTTATATTCGTTTAGAGTCATTTTAATCAATATCCAATATTTACAAAAATTCCAAAAAAACAATTTTTTTTTTTGCTTCTAATAAGATTATATTTAAAATCAATATCCAAATTCTAATTCTAATTTAATTTTATTAATACTAGAATTAGAATGTTATTGGCATTATATACATAATGTGACAGACACTTATACCTCCTCAAATGGATTCTTTTAGAAAAATACACATAATTCCTTGTTGTTGATTGTTAAATTATCATATATTATGTTTGCTCTACTTGTTTCTTTTGGCTGAAAATTATCAAACAAATTTGTTAAACAAATTCAAGCCAACTTTGATAGATTGTTTATTCATTTTCCTTTTGCTAAAGTATTTGATTCTATATTTTAAAGTTTGTCACTGATTATTCTGATCTATACTATATAAAATGTGGGTGTGTGTGCGTATTTGTAATTTGTTTTCTCCAAATTATTTTTTATTCAATTCTTAGAAGGTTTTATTGACATTTTCAAATTCAAAATATTTATGTTTTGATCCCATATATTTATTTTCATCAATAACTTATATTTTTTATCTGTAAGAGGTAGGTCACCTATTCATATGCACATAAAATTTTTACATTCTTTCTAAGAACTCAGATTGCTTTCCATAAATATTTTGTCAAGTCTGAAAGCTTGAGTATTATCATGTTTAAAATTGAAAATATTTATGTGCCAATTAAACAAGACAAAACATTAATGGAGATAACTTGGCCCTTGTCCACTATATAAATACCAGTTATCAGAGAAAAAAAGAAACAATAGCTTCAAAGATAGAGGTTTTCCAGAGTGATCTTGTGCTAATTATCATCGCCTTCAAGGGAAATGGGCTATGAGGAACACACTCCAGCCTTTTGTCTTCAACATCCCTTATGTCTTAGTCCGTGAAGGCCCTCTTGTGTCTTGGTTATTTCTTTATATATCATTGGAGTTCTATAACAATTATTGGGGGATTTAAAAGAAAGACATTGTAGAGGTATGAATATTCATGGATCCCATATGAGAAATATGAATTAGATTTCGTGTTGGCTCCATCATGTCCAATCTCTTTGTTGAATTTCCTACTCTACATGATTTTTATTTTTAATCATCATAACAATTACAATGCCCATTTTTGTCAATTTTTACTATAGTTGTATATAATTTTTAAGTTCTTTAGTGATTTCTTTCATCTCCAAACTTGTATTAAAGAAGCCATAAAACATGGGGACTTTTGGTTTGTAATTTGGTTAGTTTCAAGTTTAAAAAATTAGTTTTCATGTTATTTTTTAGGTGGTTGAGTGTATTAACAATGTGAAATTTGTTTCCTTATTCTAAAAAAGTATGTTCAACATATATTGGACGTTTTTTTTTTCCAATTGAGCCAATGAAACCTACAAGACTTTACCAAATTTTATAATTTAATTAAATTTTTAGAATTTAGAATTTATAAAGTTTCAAGGTCTAATTCTTTAAAGGGTGATACCTCAATGGAAGAGCACCTTATTTACAAGTACGTGGTTGGTGGTTCGATTCCATTGCACCCTAATATTCATAGGGAATGCATTCCAATTGAAATGTTATGTTTGATGAAAAAAATGATGCAAATTTGGTGCAAAAACAAATGAAAAAGTGGGCATAAAAATGAATCAAAAGTGAATGTAATATTAGACTCAAAATGGGATGCAAAGGTGGACACAACACATGGCTTAACATAGGATGAAAATTTGGATGCTCAAACGGATTTATAATTAGATGCAATAAACAATGTTAGAAAGATGAAAAATTGGATGCAGTAAATGATGCAAAATATGGTGCAAAATGGGATGTGAAAAAGGGAGACAAATCAAATGTAAAAGCGGATGTAAAAAATGGTCTACAAAAATATGAAAAAATGGGCATCAAAATGAATGCAAAATTTGGAGCTAAATAAATTTCAACATATGGTGCAAATATAGAGACCAAAGGCGGAGAAAAATTAGATGGAAAATAGGTGAAAAATTAGAAGTAAAACCTAGTGTAAGACTAGATGAAAAAATTGGTGTAAGATTAGATGCAAAAACTGACACAAAATGCATGCAAAAGAAGGCGCTAAATTGGATGAAAAAGAGGATGTAAACTTGATGCAAATGACGACACAAAAATGGAAGAAAATAATGACACGAAATAGGTTGCAAAAAATTATGAAATATATATGAAAAAAATGGCACAAAACTAGAAGAAAAACATGTCATAAAATCATATGCAAATCTTGGTTCAAAATTTGACGCAAAAAGTGATGCATAATTTGGTGTAAAAAATGATGCAAAATATAGCATGAAAAAGGATTCACAATCAAACGCAAAAAAGGACGCATTAAAAAATGTACAATAGAGCCAGATTTAGTGCTAGGTTTCTCATCCCAATTGAAAAAAAAATGCACTAAAATATGGCGCTAAATAAAATGAAAAAAATGGTGTAAAACTAGAAGCAAAGCTTGCAATAAAACCAAAATCAAATACTAGGGAAAAATTGGAACAAAAACCTGTCGTAAAACATGGTGCAAAACTAGATACAAAAAGTGGTGAAAAATTAGACACAAAACTAGATGCGAAAAGTGGTGCAAAATTAGACGCAAAACATGGCACAAAACTTGGTGCAAAATTGGAAGTAAAACTTGTCGTAAAAAATGGTACAAAACTAGATGAAAAAAGTGGTGCAAAATTAGACTCGAAACATGTTGCAAATCTAGGTGCAAAATATGATGCAAAAAAGGATGCAAAATTTGGTGTGGGAGACACCATCATCATCACCGAAAAAACCATTATAGGAGGGGTGTGAAGGGGTATTTTATAGAAGAAATCAAGAAATCCAAGCCTCCTACATTTGATGGTGAGAGAGAAAATTAGAATATGCAAAAGCATGGCTTCTTGGAATGAGGAAAATTTTCAAACCTCATGATTACTTAGATAATATGAAAACCAAGATAGCTACTTTTAGTCTCAAAGGAAAAGAATATATCTGGTTGGAAGACATCAAGCATGTCATAGGAACGAGGGAAGAGGATATTATTTGGAAATAATTTGAAAGAATCTTAAGGAAGAAGTACATGTCTGAGAGATATTATGATGGAAAGGTCAAGGAATTATATGAACTCGGAATGGGTTCCATGAAATATGAAGTGTATACAACCATATTTATAGAGCTACTAAGACACATGCCCTATCTCAAGGATCAGAAAGTAAATATACAAAGTTTCATCAATGGATTTCCACTAGAATTCAAAGGCCAGATTGAGTTTGATGAGCCTCAGTCATTGGAGGAATCCATCAAGAAGTTGAAGTATTTTTGTGAGTAGTCAAAGTTCAAGTCCGAGTTCAAGTGAGAAGGAAAACATGTCCCCACATAAAAAGTCTAATGCAACTAAGAAAGGACATGGGTCTCAACCCATTGAGAAGCAAAAAACATGTAGTGGTAGAGAGCTTTTGAAGTGTTGGATTTGTGATGAGCCCTAGTATCACAACAAGAATTTTGGGACTCCCAAGGCTACCAACTTTAATTATCAAGCCGGAGTTCCTACAAAATTAAGAGGTGACAAATTTTTATGCACAATAGGTCAAGTTATACTCATGCCACCTTCAAGAAATGGACTAGATCAAGGCATTCAAACACCACTCTTTTAGCTAGCTCAAGGAAGGGAATTACATGAAAAAAAAAAGTTCTACTCTAACTACAGGAATGAAAAACAATTGCTCTACTTGAAAAAATGGAAAGTGTCATTCATCAAATGTAGATTTTAACCCTAGTTGAAATAATCTAAAGGCTATGCTAATTCAAGGAATCAAAATTACTTGTCTATTTTCAGAATGTAAACCTTGTGCTACTTGAAACAATGTGAACCATTAGTTTAATTGCAGAATGTGAAAAGTTGCTTTGAAAATAAACTAATCATATGAAAGAACAACAATTTGTAATTGAAATCCTAAGAGCATGAATTCAAAGAAATAGGTCTGATCTACTTTGCATGGGAAAATCATACTCTTAATCACTATGTTAAAAGGAAATTGGTTGGAGTAACAGAATTCATATTCATTTCATAAGAAAATCATCATTATCATTCAATTTAGAGATATGCCACATAATCCTAATTGCATAATTGTATTTGCAGTGAGAAAAAGGTAGGTTCAAAGTGGTCTTGGGTCTTTCTCAATCATGGATTTAAAATATATGGGTCATTATTCAATCCTAAGAGACAAAACCCAATATTTTAGAGAAAATATGGTCAATTTTAGGGATTTCCACAATATTGTTGCATGATGTTACAATATTTCTATAGTATGTTATTATATTGACCTATTTTTCTACATGATTGATTCTATGAGCACCCTGAGGGCGAAAAAGGTGGTTTGAAGTTGGGAAAGGGTAGGTAAGGGTATATGAGGGCTATGTGAGGAATTTTCCAAGCCTAGTACCTCTTAGAGGCCCATCTTGCACAAAAAAAAATGCACACTATGTCCTTTAAATAACCAAGAAATATGGTCTTTGTGGCATATTTTTGAGGGCGGTGTGGGATGACAAGGAAGGATTTTATGATGAGAAGGGGAATATAGGATGAGTGTGCCAACCATGCCAGCCACTAATATTACCTATATACCAGCAACAATCCCTTTTCTTACAATCAAGTTGAAAATAAAATTGCATCAAAATAAGCTAAGAAAAAAGGATGAGCCAAATTTTATGAAATCAAACAAAGAAGGATCTTATTTCATTAAAAAATAGTTTACCTTACATGCATCTACCCTACATACATGAAAACTTGATAAAGATGATTTTAATTCCTAGATTGCAGAAACATAATCTACAAGAGACAATGATCTAAAGCTTAAAAAATTGCAAAGGAAAGCAACCACATATTTTTGGCTTGCTATTGTAGAATCCTCAACCACACTTCCCACAAGAGAGGTGGTAATCAGGACTACAACCACAATTTTCTATCAAATAAACTTCTACTCAAACAAGGAAGGAAAATTTACTACTAAAATAATGCATAAAAACGATACATAAAGAGGGTGTGTAACCTCTGGATTGGGCCCTAACCAAAGCCAACTTAGTCCTATGAAAACAAATTATATGTGAAGCAATAGTATACATTTCATCAACATAAAATAGATTTCATATACATCATGCAAATAATAATAGAAATGATAGTCTTGAGAATTTGGCTCTTGGTAGCGCTTCTTGCTTCAAAAATTTGAAACCTAATGAGCTCTTCGGCTTATTAATTTATAAAAATGTGACTGAGGGGCAGCCTCCTTGGAAATAGGACTAATTCCCTCAAAAATATCTAGAAAGTGGGTCTATCTCCCTTAGATCCTTGCATTCACTTGAGTTCATCGGCTGCCAATAGACCTCAATTTGTAGATGAGTTATTCTAGGGATCACTTCGAGTCAAGGAGAGTAAATGCAAGGGACAGACCTCCTAAAATTTCTCATCTAGCGTGCCTCTACATCATAAATGTACTAAAAAATGCTCTATTTCTTGCACATTAACCACATTACGCCACGAATCTTGTCAACCATCCTTTAGTCTTCCTATTAAACACATTATGGCAAAAACAATGTTAATTAATGTGAGAAAAGGAGAAATTATGGGTTGGAGGGTGGAAAAATGGCCTTATAATATAACTTTTCATGGTACCCATCATCACCCCCATGTTGAAAGTGTAATTTCTCACCCTCTGACCAACTTACTCACTGATATGTAGTTCATGCATGGCCCGAGTGGCCTCTCTGACATCCCAAGGAATATCAAATGGTGTTCCCTCCTGTGGTTAGAATCTTGCATTTTCCTCTATGGCTACCCACTCCCTTTGTTCCTCTATTTGTTCTCCTCTTTCTTGTAGGCCCAATAACAAGAGAGGATTGAGTTTTATCCCTATCCAATTGATTTTCAACCTTTCAATAACTCTTTTCTAGAGTGGGGTCCTTTCTAGGGCATTCCTGAACCTTTCAGTGGAGTGATATTCCCTAATTTATAGACTTTAGGGAAGGGCATTCCATATTCTTTTGCAAGCCTATAAGCTTTCAATCCCCAATGACTTAAAGGTATCTTTGAAATGGAGGATGAATTGTTCATATGTTTCTAGATAAAAAGGGGTGAATTTGGGATCTTCAAAGATAATGTTGTGGTTAATTATGATAGCCTTGGGTCTTATTAACTCCACTCTAATGTATAGGGGCTCACTTGTTTCTTTGACCACAATCTTCTTTACTTCCTCAACCTTTGTTTCTTCATGGTTTATCCAAGATTCCAGTGCCATAATTTTTGCATCACCCAATCTTGAGTTTGGGTCCCAAAATTTCATGTCTCTAAGGACCATGTTGTGCATATATAATCCAGCCAATTTGATTTTATCCTCAATGCTCACCTATTGGCAGAAGTAAATGAACCTCCTATCATCCTAAAATGGTAGAGAGACATATTGTGCTAATGTTTTGAATTGGAATTGAAACCATTGTTATTTGAGGAAAATGGCATATTATTTGGATATATGACTACATTGGATGGCCTCCATGGACAAGATTGCCTTGGTGGCAAGTTGTGCCTCCTTTTCCTGTAGTTTCTCTCTTAGCCTCTTGTTCTCTACCTATAACTACTCCTTCATGATTGATTCCTTTAGCCTCAAGTCAACCAATTCCTTACGAATTTTTGCCACTTTCCCTCCATGAGGCCCGCATCCTCTATTTTCTTGGATTTTTCAATTTGCATCCACCAGTGAGTTCTACATCTCTCTTTTTCTTACTCAAATACGAGGGTAATTGCAAAATTTGTAGGTATGATTCTCCCCCCTTCAAATTTTTTTTAATAGGACCAAATATTAGGTTGTGGAATAGGCTCTTGGAGTCCTTATGGACCTTCTCCCTCCTCTTGAGGTGTTAGCACCCCTTCCTGTAACACTTTTTCTTCATCATGTAGCAACTTTTTTCTTTCTTGTAGCAGCTTTGTTCTTTCCTGTAGCAGGGTAGTTTGTGCCTTGAGTTGCTTGGTTGTGACTTCCCTAGTGGTTGTCCTTATCATGGGTGTTAAAGGTTTCTTTCCCTTAGATTTTGGGGAGGTGGCCTCCTATATTTTCATTTTTCCTCATCCCACTTCCTCTTCTTGTTTGCTAAATGATTCATCGATTGTGGTTGGGATTGTTGAAGAAGGTTGATGCTTCCCCTGTTTTATTTTAGTGTTCCTTCTTATTTTGAAGTATAAGGGACATTTCCTAGGTTACCTTCTCTTGAGTTTGATAGGTGTGCTAAATGCGACCTGAGTAGTAGCCACCTCTTGTTTTGTATTCTTCTCTGATAGGCTTATATGTTGCCTTCTTTTTCCCTTATTTTGAGGTCCAGAGGGATCTCCAAGGGAGTCTTCTACTGCTTTTTGTTCCCCTGTTCATTATTTCTCATCTTCTCCAGCTTCTCCTTCAACCTCTTCTTAATTGTATTTAGCCTCTTCCTCTTGTTCTTCAACCTCTCCCTATTATTCATTCTTACCTACAACACTAGATTTTGTGGTCTCTTCATGTTGTGATAGGGTTTGGGCTTATGTCTCAATGAAAGTGTACCTATCCATATCCACAAAATTATTCCTTAACATAGGGCTCCTGAGGTGGATAAATGATTTCATAAAAATGAGCCCTATGATGACATGAAGGGAAATTTATTGGTTCTTTCCCTACCTCACCCTCTGGCTCATTTTGATCATGTACTGAAGGAGGAAATGTGGAACATTGAGTCTGCTTGGAATGGGAAACTATCTTTGGAACCTTAGCTCATAGAGCATCCTAAATTGATAGGAATATACAACTCTCAATCTCTCTTCACAAGATATGTACTTGAGGATGTTATAAGCCACTTCATCCCAAGGGTAATGGAGTCTCTCCATTCTTACAACTTTTTTGGCTTCAATCGGCTTCTCTTTAGGGAGGAATAAATTTCTCTTGGTTGCGATGGTTTATGTTCTATATTTCTTACCTCATTTTACTCCTAGAGGTATGGTGGTCACTTTTCTAATGTGATTTGCATTCAAACGGAGGGAAAGTACCCTTACAACAGTGGTGGAACTATCTTCTCCTTGAGAGTGAAGGGTCGTGGAAAATTCATGGGTTACCTCATCATCATACCCTTTCAATTTTTCAGAGAATCCTATCCATTGGTGGCTTAGGAATATATCTATGAAATGGGGATGTTGATGGATTCTATTAATTTTTGTGGGTTCCATTATATTGAAACTTTTTCCCATGGATCCTATTGTTTCTTCCTCAAGTTATTTCAAAGAAAAAATATTTGTTAAGAATTGTGTTCTGAGTAGCCTAGGGTTTCAAGGTCGGGTAAGGATGTTTGTGTCTCTTTTCTAGTAAAATAGGGGAGAATTATATTCCAATATTCAAAAGGACTACCTCTACTACCACCTTTCTTTCATCATGTAAAGAAACAATCTTTTTAAAAAGAAATCAATTCTACAAGGGTTGACTATAGGAAGCCTATATAGGCATAATTTCACTTAATAATTACATGGAGGGTGTTAGTGCATGTTAGTCATGTCAGTCATCAGTGATCAAATTATGCTTTTCATATGGTTAGTAGGGTCATAGGTCAATTTTTTATAGTTTCATTAGGTTTTCAAATCAAAATATGGCCATTGGTTAGTGTGTCTAGATGGATTACTACTCCCTTCATTTCATGGTCAAATTGTCATTTTGGTCATACCATCACTTATTGTGATGAGTCATCAGTGAAATGTATTGATCACTATCTCAGTCATCATCTCATGTCTAGTCATGTTTCAAGGTCCAAATCATCAGTTTCATACTCCATTAGGTATCATAATTATGGTCAAGTCATCAAAAATGTCATATAAATGAGTCATTTCACCATCAAAATCATCACTTGGAGGAGTAGTAATATGGAAAAGACTTAAATAATGGTTAATAAGGTGTATTTTATCTTATTTCATGATTTAATATATGTAAAAAGTTTTCTAAGCTGCATTACATAATCCATCTCATCAAATTGTGAAAATACATGGTGGGGCCACATCACCACCAAGAATAAAAATTGATTTCCAAGCCATAAAAATACCAAAATAGCATGTCATTTGCTCATTAAAACCTCAAGAAACATCTCTCCACCTTCAAAGAGAATTCCCACCCTCATAGAAGCAGTTCCTTGCCACCAAAGTGCAAATTTCACTGGCAGTGATGCACTTTTGCTAGAGTGTGTTGTGCGTTCTCATGGGAGCCAAATCTTCTTTATCCAAGGGTGTCTTCATCAAATTCAGGTTCTAGGCTCATCACAAAAACTATGTGGGTCCCTAATATGCCTCTTTCACTTCATTTGCATACTTAGAGAGATCAGAATTCCCTCTTCTAAGGTTTTGTAGCATTTTCTTGCTTTCATAGTCTCTTTGATAGAATTGTTGAGAAAAACCCTCGCATACAAGCTCATTCACCTTCTACCACCTTTCATATAAATTCCTAAATTTTTTCCCTCACCCCTATCCCTCAATTTCATCATTTTTTCCCAAAGCCCTAGCCTACACTACACATTTCTAGGTTAGGGCTATATTTTTCCCTTTTGCACCCTTTCCCCTCATCCATTTCCTAATTTTCCACTTCCCCACACTTCCTAATGTATATCCTTATCCCCATAAATTTTCCCAAGAATTTAGAATCCCTACAACCCCTTAATTCCCCTCCATTTCCAAAACTTCTTAAAATCCCTTGTTTTTCCCTACACTAAACCCTAATTTCCCCTCCTATTCAGCTAGGGTTTACTATGGATTCATAGAATACATAGTAGAGGAGGCATAAGCGAGGAAAAATCAGTAGGTATGAGCCCACTATAGCATTGGATGCCATGAAAACACCATTCCTCAAGAAATCCTTTCAAGATGCAGGTTGCCTTGCCTTTTGCCAAAGGGTTGAAGAGCTTGGTTTCAATGACAAGCTTACTAGCACTTTTTACACTGGTCTAAGGAGAGATAAGGTGACTATTGCAGGGATTGTTTTCATTATTGTAGGAGAGAATATCTCCATGGCTACAAGGATTCCAAACAATGGTGAGCTTTGGTTCAAGAAGAGAGACATTGACCTTGAAAACTACAAGATGTTCTTGAAACCTGCATACAAAATTACTCCAAAGCGCATCTTTCCATTTAGGAACCTACTTGAAAAATATACCCCTCTCATGAAATTAATAATGAAATATTCCACATGTGAGGGTAGTTTCTCCGAGTTATATCAGTATCATGTGAGGATGCTCATGCATTTCATCGATGGAAAGGCACTTAACCTACCTCATTATCTTTACAAAAGCATTGTTAAAATGGCAGAGAAGGTACATAGAAAAGGCGAGGATCACAATGCTAGTTTGTTCCATCCTAGATTGGTGAAAATGTTGGTTTGCAATCATATTTTATAGGTAAATTTTTCATGGGATGGTTTCATATATTTAGTTTAACTCTTACCTACTCCTACTCAGTCAAGCAACCATTCTACACCTTTGACTTCACCTATGCAGCAAGAGATGGCTTCCACAAGAAAACCTATCATAAGGACACCTACAGCTGAGGTGAAAAAGACCTAAACCAAAGGGAAGAGGCTGATGTTTGCTCCATCCATTGTGGAAAGGGCTCAACCTACTACAACAACTGAAAAAACACTAGCACATTAGGCACCATTGCATGAAGAACCATAGGTACATTTTGACACACTTGTGGCTGATTTGGAGGTGCATGAGGAGGTAAACAAATATGAGAAGATCATCCAGGGGAAGGAGACTGAAATTAGAGAGCTAAAAGATCAATTTTCTAAGGATAATTTCATGATTAATTTCCTTCAGCATGAAAACGAGTAGCTCCAAGTTAAGAAACTTTTTCTTAGCAAGCCTAAAACTATTTTGGTGAAAGATGATGCCAACGATAAGAAAATTGTTGATGTTGATTATTTAGAGGATCTAGAAGAGCGGGTCAAAACAAGGAGAGGAAGAACCATAGGTCTCAAGAGGACACTTGAGCAGCAAAAGGAACCATCTCCACCATTGGACCAAGAAGATTTTGATGACCTACTTGCAACATAAATTGAGAAAAACAAGGATTTTTGGCTTGAAAAGGTCAATTTACACTTGGAGAAGTTGCTTAATAAGGATAAGAGGAACAAAAATATGTAGAGGGACATTTCCATGCACTACTCCACAAGGAACAATATCTCCAAAATCATAATCAAGCAATTGAAGAAGAAACTGAAGCAAACACTAATGAGGCAAAAGGAGAAGGAGAGGTTTGACTCGTTGGATGAGGCCTCCCTCATTGCTTGACACATCATATCCTAGGTTCATGGTGAAAATTTGAGGCAATGTTGAGAAACTTCTGTCAAATTTTGAATTTTTGTGACTTTTGGCCTAAACAGGAAACATAGTTCAGCCAAAAGCACAACGTCTTAGCACTGCGCTTTTTCCTCAAACCTCAAAATGCCAAAAAGTCTACATTGGTGGATATATAGTACCCTACACATGTCATATATATATTTTGTTCCTTATCAGCAAACAGATTTGGAGAAAATGCCCGAAAGCATGCAAAAATGTAATGTTATGCCACCTTTTTTACCCAGGCGCTGCGCTTATGGAGTGACCTTTAGAGAATGAGTTTTACTCTATATTGGAGATACCATTTTTCTTACTTGAGGTGTCTAATGAAAAATAGACATCCTAAGATTTCCATTGGTACCTTCAGAGCTAGATTTGGAGCAGTGGAAGGCATTCAAAAGTCTCCTCAAAGTTGGCATTGCGCTTATGCCTGATGGCGTTACGCTTATGCTTGTTCATCAAATTTTTGAGGTTTTTTCAGTTGAATCTTAGTTTTTATGATGTAAAATCTTTAGTTTTGAGATGAAATAATGTAATTGAAGGTAAATATTCTTGCTAATGTCATATTGAAGTAATTTTGAGTTTAATTTATGATGGTTAGGTGAGTCAAAGGCTAAAAGGAGAGATTGTTTTAACATCCCTCTTGGGGTTTGGTTGGAAAAATTTGTGTAAGTTGTTCCTATCTTCACGGATTCAACCCCTGAGAGAGAGGAATATGGTTTTGGTATATTTGTATCTAGTTTTAATTCAGAATCAAGGTTGGAAATCAAAGAGTACGAGGCTTGGACACTGGTGTATAGTTGGTAATTTCAGAAATACAAGTTCAGTTGCAGCACATATATAGTGATTCATGTGGTATGAATTTGTGGCATATTTTTTCTACTGTAGTTTACTTTTATGAATGCTTGATTCATATTATTTACATATCTATACTCTTCAGTGACTTTCCTATAAGATGTTAAACATAAATATTTTTTCTCATGCTCTGTTTTGGTAGGAAACTCATGTTTGTGTAAGTAATATTATGATAAATGAATTCATGTAAGACATGCTAATTTTTATCCTCTACATTTACACCCGACAATAAAACTGAAAAACCTTGAGGTTCCATAGAAACATATCTGCCATGCTCCGTTGTATTCCTGAAACTGTAATCCTTCGGATCTAACCTAGTTTCTTTGCCTTTCCTCCTCCTGATCCAACAAAAACCCTAAATTATCAAAACCCTAGAGCTAAACATACCTAGCCTAAAATACATTCTTCCTCAAGTCAATATTTGGCTATGATAATAGAGAGAGCCCTCTCTGGTTTGGTAGAGCTAGTTGCCAAACTTCACCTACAACAACAAACCCGAACTTTCTTCCTTTGGGTGCACATAGCATTATTTTGGGTATGGATTGGATTGTTATTCACAATACCAAGGTGGATTGTTATGAAAATGCCATTGGGTGCCTAGATTATGATGATGGAGAAAATAGAGTCTTGTAGGGAAAGAAGAAGCCTACGTCAGTGAGAATGGTTATAGCCATGCAAGCTAAGTGTAGTCATAGGAAAGGATGTTTATTGTTTGTAGTACATGTTCCCAGTGACAAAGGGAAGTGGGATGAGGATGATGAAGTCCTGAGGAGGTATCATATATTATAGTAGTTTTAGGATGTGTTTCTTGCACAGATTCTAGAGTTTCCTCATCATAGAGAAGTGGAATTCTCTATTGAGTTGATATCAAGAGCATAACTGGAATCTAAGGCACCTTTTAGGATGAGCACTCCCGAGTTGGTGGAATTGAAGATGAAAATTAAAGAGATTCTTGATAAGGGATACATAAATCCAAGTGTATCTCCTTGGGGAGCACCAGTGTTTTCTGTAAAGAATAAGGATGGTACTCTCACATTGTGCATTGATTACAAGCAGTTGAACAAGGTGACTATCAAGAACATGTACACATTTCCTAGAATTGGTGATTTTTTTATCAGATAAAGGGAGCAACAATATTTTCAAAGATTGATCTGAGATTAGGATATCATTATATGTGCATCAAAGAAGAATGCATATACAAGGTTGCATTTCGTACAAGGTATGGGCACTATGAGTTTGTGGTGGTTCCTTTTGGTCTTAAAAATGCTCCAACAACTTTCATGGGTATGTTGAGCAGTGTTTTGCAACCTTGCCTGGATAATTTTGTGTTAGTATGTTGATGATATATTGTCTTATTCAAATAATTTGGAATAACATGTAGAGCATCTGGAATCAATGCTGATATAGTTGAGAGAGAATAAGTTGTATGTCAAGCTCACTAAGTGTAGCTTCTTTTAGACTCGTATTCATTACTTGGGACATGTTTCCAAGGAAGGGATAACAGTGTATCCAGATAATATTAAGGCTATCATGGAGTGGCCAAATTCGAAGAATGTGGACGAGGTCATATCATTCATGGGACTAGCAGGTTATTACAAGATGTTCATTAGGAAATTATCTAATATTTGTTATCATATCACATCTTTGCAGAGGAAATAAAATAAGTTTGAATGGAATACTTAAAGTGCAACTGGTTTTGACCAATTGAAACAATTGCTTACCAATTCTCTAGTTTTGAGGATTGTAGATCTGGATAAGGACTTTATGGTTTGTATAGATTCTTGCAAGGAAGGATTGGGTGGATTCCTAATCTACGAAGGGAACGTGGTTTCATATGAATCAAGGAAGCTAAATGAGAATGAACATAATTATGTGACTCCTGAGCTTGAGTTGGTAACTATCATTCATGCACTTAATATGTGGAGACAATATCTCCTTGCCAAAAAATTTTTATGAGTGATCACATTGGATAGAGGTACTTGTTTGACCAACCCAACATGAATGCAAGGAAAGCTATATGGTTAGCTACTCTCAATGAGTTTTATTTTGAGATCAAGTAAATTTAATGCAAGGAGAGGTGGGTTGCATATGCTCTAAGTAGGAGAGTGCAGGTGAATCATATTTCAGCTATGAGCTCTTATGGGACATATTTGAAGGAGTAGATCTTACATTTAGGGAAATATGATGAGAGGTGCCAATAACTGAGGCAGATATTGCAGAAGCAAGGTGAAGGTGATAAGGATGAGGAGTATCACCTCACAACGGATGGCTTGGTTAGATTCAGGAGTAGGATCTATGTGTGTGGCAATGGTGAATTGAAGAAGCTTATTTTGAGAGAATATCATGTCAAGCCTTATTCAGGCCACCCAAGGTACCATAAGACTTTGATAGCTATCAAGAACTTATACTATTAGCATAATTTGAAGAAAGAGGTAGTTGATTTTTTTGCTAAGTTCTTGCATCAATAAATAAATTGGGAGGGGTATCTTCCAATAGTGGAGTCTGATTATAATAATGGGTATCAAGAATCCTTGAAAATGAGTCCATTTGAGGCTCTCTATGGGAGGATTTATAATACTCCTATCAGCTACAGTGATCCAGTGAGCGAGGTGTTGATTGGACTAGATATGTTGAGAGAGATGGAACACGAGATGCAGGGTATCAAAAGTAATTTGAAGGAAACAAAGGATAAATAGAAGAGCTATGCAGATCAACATATGGTATTCAAGTATTTTTAGGTTGGAGAGCATGTGTACTTGTGTATCAATCCCAAGAAGAGCTCCTTGAAGACTCAGTCAAATGCCAAGTTGGCACCTTGGTATTGCGGGCCTTTTAAGATCCTTGAGAGGATTATACCAATGGAATGCATACTTTATTTACCTCCATCAGTGAAATTACATGATGTTTTTCATGTTTTATTACTTAAAATATATGTACAGGATTTTGATCATGTGATTGATTCGTCTATATTACAGGTGGAACCAAAAGGGGAGTTTAAGCCAAAGCCTTAAGGCATCCTACAACGAAACAATTTCATGCTTCGAAACCAAGCCTAATTCTTCATAATCGAGCAATATATCAAGTTAAAGTGCAATGTAAGTACTTTGGGCCCAATGGAGCTACTTGGGAGATGGTTGATCAAATATGGGCCTTATACCCTTATTTCTTTGCTATTTAAAGCAATTGTGTCTTGATATATATATGTGTGTGTGTGTGTGTGTGTGTGTGATCGTAAATATTGCATCAATTTGTCTCTATAAAGATCCAATAAGTAGTATGTTTGTCATGTTTTCATCATTTTTTCTTCGTCATAAGAGTTAAAGAACAACGAAGACGGTGTTCCCCTAAGGAGCATGGGTTTGTAACAACCCCAAGTTGTATTCCCATGTAATAAATAGGAATTATAAAAGACAAAAACAAAACCAAGGTCATGGGACACGTATTCCAAGTTGAATGAGGGGAAAACATTATATTGGGACTCACTTGTGGTTAATTATTTATTAGCTATGTAAATTGGCATTGGAATTAGCACTGGAAAAGTAAAAGGGAAATAAATGGAAATTAATTCAAGAAATAAAATAAAATAAGAGAAAAGGAAACTGAAGATACAAGACTATGCATGCAAGGAAAATTTAAGAAAAAAGGAAAGGAAACTTAAAAGAAAATAAAGAGAAAAAATTGTGGATGCACTCTCAGTTCAAGGAATTTTTGGCCACAACCGCATGGAGGTTTAGTTATGTGTGTGGCTAGAACCCTCTAGCCGCACTAGCAAGACTGCATGCATGTATCTGAGCTATAAATCCCGGTTGAGAGTGGTTCCAGGTCATAGAAAAGGACACCAGTGGAAAGTGTTTGACATCTGGGTGGACAAGTGTCTTTGGGTGTTGTGGTAAGTTAGGCCCCATTTCCATAACTTAATCTTGGAAGTTGGGTCATGCATAGTAACTCTCAGCTCATTTTTACCCCAATGAGCTTGTATAAGTGGGTAAATGTGGAGTTGGGGGTTACAGTGGGACAAGGATCTTGACTTATTTAACAAGCAAGAGAATTGTTTCTTGTTTTTCAGAGACTCTTATGTATACACCTCTAAATTAATATGCTCGCTTAAGCTTTCCTCCGTTCCATTCTCTAATCAATTGAGATGACACATTAGAAGCCAATTAATATAAATAGTTTACTCAAGTAATGAATATGCCATTATAGATACAAGCATCGTAGATCCACTAAGACTTTCATTTAGATGAAATATATTTTCCATACATGCATCATTGACATTAAAATATATTTAGGCCTAAACAAATAAGTAGACCAAAGATAAGACAACCATTGATAGTTGTCATAATTACCCTTTTGACTTTCGCCACATTACCATAGAGCCAAATAGGAGAGTTGTAACATCTATCACTATATAAATCCTAAGTTAAAAAAAAAATCCAAAATAACAAAAGTTTACCAACAATACTTAATTTATAGTCCATATGGGTTTTCCCCACTCTTACGTTATACAAATGTTCAATTATTAAACACTTCGCATTCAAAACAATGGAGCATATGTTACACATTATATATATATATATATATATATATATATTATAAAACGATGCACATTTAAGCCATGTTTCATAGACCTTATCCAAAGGCTAGATAAGAAAAAATTATTTGGAACATTATCCAAGAAGGTTGCCACCGACAAGTTCCGGTCATGCATGACTAGCAAGTGGATGCATCTTTTTTGTTGGATGTGAGGTTGTCGATCCAACATTTTTCATTCTTTCAGATATGGTTAGGGTAAGTAACCCCACCTTGACCATCGTCCATTATCTCCATTTTCTCAATAGCCTATGCAGACTCAAGCTCTGCAACGTCCTTTGTTCCATCCTCTGCCATGGGTTAAATAAGAAACCATCGCTCCTTGATGGGGTATTTTCCAGCCCCCTTCCACTGGTTAACATATAACTAGTTTTGTTTTCTTTAACTATTTTATTACTGGCGAATAATTTCTCTGTCTCTTCATTGGTGCACACTTCACCTGTGGTATGGGGTTACATCGATGACATGAGCTTCTCTCACAATTTGCAAACAGGATATTTTATTGTAGTTTATCTATTTTTTCAGTAATCATTCGAGTTGAAGAATTTACCTAAGTTTTTTCACCACCGGGGTTTTCATGTCTGTCGATATCTAAGATTTTTTCATGCCTTGTTGTAGATATGTACAATACATGAATTGTTTACAAGGTTCGACGGAGGTTTTCTTACAACGCTACCCTCACACAAGTAAATATGTCACTCCTTAGGGCTAACCTTCTCCACATGTGTTCTTGGATAAATCTTGTCTTTGTTTTCCTTCTGGGCCTTTACTAATCCAATTTCGGTGAATGAACGGGGTTTTTGTTACTCTACGCCACCCTCGCATCACAACATTTACATAATTATGGATAATAAGTAACTTCAATACCAGGTTTTCATCTTATCATGAATTTTGGGTTCCATCGGTTGGGCATTTCTTACGGGAATTTCCTTGATTAGATGAGGCGTACATTGTGGTTGCCTTTTTGTTGGAGTAGGAAGTTAGGTTTAATGTTTTAATGATGAGGATTGTATAAACATTTTTTTTTTTAATACTGAGCCCGTTCTAAGCATTGTAATTAATGGTCGACCCTCTCGGCTTGTATTTTTCTGTGTTCCCTTATTAGCTTATAATTAAATTTGTTTCTTATGATTTCACATTTTTGTATACATATTTTGTGCTAAGCTTGTCATTTATTCCTCTTCACTTAGTGAGTTTTGTAATTAATTTTTATTGGTATTATGATGGGTTTTCGTGAACGAGATACATATGGATAAGTTATGTCTAGTTGAAAAATGCTTGTAGATGTCATTGCATGTCTAAGTTTCTCAGTAATTAACTCTGATGAGGGTTTTGGTTTTTTCAGTTCAGTCGAATTTTTGGTCCTCGTATATATCAAATATGAATGTTTTATTTAATTATTGTTTAATATATTTACTATAAAAGGATCATAACAAATTTCTCACCCCAGTTCCTTGTAATTTTAATTCTTTCTCACCCAACAGTAACCAAGACCTTCCCATTTTCCTTCAGGTGACTAACTAACCAAGTGATTGATTTTCAGACTTCCTGTGCAAGCTTTATGCTTGTAACCTTAAGGCTTAACCGAGAATCCTATCACCCACCATGTGTCCCTGTTGCCTTTTAAGTTGGGGTGAATCGACCCTCCCGAGATTTTACCCATTCAAATCAAATTATTATGTATAAGTTATGTTTTTTCGGAAATATTTTTTCACATTGAGTCTCTAAAAAAATAGCTATGTAAATTATTCTATAATTCACTAGCTAGAGAGGGATAAACTAAATTCTAGTGTAATTTTGTCAACGAGGAAAAGGGACTGTTTGTAATGTCCCCAAAATGGGAATGCAGCAATGCATAAGCACAATACTGGAATAGCAGCAAGAAATCAACTCATAAAATGTGTATAAAACACATAGCCATCAAATACATGTACAACAGCAAGAAATCTGATCCATTATATCAGCCAAAAGTGGGGAAAAGCAGCAATTTATGCCCTAAAAATGTTATATTCAGAAAATTGCGTTATAATGGGGGAAAATAATGTTGGGATCCCTTAGAATATGTAATTTGGGAGACACACCCAGAAAATATTAAAAAACAAATCTCTTTCTCTTATTTAAACAGATCTCTCGATCCCAGTATGGCTTAAAAACATTGAAATCCCATGACTTGACGAAACAAAAATTTTATGAAGCATGCACAACATCTTTTAAAGAGGTTTTCTAATAAAATATGATGCAAACATCAGATCTGGAGTTTTATTGCTCAGAAAACGAATAAAAATGGAGATCTAGCTCTTTTACACATCAGAAAGATAACCTGACAACGGTTTCTTGAGAGAATGAGTATACAAGAGTAGATCTGCATATCTAGATCTGAAACAACACATTTATACTGCAACTTTGTAAATAGATAGCTGAAAAATACAAGAAACAGAAGAAGATTTTTTATACAATCCTTCTGGGAGAAGGGTTGGCCCTTTCCCCAAGGAACAAAGCTCAAGATCAAGGGTCTTGACCCTGCTACTGCAACACAGAGAGAAATGATGCAGTTCCTGCAAGGCACTACATTGTAGGAGATATAAAATACATTGGCCACATGCCAAGATATGAAAATCATCTCAAAGTCCTCCTTGCTCGTCTCCCAAAGGAAGGAAGGCTTCCTCCTCTGAAACACAAGCTCTAGAAGTGGTGTTGTGAACCCTCACTGCAACACCCTACAACACAATGTTATACTGCTACAGAAATAACATTGTAGTTGAAGGAGGATGCTTGGCCTCAAGCCTAGATGTGAGGCAAATTAGTACAATATCCTTCAAGAGACCTCTGAAGAAAGGAGAAGGATTCCTAAACAAGAGATCCTTGTGCTAAGCAGCACAACAACTCTGCTAAAAAGCAAGAGAATGCAGAATAGTCTAAATAGACACATCAAATCATCATTCATTAGATGCTTTGTTATGGCTACCTTTCCCTCCTTTTATACATGTGTGAGCCTTCTTTCCTTGGGTCCCACTCAATTAGGGTTTCCTCCACCAAGGAATCTTCCTCCCACTATCTCTGCGTTGTCTCACAAGATGATCTCCACCTCCTATTCTAACACTGTTGACTTGGTCAAACTTGACCTTGTCCACATGCAAAAGTCCTTGTTCACACATGAAGGTGTGAAATCCAGCTTTTATGTTGATCCCCTTTCACATTATGAGGGATTTTATTCAGGTTTTTACTATGCATGGGCCCCCTTACCCATTTATTTATCTCCTAAGTGAAAACAACAAAATTTAATATTCCAATTTGTTGCATGCAAATTTTGGAATATGACAGTCCTCCCCTCCCAAATGTTTCTTGTCCTCAAGAAACTGCAAGGATAGAACTGAAGAGTCTCATCTCCTCCTACTATAGCATCCACATATGATGAACTCCTCCAAGGAATGAGATGTTGTCTCATGAATGAATCTCCATATTGCCCCTCCCAAGCATGCAAGCTAGCCAAATGGCTATCATCATGAATAAGTAGAGTACTAAAGAAAGAAATAATGTGCTATATAGAGGTCCTCTCAAGGCATGGAGTCTGAAATGTATTGGGAAACATCATTCCCATGTGGATCCTCCATCCCAAAGCAATCATCCATACAAAATGAGTCACCTCCCAACATGGCAACTCCTGAAAATGTTCCTCCACCTTGAGCTCCTGCAAAGTAGGTGGGTTGAAAATCTGAACATGGTAGACCAAGTAGCCTACCCCACCTTGTCTCCCTCTCCAGTTATGATGAGTGTAGAGCATATGCTGATCTTGGGCTGCAATACAATTGCCCTCAAGTGGCAAGATGAGGACTAGATCTCCAAATATCTCCTCTCCAACGCTGTGACTCCAGCTGGCCCAAATCATTCCATATGTGATGGATAGGAAATCATCACCATATGGCATCCCATCAATCACATGGCCCACCTCAAAAAGAGACAAGTGTTTGGTTGTGGTGGCCATCTCTCCTTCCATTCTCCCATTAGAATATGCAATGCAGAAAGTGTGGGAATCCTCTTCCCAAAAGGACACATCCAACTCATGTGTCTCTCTCCCAATCATTCTCTCAATAGAAATAAGAACAATATCAGCAAAATAAATCATGATCAGCATCAAAATGAAGGAAATATTGAAGGTTTCATGTAGTGCAGGATAGTACCAACAGTTTCCCATGTAGTTACAGTGCAGTTTTCCTAACTGTTGCTTTAGGAAATAGTATGGCAAGTTGTTTTTTGATACATGGATAATTATGTATGTCATGAAATCTACAGATAAATATAAAATGGCTAGATACATCAACTGAACATACATGAAAGAAAACACTTGCCCAAGGCCATATAAAAGACAGTTGTCTCCATCATACAATTTGGCCCAATGTTGACCATGGAGCTCAATGAAAGGCTTGCCCTCTTGTGGAGAAATGCACTGAATAGAAATGGTAAGATCATGAAAATATTGTGTCAGACAATCAATAAATGCACAGTTGCAAAAATGTACCCACCAAAGGTAATTTGGGGCAGACAGATATATCCGTTCTCGTTCTTCCCATAGGCCATGAGACTTACCTCAGAAAGAAGAGGAAATTAATCATGTCGAGAAGATCATACCTCTTAGCTTGAACGCAAGTAAGAAGATTATATTCCTGTGACAGATGTTTTGATCCATCATCAGCCTATCTCCTCCTTATCCATCAAGTGCAAGACTGGGAAGTGGAAGATCCTAGGGATACCCACTAATAAACTCAACTCCAAAGTGACAATGCTATTGGCCTATGCAAATAGGCTCCTACGAAGACATAGCTCCTTTCTTTGACATTTTCATTGTCAAAGACATGTTCCATAATTTTGCTAAAAACAAGAAGTCCCTTTCAGAGTGGAAGAACTTCAAGATCATCAAAGGCTAAGGGGATAATTCCATCTCCTCCTCCTCCAACATGATGCAAAGTGTGAGAGAAAATCTGCTCTTGCTCTCCCAAGAACATCCAAAACAACAAAATATTTTTCTGCTTCCCATTGCCTCCATCATATAAATCATGTGGTGAAAACATGGTGATTGATATGTAGAGGGTCATATCAACACAATGTGTCCATACTCCTTGCTGCTCAATGATGCAAGTATCCTGCCACACCTTCTTCACCCACATACCCTTAGAAAGAGGATGATGGCCAAACTATTTCAAGATTAGCCAATGCAACCAAGCCTCTTGCTGCCCAGTATCAAAGATTTCTAAGTAGCTTTCCAGCTTCTTGCGCTCCATCCACATCCATTCATCCACTGATGGATGCCTCCCATCATGTTCTTCCTTAGTACTCTCCCAAGGAAGACTATCATCCTCCCAAATCAAACTTCTCCTCTTGCATTTCATGGGGTGTTGAAATGCAACTGCTTGGAGATATTCTAGAGAAGACCTCTCATCAATGTCCCCCTTGAATCCACAAAGATCCAAGTGTGATGAGGGAAAAACCTCCTCAAACTATTGAAGAACTTTGCACTCCATGATTTGTTGAAGTGCACCTCCAATGAAATCTCTCCATGAGACCTTCCCTTCATCAATTGCCTTTCAAAAACAATAAGGTTCTAGATCTACTGCAGGAATAAGTTTCTATTTGAGCTGTGAGATTCTCATTGAGAAAGTGTCATCTAAAAAGGAGAAAGTGTTTCTCACTTCAAGATGTCTACCATCTATCTCTTCTTCCTCCATTGCCTCATGAATGAAGTTTCCATTTGAATGCTCCCATGAGGAATGGGTTCTTTTTTCTTCATCACTGCTCTTATACAGCGTAGTGCAACTGTGTTTCTCTAGATCAGTAGTATACAATGATGTAGATCCCTGCATAAGATTTGTTGAAATTACAAGAGATGGAAACTTAAGCATACCTTGGTGAAATTTGGAAGCTTCTTGCAGGGCTGCAAGAGTTTCTTCCTCATATGTGTTGGCTTCCCAAACTGCTGAAGATGAAGGCTACTCCTCCATGGTTATAACAATGTTGGTACATGCCTCTTCCAATGGTGGTGAGGGCTTCTCCTCCTCTGATATTTCTTTGTCAAATTTCCTGATCAACTTTTGAGAAAACTTAGCAAAAGTAGACACTCTTGCATGGCTCAAATGGCTAAACCACCAAGCATTAGCTTCACCTTCAAGGTGCAGCGCTGCAATTTCTATAGCCTCTCTCTCTAATACTGGATGTAGTAGGAATAAAGCCTCTAGTTTCATCACCCAAGCCTTTTCTGCACATGTGAGTGATCCATCAAAAGTGGACAATAGAAATCTATTGCCTCTCATCATCCCATAGCTATAGGGTCTTCTTTCTTCCTCCAGCTGAATGAACTGTGGTAAAGATAGAGTCTCCTTGAAGGCTCTAGATTTAGCTTTGTATTCAGCAAGGCATTCACTTAGAATTTCATATTCCAAGTGTCCTTCATGCTTCATGTCTTCTCCTCTTTGAGAATAGGAAGTGCATGGCTCTTCCTCTTCTTTGCATTTCTTCTCCTTTATATGCTTAACCTCCTTAGAGAGGTTCTTTCTAGATCTAAAAAGTGATGAGACAAAGCTCATTCTCTCCATAATTCTGATCTACTTCTTCTCATTGTCTTCTTATAGCATAATGGCTGAAACTCATAGGCTGAGCCAAGATTATGCTCTGATACCACTGTAATATCCCTAAAATGGGAATGCAACAATGCATAAGCACATTACTGGAATAGAAGTAAGTAATAAACTCATAAAATGTGTATAAAACACATAGCCATCAATTACATGTACAACAACAAGAAATCTGATCCATTATATCATCCAAAAGTGGGGAAAAGTAGCAATTTATGCCCTAAAAACGTTATATTCAGAAAATTGCATTATAATGGGGGAAAATAACACTGGGAACACTTAGAATATGTAATTTGGGACTCAAAAAAAGAAAATATTCAAAAACAATTCTCTTTTACTTATTTAAATAGATCTCCCGATCCTGGTATGGCTTAAAAACACTGAAATCCCATGACTTGACTAAACAAAAGTTTTCTAAAGCATGCACAACGTCTTTTAAAGAGATTTTCTGATAAAATATGATGCAAAAATCAGATCTATAGTTTTATTTCTCAGAACATGAAGAAAAATGGAGATCCAACTCCTTTTACACATCAGAAAGATAACCCGGTAAGGGTTTCTTGAGAGAATGAGTATACAAGAGTAGATCTGCAGATCTAGATTTGAAACAATGTAGTTATATTGTAGCTCTGTAAATAGATAGCTGAATAATACAAGAAACAGAAGAAGATGTTTTATAAAATCCTTCCGGGAGAAGGGTTGGCCCTTCCCCCAAGGAACAAGCTCAAGATCAAGGGTCTTGACCCTGCTACTGCAACTTAGAGAGAAATTACATAGTTCCTGCAAGGAACTGCATTGTAGGAGATGTAAAATATGTTGGCCACATGCCAAGATCTGAAAACCAGCTCAAAGTCCTCCTTCCTGGTCTCCCAAAGGAAGGAAGACTTCCTCCTCTGAAACACAAGCTCTAGAAGTGGTGTTGTGAACCCTCACTGCAACACCCTGCAACACAACGTTATACTGCTGCAGAAATAGCGTTGTAGCTGAAGGAGGATGCTTGGCCTCAAGCCTGGATGTGAGTAAAATCAGTACAATCTCCTTCAAGAGGCCTCTCAAGAGAGGAGAAGGATTCCTAAACAGGGGATCCTTGTGCTAAGAAGCACAACAAATCTTGCTAAATAGCAAGAGAATGCAGAATAGTCTAAACAGACACATCAAATTATCATTCAGAAGATGCTTTGCTATGGTTGGATTTCCCTCCTTTTATACATGTGTGAGCCTTCTTGCCTTGGGCCCCACTCAATTAGGGTTTCCTCCACCAAGGAATCTTCCTCCCACTATTTATGCGTTGTCTCACAAGATGATCTCCACCTCCTATTCCAGCGCTGTTGACTTGGTCAAACTTGACCTTGTCCACATGAAAAAGTCCCTGTTCACACATGAAGGTGTGAAATCCAGCTTATATGTTGATCCCCTTTCACATTATGAGGGATTTTATTCATGTTTTTATTATGCATGGGCCTCCTTACCCATTTATTTATCTCCTAAGTGAAAACAACAAAATTTAATATTCCAATTTGCTGCATGAAAATTTTGGAATATTACACTATTTTTCCAGGGTGCCTCTAGCTTCCCATGGAAAAACTAATCCTCTTCTTCCTCTTTGATACTTCTCCAACAGAGTCTAGAACCAAAATTTCTACATACATGCAAGGGTTCACAATCACAATTATCACCTTTGTTTCCAGATATTTATTTCTCTAATTCTGATGACTCAGCTTGGGTATGAGTTATTTTATTTATTTCTATTTTAGTACCCGGAAGCTAGGTCAATATGGAAGGTTTTGGTTGGTGTTTTGTTTTAAATAAAATAAAACATATATCATTGTAGGAAGGATTGTTTTCGTCAGAGTCCGCAAACAATACCACAAGGGTTTTAACCTCTTCTTCTTCTTTAATAATAGTTATCTTCTACCTAGCATTTCAGGCCTGGATAGAAAGTAATAGTATAACAGCCTTCTGAGATCTTCTTTCATCATATGTAAAGAAAATAAACACAAATATATTAGCATATTTATTTACAATAAATATCACACTGAGATTTCCACTTACACATAGGTAAAAATAATAATAGAATTCACAAATCAAGTAGAAATACTTATCTATTTTTTATTAGCCTATCAGAGAAATAGAATCAGGGTAAGACTTTTCTATCCTCCCAACCAATGAGACTGGTGATTATGTCCATGTCTCCCCCCAAGCCTCTTTAGTTTCCAGGGTAATCAAAACAGAAAACTTTCTGTGACCACAAGATCCTAGGTCCAATCCATAAATTCTCTTGGGGTTTCCACTAGCTACAGCCAGCTCAAGAAGACCCCCTTTATAGTAAAATTGTTGCTTGCATAACGTCCTATCACAAGCACTCTTTCCTCCTCTTTCCTTTAGCCACTCGTGGCCTCATCCAACCGAGAGATTTCTTTTTAATCCCTTAAGGAAAGAGATAATTGTCTAACTACCTGGAAACTAAATATTTATTTGAAGTTTTTCCCTATCATTTCTCTGAATTGGCATAATTTTTAAAATAAATAAAATAATATATACATTTTTATATTTAAGTTCTTTTACCAACCTCTACCAAACCGAATTACCAAACCTTGCATAGTAAAAGGTGAATGGTGTTTCTTTACATGACCAAGGGTGTTACATCTTCCCCCACTTGAGTGAAACACCATCCTCGGTGTTTACTTCTAACCCATCAACATATTGGGATATGCATTGCACATAAAGTATTTTTCTTCATCTTCCCAGGAAGCTCACCTAGAGGAAGTGCTTCCACCTGGATTATTCCGCCTTGACCGTCCTATATTCAAAATCATTGACATTATTTTCCATCTATTAGAATTTGAAAAGCATATATATAATCATTTCAACTTTATTAAAGGCACCATTAGTTTTTATTTATGTATTCAACAAGGGCCATAAATATACATCACAACCCATCCAAGGTTAGCAACATCTTTATAGGCTCATTAACAATAACAATAATTCCTTCTTACTTACCCAATGGCTTAGTCAATCAAAAATATTCCCCCTTATGGTTTCACTATAAATTTCAGATCATGATAATACAAATTCCATTGACACTATGTACTTAGTGGTGGTAACATTTAGATCCCATTTACAATTCCTACCTTTTATGATAGATTGTCATTGGTGTATTATCTATTGGGTAGTATCACACTTATTTTAACTTAATTCCAAATGCTACATATGAATTAATGGTGCATGGAGTAAGGTTTAGGATAAACTCCTTTTTCCCGCCATGATTAAGGCGGCTACATGGTTGTCTAGTTTGTTCAATGCTTACTTGTTTGTAATACAAAACCAACCTGATCAGTCATTTAATTAACTATCACATCAATCCGTGCCTTATATAGATCTAATAACCTTTATTTTTTTATATAATTTATCTGTTTACAATGTCACATACACATAATACCATACGTAATACACATATGCACATTTACAACATGTGCACGTAAACACATCACTCAAGAATTTGCACATTTTTTTACGGAAATAAAAGCCTACGGATAAGTATGCTTTCCTTAAGTGTGGTTTTGCACTTAGAACAACAGAAAGAAAGATATCTGACCTTTTCCTTAAAATTAATAGATAAAGGGTGAGAAACCTACTTGTAATCTATTCGCTTTCCCTCGCCTCCCTCCATCGCTTTCGTCGCTCTCAATCCAACTTAACTTGCTTTATTGATACCTACCATGGCAAACAAAAGACATAAAACAACATAAAGGAAATATGATCTATTCAAGTTAAACAAATTGAATTGATTAAATTCATAAATACACATATAAGATCATTAACACGTGCATTAGGAAAGGAACAAATGTCTTTATTATGAAGTAGAAGGAATAGTAAATTTGATCGATTCGTTGTCACTCATCCAGCTTGAGTCCCATCCTCATCACATCGAGTATCAACAATCCAACAACATCATAGTACATGCACAATACCTTCAAGGGTTGATATCTAACCAGCATAACTCTACTTAACACAAATTCTTTCTCTATTGTGCACTATGCTCAGTGCTCTATTTATAAGTAGATGAAGGTAGTTTGATATTAATGAATCATTGAATGGATTTCCTAAAAATGGATGAAGAGGTTTCCTTTTTCATGGGAATAGGAGGATAAGAGGTTTAATGACTTCGTGGGTTCCATATTCGAAGCTATCAGATGAGGTGAAAGCTGGAATAACTTATAGAAGCCACTAGAGGTTCGAAAGATTCCCGAAATACAATGAAAAATTTGCTCCTAGTCAACCAACACACTCTAAATTGGGCCTATATCCTATGTAATGTAGCCTTGCATGGGATTATATGCTCTGGAAATTAATTATAGCTGTCTAGGGGTGCGTTGATGGCTCAATGGGGCACTTCAACTGGCATCTAAGAAGTGAAACTTTCATGAAGGCATACAACCAATGTGCTGAATTTTTTAGGGCATGTAGCAACTAATTTAGAGTATGATACACCCTAATGAAAATTGATTTATGTTTTGGGATGATGCCCAAATTGACCTATAACAACTAACCCCTAAAGAATGAAGTAAAAAATGATAATGTTGAGTGATTTTCTTTACGATGTGATGAGGAGGAACAATAGCGGATGACGAACTACATCAATTACAATAAATTACATCATGATATCTGTCCATCTTGTACATGAATTGCTAAGGGAGGCATATCCCATACTCATCACATAAACTATCATAATCATCAAAAAGTCGTCTACAGATATATACTTGTCTATAGATATAGACCCATGATAAGATGACCATAGTAAAAATTATTTGGTACTACTTCTAAAATCGCAGCCCAGATGGATGAAACTAGATCCAGGGTCTTCTATCTCATTCACTCGATCCCTCAAAGTACAATTCTAACCATGTGAAAATGTGATATGAAGTTGAAAATGGGAAGACACCACCTGATTACCAGCCAATAATGTGAGCCGCTAACAGACGCGAGATAAACCACCATTTATGATAATTTCTCTCAAGGAACCGTAGTACATTCTTCTTGGTGTGAATAGATGATTTGATGTTGAAAAACATACAAAGTCTTTTGGTCAAAGGCCTTTTATGTTAACCTATCGGTGGAACCAAGAAACCTGTCGTTGATGTAATCAAGCTCCAAGGTACTAAAATGTTGTTTCTAAGTCAACTTCTCGGATGATGAGCTAATGTATATAGGAAGCGACTCATCGCAGGAGGGCATTTATGTTTCCCCCATCAACGACACAAAACAAGAGTAATGATTTTGGAGACAGAATGTGACTGATAAAGCAATGTTCAGGGATGTTGGTCATGAAATGAAGGTTTATGAGTATTTCAAAGGATGAGGAATAACTGAGTGGCTTCTCTTGAACATATCAGCAACACTGAATGAATTGGAAGCATTTGACCTAAAACCAAAGTGACGGATTGTTTGATAGACCATAGGTATGATAGACAGTCAAGCAGATTACCCAACCCAAAAATCATACAGATGAAGTGAGTAAGTGCCATGTTCAATAGTGATTTTCTATCATAAAGTGCTTTATCCCTTTCCAATTTTCCCCAATCATTGCTGACCAGTACCTCTTCATTTTTAACAAGCTTGAGGAGGATAACATATGCTTGATGTATATCCACCTTTGGGTGAATCCATCGCTATTTGATGCTTTAACGAGTCTAGCGAAGGTGACACTCGATCTTGTCATGATGGAAAAGTCCATTGCTATTTTATGCTTTAACGAGTTTAACGACAATGAGAATGTGGTCCTTTTTCATGTTTAGAGAGTTTGAAAAAGGGACTAAAATAAATCTCCACAAGTTATTTTTCATATAATAGTCCCTCAGATCCAAAAAAGTGTAAAATAATACCTAAGAGAACCTCCTAGCCATGTTCAACTAGGGTTTTCAATTTTCGTAATCATAATCTATCTCAGTCTAAAAAAGGGTTAAACTTATACTATGTAGATGTCATTTCAATTCCTTTTACGAGCTTGAAAGGACAAGTGCTCAGAAATATTTTCATATTTTGAAAGTCTGAAAAGAGTTGAAAGAGAACTCCAGATGGGTTCCTTTTTCATATTTAACAAAGATCAAAAAAGAGATAAAAGTGTGCTTTGAGTTCCTTTTTCATGTTTAAAAAAGCTTGAAAAAGAGATAAAAGTGCCCTTTGAGGTCAAAATTTCATTTCACGATCATGCAGAGTGAACTCACCATAATTCACCTGTAAACCTGCTCAAAGAACCATCAAATGGATTAAAAATACTTGTTTCATAGTAAAAATGGGTAAAAACCATATTCATTTCATTAAATATGCATAAATTAATAAAAAATACCATTAAAATAAGAAATTACCAAATCATTTTCACCATTTGACATTTACCATTCAAACTATAGTGCTCTGAGCCTGTTTTACCCTCAAACTTCAACGACTGATTGCGATAGATTCTGTGGATCATTTCTCATGTTGTCCAGACCAGTTAGAAGATCTTACCCTCCCCTTTCTATTGGTTGCATTCTTTTTCAGTTTCATGCATTTTTTTAGGGTTTTATGGATCCTAGGGTAAATATATAACGCTCTAGGGCCAACGCACCCTTGAATGTCGAAGAGTGTGTTGCAAAGAGGTTATAAAGAATGATAGTTTCCATGTAACGCTCTGTCTTCCACTCAGGAGTGCGTTGGGAACAATTCATAAAGTTGTGTCATGTTTTATGCCCAAAATTTCTCCAGTTTTCTGCATGGAATGGATCCTAACTAAGCCTATGGTGTGATTATAGACTTTTATCAAATCAGGATTTTGATTACATTGCAAGAAAGAGAACATGAAGAACAGGATATGGTTTCCATAAATTATCCTTGCACCATGAGACCCCTTAGAGACTGTGGGTTACTCAAGTAATTCAGATTGTCAAGGATGAGGCAACACATGGAACTATTGCAGTTCTTGATCTGTTCATGGGACCCGGCACTACAGGAATTTCACATTGGGGACAAAGTGCTCCCAATATTGGTATATGACATTTACTTTCTGACAGGTTTGTCAAGACGTGGTGCCCCCATTTCCCTTGTGGGCTCCATCCATGGAGGTGAAACAAAGAAGGACTACATTCGACGGTTTTGTCAACCAGGAACTGGGCCTAGCAAACATGGAAAGATAAATATAAAATATGTACGTGATATTCCTTTGCAAATTCTCCTATTCACTATCACAAAGCTAGCTGGCACCGTGACACTACATGTCTCGAACAGATCATACATGCAATATGCACTTGAGTGTATCGATCCAACTGTGTTCAATTGGGTTGAAGTAGTAATCCTTCAGATGAAAGAAAAACTAACCAAGATAAAAAGTGGTAAGACCAAAAATTTCAGGTATGGGTCAATTTTGATCACTTTTTTTTGGAGCAAGTTCCATTGATGTAGCCACAACATGTGACACTAGGATTAACTAGTCCTAGAGATCCATGGATGCAGCGCTACGTTGAGGTCATGGCTAGACATGCTAGTCAGTCATCAATCTCGTTTTCCACTTCATTCTTCAGTTGGCTCCGAAGACAAAATATCTTCATAGACAACAATCCATATGCAAGGATGGATTTCCGTAGAGATCCAGATTTGATTTTACTAGCCAACACTCAATGGGGTGTTATAGGTAAAATGTTGACCATGTTTGTCATTTTTTGGGGTTTTTTACACACACACACACACACACACATATATATATATATGTTTCCAAGACTAAACTAAAAAGGTTTTATGTGTGCAAATGTAGTAATGTTTGACCAATGGTTTGTACACAGTAGGTGGGAGAACCAACAGACAAGACTGTCGGAAGAGAAGTCCTACAGGATTTGGATTTAGCTGAGACTCTTTCTAATTTGCAGCAGCATGTGGAGGGATTGACTTTGGGGATACCAGAGGTCTGGATCGAGGAGTTACTTATGAGGTTGCAGTGCCATACCATTGGTGTGCTTAGCCATTGGATGAGTATATTGCGCATGATAGCCCAAACAGTAACCTGTTATCATGGGCATCACTAGGTTTACTTATATTATGCTATGTCTGTATACATTTTGAGGTCATATGACCAACGTGTCTTGGACAAATTTTTGTAAAAAACTCGATATAAATCTATTTTAATTTCAGTCTTTTTCTCTGATTATGTGCAATCCTATTCAATTGTATGATGTGAATTGAAAATACATCTTTACATATGTTGCAAATGTATATTTAACACATAATTCGCCAATGAATTAACCAGAGTGTTAAATTTTATGGAAATATGTTGATAGTGAATGTAATCAAAATGTCTTTCCAAAAGACGAACTCTAAGGAACATGCAATGAATTTCCAGATCTCGGCAATATAGACGACAATAAGCTGTAGTACGATAAGTTTTGAGTCCATCCTGATGATGATGTGGCGAATGCCAAGTGAAATGGCATCAAAGAGTAGTTCGATCAACCTGCTATACTCATCGATATTGTTGGTCGATCGACTGATACAAATCCCTTGGAATCTCACTACCTCACCATTTGGAGCAAATATGGCCCATGCTGCAGAGGATAAATTCTGAGTATTAGATTAGCACCATCAGTATATCTAACAAATGGTTATGAAGATTCTGACATCTGCAAAAAATGCAAAGCAAATTACTAACCACATGAAAAACTCTAAAAGGCACATTGCTACACAAACACAATCAAAGCATATAATACAGAGTTTACTATGCAAAATCATGCATAGTAACTTTTAATATACATCCCATTTCGAGGCTGTGACAATGGAATTCCATCATAATATACCAACTCTTAGGCACCCTTAGCCATAATGCGCTTGACAATATTGGGGCCATGCCATAATTCAAATTTCTCTGTTCTTATCTTATCATCTTCCTGATCATAAAGCAAGACTAGGTCTCCTTATGAGAAGGTGTGAGGCTCGACATTGCGGTCATATTGCGACTTGATTCATCTCTTATGTACTTCGTTGGCCAATGCAGCTTCATGACACGTTTCATGTAGATGGATGAGATCTAAAATAAGTGCCTCTTTTTTCAGAAGTGTCAGGTAGTAGGTCAATCACAAGTTTCAATGATGGTATTTTGCACTGTATCAGTAAGATAACTTCCAAACTGTAAACCGGCTGAAAGGGAGTGAATCTAGTCACATTTCTCACCGAGGTTCCATATGCCCACAAAGCTGAGTATAGGATCAAATGCCAATTTCGTTTATGAACCCCAATCATGGGTTGAAGAATACACTAAAGAATATTTTTGATAGCTTCAACTTGTCCATTCGCTTACGGATAATAAGGGGTATAACTATCATGTGAAAATCCTAACTTGGCAGTCAACTCATCCATCATGTGATTGCGAAAATGTTTTCCATGATCTGTAACTATGTCTTGCAGTACACCAAACCATGAAACCACATGGTTAAAAAAGAACAATGAGTTGTCTGTCTCGTGTTGTTGAATGTAGGCATCGCCTCGGCCCACTTGGAAAAATAGTCAACGGCGACAATAATATACCCATGCCCCCCAGCCGAGCGGGGGTTACATGTCATGAAGTCAATGCCCCATTTCTCAAATGGTCCAACAGTGATGACCGGATGCATTGGTGTTGGCGGCAAGCTGGTTTTATGATCAAATATATGGAAAGCATGATAACTTCTAATCGAGATAATGCAGTCGCGAAATATGGTAGGATAGAAGCAACCAGCACGAAGAATCTTCTGTGTGGTAGCATAGCCAGAAAAATTTCCACCGCATGCACCTGAATCACAATAATTTAGTACTTTTTTGGCTTCCTCATGCATGAGGCACCTCCGTAAAATCATATCAACACAACGATGATAAAGTGTATCGTCGACGATCAGATAATATTTGGCTTCATGTCGAATACGTTGTTGTTGCGAACAAGAGGTATTGTGCTGAAAATTTTGGGTTTGGAGATAGATTATGAAATCTTCATACCATGGGTCAGATGACTCGATTAGAAACAAAGACTCGTCTGAAATTGATGGTTTCGTAGTAGGATCGGTACTACTCGAAGGAAGGTCACAAATAATCTCAATAAACACCAAAGACTTCTTTGACTTGGATTTGATGAATTCCAAATAAAACTCCTGCAAAATGATGATCCATTTTGAATACTTGCCCCCCAAAAATTGACGTGATAGAATCTATGTCATAGGGTTGCAATATGAAATTACAATGGTCTTTTGGGGCATGATATAATGGAAAAATATTTGTACATCTTGAATGGCTTCCAAAGCGAGCTTCTCAATGTATGTGTATTTAAATTCCATATCAATGAGATTACAACACAAATAATATATCGGGTTCAATCACATATTCTTCTTGGACTAAAACCATAGTGATGGTTGTATCTGCAGTGGCGAGATACAGGAAATATTCACTCTGATAATTTGGGAGATAGATTAATGATGCTCAGATCGGGGAATCTTAAAGAACACCAAAGGAATCTTGTGCAATCTCATCCCAATGGAAGGGTAACCCATTTTTCAAGAGTCAAGTAAATCCTTTATCAATTTTAGCATAGTTAGGAATGAAACTCCTTAGAAAGTTAGCCTTCCCTTGGAGTCTTTGTAACTGAAGTAGATTGGAAGGAGCAAGAAAATCAAGAATAGCCTAGAACTTTAATGGATAACACCGAATTCCATCTTTCGACACGACGAATCTGAGAAAATGACCAAAACCAACACCAAACACACATTTGTGCAGATTGAAGCATATTTTATAGTGACGACATCATAGAAATATCGCTCTTAGATGTAGCGGGTGGTCAGCCTGTTTTCATGAATGTGCAGGTAAGTCATCCAGATACGATTGAACTCTATGCTTGATGTCATGAAAATCATAATCCATTTCCCTCTGGAATGTGGCCCCAACATTATTTAAACCAAAATGGAGCTTGAAATAATCGAATGTGCCCGAGGGACATATAAAAGCCATTTTATATCGGTCCTCTGGGTGAATATTGATTTGATTGTAACCGGAGAATCCATCCATGAAAGAAAATATTTCACATTTGACACGTTCATCAATAATATGGTCGATAAATGAAGTGGGATAGTTGTATTTTAGACAAGCATGATTAACATCTCTATAATCGACACACACTCTAATTGTCCCATGTTTCTTCATGACAGGAGCAATGTTAGAAACCCAATCGGTAAGCGGAACAGGGTAAATGAATCCAGCACGCAAAAAAATTTCAACTTCTGCTTTAATGGAAATAGATTTATTTGGGTGAATAGGATGAAGGTGTTGTCGCATTGGCTTAACATCAGGATACATTTTAATCTCATGTTCAACAATGTTGGAATCGATACCTGTCATATCCTCATATGACCAAGCGAATACATCTTAGAATTCACGAAAAATAGTGCGGTAAGTGTCAAGTTCAAATGGAGAACAAGATGCATCGACATGAATTTTTTCTACAATACCTGTTTTGGTCGAAATATCTATAGAATTTATTTCTTTGATATTTGATGGGTGTCACTCAGAATTGACGTTGTGGATAGAATTCGTCAAGAAATCAACGAAAGTAGGGTGATATAGTTCAGATGGATTATCTTCACTGTAATATGGAAGATCGAATCATTGATGTGATTATTCCCATGGTTCTTCTCCTGGCATCATGGATTCCATAATGCTCTCATTAGTCGAGAATACGCGTGAAAATGAGTCAGAAGAAGTACCAAAATCCAAAGAAGGATAAACCCAAATCGTCAGTGACAATGGATTTGGATTGGTCGCATACGCCAAGAAAATTTATTGCTATGCTAGCTCAATTGGACTTAGCGGCGTGATGTTTCCCATCCTACCTACTTCAAAATCATTGGGAATCTTCCTTAAGTTAGATGAAGTGGAATATATCATATTGTAGGTATCTATATTAGCAATTTTTTCTGATGTCACAAGTGACGATAATGAAAAGGTGCCCATTAGGGAAGGATCCTTAAAGAGTCCTACACCAATTTTCTGAAGAGAAGGTGGGGGTCCATGAACAAATGGAATGCTTCCAGTTTTCTGGGAGCCAGAGGCGAAGAAAGGAGTTGATCAATAGCTGTGATACTTCCTTTATGGAGGAAGATGATCATACGAAAGTAGGTAGATACTACCATAGCCATAGCGTAAACCCATAGTCTTCCATGTAATATGTTGTAGTCAAGGGGTCCATCAATGACCTTAGCTTCAATAGTAACTGATTTACCCCCTAGTTCTACTTGCAGGTTACTAAGAATTCCACAAGGATTATATGTACGATCGTCAAAAGCTTTCAACATCATAGGTGATTGTGACAAAGTCAGAGAGCCAAGTGACTTCCAGCAACTCATTGACATGATACAAGTAGATGCGCCTTCATCAATGATAGTGCGATGAATGAGGCAATTCAGGACATGTACTTGAATCAAGAATTCTAACTGTGTTGGTAACTGTGGCACATAGCTATCATGATTAAAGACTACAAGATTTGAATCCGTCAGATCAATTCCACTGATTGCGAACAACAAAGCCTACTTCTGGGAGGGACAATTATGAAGAACCTCAAGCATTGACATAACATAAGGTGATTGAGCTAGGTCTTCTACTACATTACAATTTTGAGCTGCACGAGCTCAAGGGTTGAATTTTGATTTGTGAACTACTCCCTTTGGTGGATTTATTGTTAAATCTCGAAGGATAGGTGGTAGAGCCAAATTAGATGAGGTCGAAGTCGAAATGGTAGGTTGATTTGTAGCCTATACATTTGATGAAGACAACATATTATTGTAATATTTACTTTGAGTCGACACCAAAACATCAATTTTTGGCTTTGTGGCGGATAACATAAGAACTTGCGAAGTAGAAGCAGGATCTGTAGCAACCAAATGTGTTTCTGAGTTTGAAAAAGGATTTTTCAACACTGCAGATGTAGCAGAAGTCTTAAGAATCTTAGGGACTTTCGAGTGGTGAGGACAATATCGGGTAAAATTCTCCTTAATACATATCAAGCAAGGGTAACAAGTTTTTCGAAAAGAACCGGATGAATCAGATGATTTTTCCTACGGGGGTGAATTTGATTTCTTCTTATGTTTCCCCTTCTTCCTATTTCCTAGTTGTTTATCACTTTTTCCTTTGTCAGATGACACGACATGGATTTCAGAAGAAGACGCAGGATCAAATGCAATAGGGTTTTGATTTGAAACAACAACTGTAGGACCAGATAGTCGACTTGTTGTTAGAGCGCTAAAAGAACCAATCACACCATCACCGACATGAATGTTTTGGCCAGATGGAGCAGGAGGAACAATAAAATTTGGTCGTGGCACATTTGGAATCTTTTCATAGAGCGTGCCAAACTTAGTTTAAATCAGATCTAGATACTAGGCACGAGCAATGACTTGCTCTTTAGTGACAACACCGCCTTTGGCCACATCCTCGGTGATAGATGGAAACAAGGACTTAATAAATCACTCAGCTAAAATCTGATCAGGAACAAATGTTTTAACCATTCGACGATGATGACACCACTCATGTATATGATCTGATATATGAGTAGTAGTGGCCTATTTGAAGTTGGTAAAAAGTTTCGTTCCGGTTTCATATCTGATGGGTAACTGGAAGTGGGTTAAAAATGTAGTGGTTAAAGTTGTAAAGTTATCAAACAAAGTTCGTGGTAATTCAGTGTACCACTTCGCAGCTGGACTAATAAGAATTCGCTGGAAAATACGCAATCTAACAGAATCATCGTTTAAGGAGTTTGATGAACACCATAAATGATAAGTCATGACATGCATAGAGGGGTATTCTCCAGAACTTCCATTAAATTTAGGAATTTCCGAGGGTAAGTTATGTGGAATCACTGGCCACCAAGGTAAAAAATGAATGGGATCATTGATGAGATGATTTAAATCTGATAACGCTAAGGTTGCAATAAATAGAAACTGTCAATTAAGGTCAGGTTGAGCATAGCCATGATAAGATGGAATCGCCTGAGAAGTACCTTTGCATACCAACAAATGGGTTTTGTTGTTGGTAACCCAGATAGGGGTAGGCTTGCTTACCTGGTCTTGGATAAGCTTGATATAGTGGGAATGGTTTTTGTGGCTACCATGATCTCTGATAAAATGGTTTCCCTCCAGGATAATTCGGACCCGGTTGTGAATAGACAGGGCCAGTAGAAGCCTATGACAAAGGTAAACTAGCCTGCGGTTGCGAAATTACTGGTACAAATGGTTGTTGAATACCAGCCTGGGAAGACGGAGTCTGTAGACCTGAAACTTGAGAGTTAGGGGTGGAAGGACCTGCTTGTGCAGGCTGACCAACAACCATAGAATAAATGACAGACGTATTAGGCACAGATGAAACAGGTTGAACTGGTTGATATTGATACACAATTGTTTGCAGCTGAACATGAAAAGTAGGCTGCCATTGGAAAACAGGAATTACAACATATGATGGACCTAAATACGAGGGAGTACTTCCATATGGACCGAACATTTGTGGCCCCCCAGCACATGGAGTATAGGGATATTGCACATACTGACTTTCATATGATGGGTATCCAGCAGATACTGGATAAGATGGATGGTAACTGGACGGACCACCCTAATGTTGAGGGTCAGATTGTTCAGTACTCGTAATATATGAACCATATATAATTCCAGATGATGACATGAGCGAAATCCACGAAATAGAGGAGACACCAGAGTAGGTTCCATTTAAATCCTAGTAACCTAGTGGGACAGACAGACCAGCATAAAGATATTCCTTGGGTGTCGTCGAAAACATTAAAGATGAAGCAACATTAGATGATTTCGCAGCTATAATGTTTCTATAGTCTGGGATGTTGTCTTTGCCATGGTTAAATGACCCAAAAAATACTCTAATGAATCAATGTGAACTTGAGAGTGAACAGGATCAACAAGAGCAGTGTAAGGCCAAGGAGGAAAGGATGGATAAAGATGAAGCTTTGACCCAAAATGAGTTGGAGTCAAAGGCGATGTTTCTTCTTGTAGTATTTCCTCAATGGAAATAAAACTAGGTGGAAGTTCTTCACCGTCACACCCAAGATAAATGTTAGGCGGTAAACTCTGTGGTAAAGAGTAAGACTTGATGGTTACAGATGGTTGAGGATCAAATGCTTACACCGGAACAACTTCTTGTTTTTTGACTTCGATATCAACTTCTAGATTGACTTCCAGTTGAAAAAACTTGGGTTCAGGATTTACCGTTTCACTGGATTTAATTTCAATGTCCTCGGGAAACTGTGAGATTTTCGTCTCGACAGTAGTAGATAAATCAGGATCAGTCGAAATGACATGAGACTCGGTACTCAAAGGATCATATGTCTCTGGTATATCAGATGATGTAGCACCAAGATTTCCAGAGGTACCAGAATCGGTAGGGCGAGCACACCTTCGTCTACAAGGAGTAGCTTTTTGCAGTAACAGAGGTTTATTCGATGTCCTACACGAACAATGGGAAGGGGTTGATATTCTTCCATTATTTTTGATTGATTTATAAAAAAATAAATAAACAAAAATAGGGTAATTCTAGGTAAAAGGTTTACCAAGAAACTGTGAACTACAATATACTTCCTCAAACCAAGGACTTATTAAACGTGTTGGAAATTTCCCTGAATGTTGTGTTCAATGTATCACAGGTACAAGGCGGCCGACTCGGTTGTATATGGATGGTAAGAAACCTAAATTTTTCGTCCCAAATATACACAAAGGTACGTGGAGGCCAAATCCGTATTAGCATTGTCTAATGAGAAACTGCACAGTGAGAGCATCCCCTTATACTTTTCTTACTATAACATCTCCCGATATACTCGAAAGTACGTGGACGAGCTCTGATATACTTACGTATGTGGAAATAAGTATCACACTTGGAATGTATCGCAAACAATTAACAATAGATGCTATGTTTAATGATGCCACAACACCTCTTCTAACCTAGACCTCTAAATGTTATCGTTAATGTTACAATGCTTCCTTAGATAAATTCAGATAAATTTTATGTTGATCTTGATTATTAGTTTGTATATCAGGTTCACCGCGAGATGTATTGAACATTCCTAGAATGAAATTAGAATGATAAGAAATCGTTTCAAATTTATTTTTGACAATGAAAAACTAGCTATTAGGGATAGATAAATCAGATTGTATGCAATCAACAATCAGCACATCTAAATGTAATTTTTCCCAAAACTATTCCTTAAGCAACACTCACAATCCCTATATGCAAATGCATATTTTTCTTTTCATTTTACTTTAAGTTTAGATTAACGAAAAAGAAAATAATGCACAAACAATCACTCAAAACTTTCAAGAGAAACGAAGACTGAAATGAAAATTCCTCTTTTATAAAATAATGAACTGATTAAATGTAAAATTTAACTTTGGAACTATTCAAAAATGATAAATAAAACACAAAGAAACATTGATATAAAAAAATCTAAAGTGAGGCAAGAAGAGTAAAGGAAAACTGGTCTCTAGAGGAAATCAATCAATCAAAACTTCAGCAAGCAAACAATGACATGAATTGGAAAAAGACAAAAGAGATAGATTTTGGTTGGTCACAGGGGCAATGCACCCCTGAGTGGGAGACAGTGCGTTGCAGAGCATTGTCCCTAAGCTAGCAGTGTTATGCAGAGCACTGTGTCAAGACCAACTGTGCGTTGGTTCCAGAGGACTCTCTAAAAAATCAACCAAACACACTACTTTTGCTAAGACACATTGAAATGACCGAAAATAAGCAGGTAAAGTCTACTAGGTGTTGCTGGACAAGGAAAAAACCACCAGCGATGATCCGTCGATCCCTAGTATGGTTTCCAATTTTTTTTACGGAAATACAAACCTACGGATAAGTATGATTTCCCTAAGTTTGGTGGTGCACTTAGAACAACAAAAAGAAATACATTTGACATTTTCCTTAAAATGACTATATAAAGGGTGAGAAACCTACTTGTAATATGTTTTCTTTCTCTCGTCTCCCTCTGTCACTTTCATCGCTCTCAATCCAACTTAACTTTCTTTATTGATACCTACCATGGCAAACAGAAGACAAAAAACAACATAAAGGCAATACAATCTATTCAAGTTAAACAAATTGAATCGATTAAATTCATAAATACACATATAACATCATTGACATGTGTATTAGGAAAGGAACAAATGTATTTATTATGAAGTATAAGGAAGAGTACAACTAGTTGATCAATTCATTGTCACTTATCCATCTTGAGTCCCATCCTCATCACATCCAGCATCAACAATCCAGAAACATCACAGTACATGCACAATACCTTCAAGAGTTGATATCTCTCTAGCATAACTCTACTTAACACAAATTATTTTGTGCACTATGCTCAATGCTCTATTTATAAGTAGATGAAAGTAGTTTGATATTAATGAATCATTGAATGGCTTTCCTAAAAATGGATGAAGAGGTTTCCTTTTTCATGGGAATAGGAGGATAAGAGGTTTAATGACTTCATAGGTTCCATATTCAAAGCTATTAGATGAGGTGAAAGTTGGAACAACTTCTAGAACCCGCTAGAGGTTGGAAATATTCCTGAAATCCAATGTACAATTCACTCCAAGTAAACCAACGCACTCTAAAGTGGGCCTAGATCCTCTTCAGCGCAGCCTTGCATGGGAGTAGATGCTCTGCAAAGTAGTTACAACCATCTAGGGGTGCGTTGGTGGCTCAATCTGGCACCTCAACTGAAATCTAAGCAGTGAAAATTTCATGAAGAAAGACCACCAATGTGATGACTTGTTTAGGGCATGTAGCAACTAATTTAGAGTATGATAGACCCTAATGAATACTGATCTGTGTTTTGGGATGATGCCCAAATCGACCTGGAACACACATTATCATGAACATATCTTTTTTTATAGTTTTGTTTTTCAATGTCAACATAGAGCTTCCTTTTACACGTTATCCATATGTAGTCTTCACTTTTTTGTTTTGTTTTGATACTCCAATGGACCCTAGAAACCGTGTCAAATGTAATGTCTCTTCTATAATATTATCATGTCCACAATACATTAGTACATGTTAAATTATAAGTGAGGGTTAAGAAAATTCCATCTTTTCCATTTCATCATCCTTATTTCCCTGAACTCAACCAACCTACCTGGATGTCACATTATTGCTTGCTAATATCACCTTGCCCATGTGTTGCGTAAAGCTATCATTTATGAATTGTTTTCAGTACTATTCCTATGGGTCTTCCATTTTTCTGTTTCTAAAATAAATCATAATATCATTATCATTGTCACCACTAACTTTATAGGCTCATAAACATTTTTTTTAGTATGTTATTTCAATAAATTATTGTAACACCCTATCCTATCTAATCGTCACACTGCAGGGTTGATGAAATTTTCAGAGATGGAACTCTTCTATAACACATAATTACTCGTTTCACACCTTTCTCCTCTTTAAGAATGTCACATACCATGCATATGTCATAATCCTTTAAGTTTAGGTTTTAGACTATGAATAAGTCAATTATTGACCATCTACCTTCAAGGGAATCACAAAATATTATTTCATTGTTAACAACCCTGAGGGTCAAACCTGCTTCTGATAGACGCATGATTTTAGTCAGTCGTAACTTACAACAATCAGTATATATATACTCTTGGTATTCCATATTTCAAATTCAGTTTTTTCCCATACTAAAATTCAATACCTTCTACATTGTGTTATACTTTATTTTACTTGAAATAGAGTTTTTTTTTGGGGGGGCTTATTCCATCATCATCCTTAGGGAAGTTTGCGTCCATTTTATTATGTACGTATTTTTCTTGGTACCAAAGTACTCAGCTTAAAATTTATCTCTTTTACACTGGTAAGCACATTGACTGTGTCACTCTCATTATGTTACTATGATATAAATCTTTCTTCCATGTCAATCCTCAATATATTGTTTACTTCATTCACAACAATTTATTTCACTTCCTTCGATCTGTAGGGTCCTATGTATAGCATTTTTACCACAATTTGAGAATATCTAATTTTCTTATTATACCCTTCATAGAGTAATCATAATTACTTCCATCATATCACCATTTCTTTCTTTTTTTTAAGTTTTCAAGGAGGACTTCCTTACCCTATCCCCAGGAGGGCCTACAACCTCTAGGTATCATCACAATCTCATGATATCATTATGTCACAACCTATCATTAGCAATTATTTCAATTCACCATACTTATGACATATATTATTCTTGTCCTTTCTTCAAGTGGATCCAGTTGTTCTTGTTCACATGTATTATCTAGCGGTGGTTTAATTCAATTAGTTTCCTTTATCTCATAATTTTCCTTCCAAACTCTCCCAAGTAGGTCATTGATGTTAGAATATTAAAAAAATCACTGTAATTATTCGGGCATATTCTGGTGTATTACACACATGGGTTTATCTCAACTTTCTTCATGGGTTTCACCTCCCCCTTCTATTTGGCAAATTATTGGTTAAGGTGTTCAAAATTACATAGGGCTTTATATATATATGTATTCGCACCATGATGAACTAGTACCTTGACTAGAATTTTGAACATATGTATGGAATTTTTTATGATTCATAATTAATTACATACCATGCATTATCGTTTCTTTTTTCAAGGCTTCTACTGCTTCCACAACCAGCATTACATTTTTTATTTATATTTTTTTTCGAAACCATAAGAATGAAACCACCAATTATTACACATATAAGTTTAATATACAACCTTCCCATGCTAAGTTTTATGCCCAAAATAAATTTTGGCACAAGTTTGTGATTTAATTCACAAACGACATATTTTCCTCATGCTTATCCACGGTTTATCCACACACCAACGTTTTCTCACATCTTGTTAAAATCTCTTCTATGCACTACTTTCAATGCTCCATACCGAAGGCATGTACTAAATATTCCCTTATAAAAGTTTCATGAAAATTTTCCCTTACTGTTTATTATCAACCATAAAATTCAAACTTACTTGTGCTAGCCTGTTATTATCGCACTGAACTTACTTCTTGAGTTACAACTTGTAACATGGATATTTAAATCTTTGTTGTCATCATTGTCAATTTCGACCATGTTACTTAATTTGGTGAGAAGTATTCCAACCTTTCCAATCGATTACCCAAGATAACGCCACTGCCCCATATTTTACATACATATTCGTAATATTACAATGTATTATTTTAAATGTTTCACAGTGTTGCTATAGTCTTCCCCTTTTCAACTTTCTTCCCAAGCACAAGATATCTCTCGTCTTAGAACTCGAGAGCCTATTTATGCCATCTAGTACTTCCTTCCCTCATTAACTCCTCCCAAAAGATTTCAGTGGGTAAGGGTACCCCAATAATTCAATTAATTTACCAGAGTACTCCACCTATGGTAATTATAATTTGATTAATATAATTTTTATTGTATAATAGTAATGTATGCCAAACACTGAAAGTTAGCTAAAAAATTTACTATTTATTTGTGTGGTTTCCTTATATCGTTTTCTTGTATATTATTCATTGATGGTGAATTATGATAATCAATTGGTATAACGTGTTGACCTGCTGATCTCGTAATTAGACCATATATTAACTTAGATATCTCCTATGTTCCAAATTTTTTCCTTCTACCTTTCAGAGAAGCTTCTCGACTACCTTTTCACCAAGCATTAGAGTGACAAGTGGCATCTATAGAATTAACAGATGTTAGAAATTTCTCCGTTGATTTTTGAAGTTGGTGGAGTTACTTATTTTCTTGTTTCTTTGATTCTATAGAAATTTTATTTTCTTCCTCATTCGTTAAGAAGCTTAATACATTACTTTAGTGGTATTCAGGCTCATAGGCCATATTTTTTAACCCTTCAACTCTGATACCACTTGTAACATGTATCACTATAGAACTCCTAAGTTTAAAAAAAATAACAAAATAACAAAATTTTACCAACAATACTTAATTTATGGTCAATATGAGTCTTTCCCTTTCATACGTTATACAATAGTTCAATTATTAAATACTTCATGGATCTAGGTTACACATTGTATATATAAATATTATACAATAATACAAATTTAAACCATGTTTCATAGGCCTTATCCAAAGTACAGATAGAAAAATACTTTTGAACATTCTCAAAGTAGGTTTCCACTAACAAGTGTTGATCATGAGATGACTGGCAGGTGAATGCATCTTTGACATTGGATGGGAGGTTGTCGATCCAATGTTTTTCATTCATCCAAAGATGTATAGCATAACTAACCCCACCCCCACCATCATCCAGTCTCCATTTTCTATGTCTCTTATGCAAAGTCAAGCTCTAGAATTTCCTTTGTTCCAGCTCCCACCATGGGTCAAAGATGCAATCATCACTCCTCGATGAGGTATTTTTCACCCCACTTCCACTAGTTAACACATAACTAGCTTTATTTTCCTTAACAATTTTCTTACTGGTTATTAATTGCAGTGGATGTACACAGGTGAGTCCCCAGTGTCAGACTCTGCCCCTTCACTCGTGCACACTGCACTTGTGGTATGGGGTTACAACGGTGACATTGGGTTCTCTCACAATTTTCAAACATGATTTTTATTGTATTTTCCCAATATTTATGGTAAGATATTCGAGCTGAAGACTTTACTTATGTTTTACCACCACCATGGTTTTCATGTTTCGCGGTATCTAAGATTTGTCTACGCCTTATTACAGGTATGTACAATGCATGAATTGTTTACAAGGTTCGACTGAGGGTTGCTTACAACACTACCATCACACAGGTAAATATGTCGCTCCTTAGGGTTAACCTTCTCCATGGGTGTTCTTGAATAAATCTTGGCTTTTTTTTTCTTCTAGGTCTTCACTAATCCCATTTCAGTGATTGGCCATGGTTTTTTCTACTCTACGCCACCCTCTCATAACACTATTTACATAAATTTGGAGAAGGCATAACTTCAATACCATATTTTTTATCTTATCATGAATTATGGGTTCCACCGGTTGGGGGATTCTTAAGGGAATTTCCTTGATTAGATGAGGAGTACATTGTTGTTTCCTTTTTGTTGTTGTAGGAATTTAGGTTTAATGTTTTAATGATGAGGATTGTATAAACAATATTTTTTTTTAAAAGACTGAGCCCTGGTCTAAGCATTGTAATTAATGGTCGACCCTCCCAGCTTGTATTTTACTGCATTTTCTTATTAGCTTATAATGAAAGTTGTTGCTGACGATTTCACCTTTTTTATACATTTTTTGTGGTAATCTTGTCATTTATTCCTCTTCTCTCAATGAGTTTTGTAATTAATTTTTCTTGGTATTATGATGCAAATTTTTTAACATGATACATCTGGATAAGTTATGTTTATTTCCAAAATGTTTGTAGTTGGCATTGCATGTCTAAGTTTCTCAATAATCAAATCTTATGAGGGTTTTGATGTTTTTGGTTCAGTATAATTTCCGTTCCTCGAATATATCACATATGAATGTTTTATTTAATTACTATTTAGTAGATTCAATATAAAAATATCATAACAAATTTCTCAACCCAATTCCCTATAATTTTTCTTCTTGCTCACTCGATAGTGACTAGGATCTGAATGACCAGGACCTACCCATTGTCCTTCAGGTGATTTTATAACTAAGTGATTGATTTCCAGACTTCCTATGCAAGCTTTATACTTGTAACCTTAAGGCTTAACCGGGAATCTTGTTACCCACCATGTGTCCCTGCTGTCTTTTAATTTGGGGTGAATCGACCCTCCTAGGATTTTACCCATTCAAATCAAATTCTTATGTATAAGCTACGTTTTTTTGGTAATATTTGTTCACCCCGAGTCTCTGAACATAGATATGGCTATGTAAATTATTTTTCAATTCACTGGCTACAGAGGGATAAACTAAATTCTGTTGTAATTTTTTTAACTGGGAAAAGGGATTGTTTTCCCAAGGATCCTCTAGCTTCACACAAAAAAATAACATTCTCCGGCAGAGTCTTAGAAAAAAAATTCTATGTACATGCAAGGGTTCACAATGACAATTATCATCTTTGTTTCTAGAGATTTTTTTCTCTAATTCCGACTGCTCGTCCTAGGTCTAAGTTATTTCTTTACTTTATTTGTTTTAGTAACGAAAATATAGGTCAATATGGAAGGTTGTGGTTGGTGTTTTGTTTTAAAGAAAATAAAACATATATCACTTTAGAAAGGAGTATTTTCGTCAGAGTCTACAAAAAATACCAAGATGGCTTTAACCTATTCTTCTTATTTAAGAATAGTTAACTGCTACCTAGCATTTCATGCCTAGACATAAAGTAATAATATAACAACCTTTTGAGATATTATTTCATCATAAGTAAAGAAAATAGACACATAGAGATTACCATATTTATTTACAATAAATATCACACTGATATTACCACTTATAAATAGGTAACAATAATAACATAATTCACAAATCAAGTAGCAATACTTATCTATTTTTTATTTTCCTATTAGAGAAATAGAATTAGGGTAAGACTTTTCTAACCTCCCAACTGAAAATAATGGTGATTATGTCCATGTCTCCCCCCGAGCCTCTTTAGTTTCCAGGGTAATAAAAAAAACAAAATTTTTGTGACCTCAAGACCCTAGGTCCAGTCCAGAAATTATCTTGGGGTTTCCACTGGCTACAATTAGCTCAATAATACCCCCTTTTCATTACAATTGTTGCTTGCACAACGTCCTATCACAAACACTCTTTCCTCCTCTTTCCTTCAACCACTGGTGGCCTTATCCAATTGAGAGATTCCTTTTTAATCCCTTAAGGAAAGAGATAATAGTATAAATACCTGGAAACTAAATATTTTATTTGAAGTCTTCCCCCTTCATTTCTCTGACTCGGCATAAATTTTAAATTAAATAAAACAATAAATAATTTTTTATATTTAAGTTCTTTTACCAACCTCTACCAAACCGAATTACTAATCCTTGCACAGTAAAAGTTCATGGTGATTATTTACATGACCAGAGGTGTTACAAGAGAATTCATGCATGGTCTTATCAAAACAAAATGCGAGAAAAGATACAAAATAAAACATGACGCAACATAAAAGAAAAAAACATATGAAAAAAAAGTAAAGACTAATAAAGAGAATGCATAAAAGAAAACTCAAAAGAAAAAGGGAAAGCATGAAAAGTTCTTTAATGCACTCCAAAAGTAACTAAGATGTATATAAGCAAAATAATAGAGCTAAACCTACATCCCAATCTGTCTAAACTAAAAGGTCGGGATTATGTGAAATCGAATTTCCAATGTATCCATGAGAGTTGCACCCAACCTGCAAACATAAAGATATTCACGATTAGAACCATTACAATACAATTTGAAAAAATAAATATGTTTACTTGAACAATTTGCATAAAAAATTGAAGGTCTCATCTGTAAGCATAATAGTGTGATATAAAAACTTGCTTTAACTAACCTGCAACTTAACCTTGTTGATTGAAATATGATCATACAAACCCTAAAATTTTCTTGTGAATGTACAATCATCCATGTTTTCAAATGCTAAGAAAGATCTAAATGTATTATTATCAACGGAGCTTTCCAAGTAAGATTGCTCTAACCATTCGACAATTGGATCATGATGTTCAAACCACCCTATTTGAAAACCTTGAAATTATTGATAACATGAAGTTTCAATCATCCCAATCGAATTATAAGGATTTCAAGGTTTTCAAATGGGGTGTTTTGAATATCATGATCCAATTGCTGAATGGTTAGAGAAATCTTACTTAGAAAGCTTCGTTGATAATAATAACACCGGTTCTAACAACTGTCACTTAATTAATCATGTTCCCATTGATACAACTTGTGATAGTTGTTTTACATCAGTTGATATTATCGTGCCCATTTATCTTTATGATTCATCATTTCATTTTTTAGTTACATGTCAGATAGTTGAGGCACTTCAAATTTTGTTGATGGTTATGTCAAGTCTTCGTGATCTTGATAAAGTCTCTGAAAAATATCATATCAATTTTCCATTACAAGATTCTTGATAATGTTGAGATTAAATAAGAAGATCCTAGTGAAAATTATGCACCTACACTAGGATGGGGCCTCATGATATTTTAAGGTGGAGGTCTATTTATATATGCATGAGAAAATTCTATTTATAGATGATGTATATTTATATATGGTTCAAAAAATTCTATTTATATATGATGGTATATGTATAGATGTATGCGCGAGTTCTAGTTATAGATCACATGTCTATTTATAGATGCATGTCGGCTATTATTATCCCTTAATAATAGCTGGACAATAAATAATAATATATTCTCAATGAGCACTTGGAAATAGTTAACTGAAGTGGAAAATCAGTTAGCTATAGGAAATTTGAGTTCAAAGGTTGGTTGGTGGGACATGCAAGTGGACTTAGTTGTAACTGAGTGATTCGAAGTTGTAACAGAGTTGGATGTGTAGTTATGTGAGTTGTAAAGTAGTTTAACTCAGTTAAGTGATTTAAACTCAGTTGTGCTAGTTGTAACTGAATATAAACTAGTGAGAGATCAATTAATTAATTATTAATTAATTCACAATCAGTGGTCTCACATGAAACTCAAGATTTACTATTGTTAACTACATGCATGTCAGATCTAGTGGAGACCCAGTTGAGATGTAGACCCAGTTGAGATGTAGGTGAAAGGGACAGTTTGACTATCAGTTGCGACATTAGTAGGTGCACTCATGAAACCACACACATATTGGATGTGCCCATGAGGATTGCGCAATCACAGAAAGCATGATTCCATTCATTCAAGGATTGCTATCAGCTGGGATTGCGTAGTGGAGACAGGTTGTCTGGAGGCAGTAAATTGGCACATGAATTTTCCAATTTTTGTATGATAGTGTGAGACGATTATATATTGTAATGAGAGCTCTTGGATTAGATTTTTTATGAGATTGTTTCATGATCCATGATATATACATAATATATTATAGTGGGGTTTTTAGATTTATTATTTCCCGGTAAAAACATATGTGTTATGTGTGATTGATCTTTCTTCTTGATATTGCAATTGGCGATCATGTTTTAAATTCTGCAAAGATTTTTTGTAGAAGTGATTATGTATTTGACAGTGGCATATAATTTTTAGATCAAGAGAATCCAAGAAATACATAATTTTTATTAAAATTTCTACATGGTATCAGAGCACCGAAGATTCCAAGTTTGAATCAGGAGCTAAGTTTGTTGGTGGAAAGAATTCAAATTTGCAGAAATATTTTCTTGGTGCTACAGTTGAGTAAACATCGAAATGGCTTTCAATGGCTTGTGAATAGAGTATGCACTCAAGGGTAGCTTGAAATACATTTCTTGGAAGGACAGGATGGAGGTGGTGCTTGAAGATAATGGCTTGAAGTAATTCATCGACAGTGATGTTCCTAATCCCACTTCGATAGATGTCGAATTACTTGATGCATGGCAAAATAAAGTGGCAAAGGTGAGGAGGATTCTGTTGGGAGGTGTACAAGACCACATTGTCTCAAGCATTCATGGGAAAGCCACACCATATGCTATGTGGAAGGATTTGACAGATCTTTTCCAAAGCAGCAATGACCATAGAAAATTGGCGATCAAAGATAAACTCAGGAAGGTCAAGATGGAAAAGGGCGACAACATTCCAAAGTATCTCATGAAGTTTGTCCAATGTCGGAGTGTGGGAATAACTATTGGTGATGATGATTTGGTGAGCTTGGATCTCTTGGGACTTCATAAGAGTTGGCAAAGTTATGAAGACTCTGTCAATGGATGGGAAAAACTGTCGGATTTGGAACAACTGTGGTCGGATCTAGTGGAGGAGGAGTTCAGGCAGAACACCAGAGATGGCTCTTCATCAAAGCATGATGATGAAGAGGATTGTGCTTTAGCGGCCAAGGCAACGAAATGGAAGGGGAAGAAATTCCATTCAAAATCTGACTCTAAAGGCAAGAATTTGGATTTGTCCAAGGTGAAGTGTTTTCACTTTCACGAACATGGGCATCTCACTACTAATTGTCTGCAGAAGAAGAAGAACAAGAAGGTTGTTGGAGCTGCAGCTGGTGAGGCCCTTTCCTCGCAATTTGAACTTGACTTATCCTTGATCACATGCATGGTTTCAAGTGCATTGGGGTCAGTGTGGTATTTGGATAGTGGCAGTTCCTTCCACATGATGGGAGATAATGAGCTTTTCAATGACTTGGAGGAGAAAGATCTCCAAATGCATATAGAGATTGGTGACAATGGATGATACAGTGCGACTGGAATTGGTACCATTACCTTTCATATGGATTCAGGTAAACCATTTCAATTGAAAGATGTTATGCATGTTCTAAGTCTGAATAAAAACTTGGTCTCAGTCGCAATGTTGGAGGACAAAGGCTATGACGTTGTTTTCAGCAATGGAAAAGCTTTCCTGTGACATAAAACAATGGGTCAAACCAAGAGGATAGGGATAAAAGTTAATAATATCTACAATCTGGAGGTAGATGATTGTGCTGCCATGATGGGAAAGGTGGAAAAAGTGGTGAGCCGGGATGTGGGCAAATTATGGTACAGGCGATTGGGCCATATTCATCATGGAGCCTTGAAAGTCATGCAGCAAATATCTACTGGAATTCCAATGGGAACACTTGCTCAGTTAGATTAGTGCAAGGGTTGCACCAAGGGGAAGTATGTGAAGTCCACCTTTCATGAAAAGAAGAATCGTGCTTTGGTGATCCTAGAGAGAGTTCACACAGATGTGTGTGGACCATTCTCGATTGCTTCAACAACAAAACATGAGTATTATGTTATTTTTTTTTATGACTTTTCTCATAAATTTTGGATCCTCTTCATGCAGAAGAAGGATCAAACATTATCAAAGTTCTATGAGTTTAAGGCATTGGTGGAGAAAGAGTCACAGAAGCAAGTGAAGGCTCCAAGGAGCGATAATGGTGGAGAATACAACTCTAATGAATTCAAATATTTCTGCGGCAAAGAAGGAATTCAAAGAGAACTCATAGCGCCTCATAACCCACAACAAAATGGGGTCATGGAGAGGAAGAATAGAACGATCATGGGTGCAGCACGAGCAATGTTGCATGATTAGGGCCTACCATTGCATTTGTGGGCGGAAGCATGCAACACTGCAATTTATGTGAAAATTCGTTGTCCTCGTAGAGTACTTGGCATGAGTACACCTGAGGAAGCTTTCACTGGTAAGAAATTGGATGTTTTACACTTTAAGATTTTTGGCTCATTTGTTTATGTGCATGTGACCAAGAACACCAGGAAGAAGTTGGAGCCGACTGCTGAAGTTGGTATATTTTTGGGGTACACAGAAACACCCCATAATTATCGTGTGTATTTTCCTAACAGTAAGATGATTGTTATGCAATGGGATATAAAATTCGATGAGGGGAAATCCATGTGATTGTCACTTGAGAGGGAGCTAGAATTTCATGCGGAGGAGGAATTGTTGGTTCAAAAAGATGAGCCTCTAGATGTGGATCAACCACAAGAGGAGGTTCATGGAGTGGAGGAGTCCACTCACGCAGAGCCAAACATCAAAACTGGTAGAAAGCATACCACAGAAGCTGATAGGCTGAGACTTGATGTTGCGCAGAATGTAGGAGCCCCTACTTCACAACGCAAACAAAGACAGTCTCCTGACCGATTTACTGGATACATGGCTTTCATGAGAAAATGTATTGTGAATGAGCCATCTTCCTTCCAGGTAGTAGTGTAGGAGACCATATGGGTAGATGCAATGGTGGAGGAGTATGACTCCATTATCAAAAACAGTGCTTCGGAAATTGTTCCAAGGCTGGTTGATAAATCATTGGTAGGTTCAAGATGGATCTACAAGGTAAAGAAAGTTGCTGATGGGAGTGTTGAGAAATAAAAGGCTATATTTTTGGCCCGGGGCTTCTCACAGATCAAGGGGATTGATTATGAAGAAACCTTTGCACCTGTCGCAATGTATTCTTCCATAAGGACCATCCTTTCTCTCTCAGTGCAGATGGACTGGCACATTCATTAGATGGATGTGAAGACTTCCTTTCTCAATGGTATCATTGAGGAAGAGGTGTACATAGAGTAGCCGAAAGGATTTGAGATATTCAGCAGAAATTCACATGTGTGCCGACTCAAAAGAGTGTTGTATGGGCTGCAGCAAGCACCCCGTGCTCGGTACACTTGGATAGATAGCTATTTCACCAGACTAGGCTTCACCAAAAGTGAGGCAGATGCAAACCTATACCAAATTTTGGTGGAGGGTAAAATTTTAATCATTTTCCTTTATGTTGATGATTTAATATTGACTGGTGATGAGCAGCTGATACACTCATGCAAGGAGGACCTTGAAAATGATTTCGAGATGAAGGATATGGTCCTCCTTCATTATTTCCTTGGATTGGAAATGTGGTAGCGAGATGGTGAACTTTTTGTGTCTCAAGGCAAGTATGCAAGGGAGATATTGGGTAAGTTTCACATGGAGGGTTGCAAACTCATGGATACTCCTCTTCCATTAAACTGGAGGCCGAAAGAGGATACTACATCTGGAGAGGTAGTGGATGCTACTGTCTATCGATAGTTAGTGGGTTCACTAATGTATCTAGTGAACACGAGACCAAACATTTTATATGTGGCTAACCAACTAAGTCAAGGGATGGTTAAGCCTACCAAACTCTTTTGGAAGGTGGGCAAGCATGTCCTGAGATACCTGAGGGGCACATCTGAGTATGGCTTATGGTATAGACAGACAGATGAGGTGAAGTTACATGGCTTCACAGATGCAGATTGGGTGGGCAGCCTAACGGACAAAAAGAGCACATCAAGGGGATCTTTAGTATCGGATCTACAGTTGTTTCTTGGTACAGCAGGAAGTAGAGATCCATGGCACTCAGTTCAACAGAAGAAAAATACATGTCAGCGATTCAAGTTGAATGTGAGGCTATCTGGATGAGAAAGATCTTGGTTGGTTTGTTTGGTTCTCATTTAGATTCGACATTGATTCATTTTGATAATCAAAGTTTCATTAAAATCTCGATTAATCCTATGTTTCATGGTAGATCTAAGAATATAGATATATGGTATCATCATATTAGAGATTGTGTGCAGCGGAAGAGCATGTTGCTTTAGTACATTCCTACAGAAGATCAAGATGTAGATATTCTGACGAAGGCGCTCACTAGGAGAAAATTCGAATACCATAGAGAGAGGATCGGGGTGAAGGATAATCCCTTTCTTGTTGAGAGGGAGTGTTGAGATTCAACAAGAAGATCCTAGTGAAAATTATGCAACTACACTAGGATGGAGCCTCAGGCTATTTTTAGGTGGAGTTCTATTTATAGATGCATGAGAAAATTCTATTTATAGATGATGTCTATTTATAGATGGTTGAGAAAATTATATTTATAAATGATGGTCTATTTATAGATGTATATGTGAGTTCTATTTATAGATTTCTTGTCTATTTACAGATGCATGTAGGTTATTATTATCCCTTAATAATAGTTGGACAATAAAAAATAATCTATTCTCAATGAGCACTTGGAAATAGTTAACTGAAGTGGCAAGTCAATTAGTGTAATATTCCCAAATTTTCACTTGATATTTGGAATATTAGAGTTCTTAATTTTCTTTATGAATTAAGTAAATAAAAGTGTGGAGGGACCCATAATCCTCAAGATGAATAAATATCCAATTTTTATGTAATGTTCCAAATTTTTCACTATGTTAATTGGAACATTAATTTTACTTTTATCTTAATAAAAGGAATAAATTGGGCAAGGGAGCCCATGTAGCAGAAAAAAAAATCTCTCCTAAGGTGCATGAGTCACTTAAGTGGCTAAACTTGGCAGTCCCTAGTGTGAAAAGGGCCAAAAGCAAGTAAACTAGGCCATGGTTGACCAAGACAACAGCGTGGCTAAGAGGAGAAGCTTTCTCAAGAAGATTGCGCAGTTTTGAAGGGAGGAAAAATAGAGGATGAGAGAAACCATAATGGGTGGGGTCCATGGCAAGGAAGCATTCCTTGCATAAAAAGGTGAAGGAGAGCCATTGTTTATTTCATGCTTGAGAATTTCAATTTGCTCTCTTCAGTTGTTCAACTAAGATAGCTTGTGCTGCTCAGCACAAGTGGAATTCTTGTTTAGGAGTTTCCTTCTCTTCCTTGGCAGGCCTTAGATTAGTTGTTCTTCATCTTCCTCACATCCAGGCTTGAGGCAAAAGGCATCTCTTTCAGCTGCAACATTTTTGTTGGGCAGATTCATTGGAGTTGCTGGAGGTAGCAGTGAGGATTCACCATCACCCATTTCCGGAGCTTGTTTTGTAGAGGAGCCCCCTCTTTCTCTAGGAGATTAGAAAAGGATATTTCCAGATCTATATTGCAGATTTTGGCATTGGGCCAAGTGTTTCATCTCAGCCCCAGCGTAGTCACTCCCTCTTACAGCATTATTTTCAGAGGGCATTTGCAGGAGGATTCATCATGGGGACTGGAGAGTGTAATCTTCAGTGAAAGGGGCAGCCTTTCACTTAGAATATCATTGGAGGAGGTTGCGATATTGTTTTCAACATTCTTTCCCTTCTCCATTCATGTATTATTATTGAGTTGCAGCAGCTACACTGCAACTTCGGCATTTTTGTATTTTATCATTTTGTACATGTATTGCAGCCAATCCTTCTAAGGATTGTTAGTTAGTTATTTTCAGGGGTTGAGAGCTTTCTCCCCCTCAGTTCTTGAGCTGATAATGATATATCATCATATTTTCATATTATGTGTTGCAGTATCCCCATGTAACTGCGCAGTCAGAGCTAGGGCAGTAATATGTAGCAATGTAGTCTTGAGTTTACATGTATATTCTTGATTGAGGCTATCTTGAGAGGGTTCTTCCTCAATATTTGTATATTATTTGTTGTTGCCACTTTATATATCAGCCATGCACTCTTGTTATGAATTATGATTTATTATTTCACTGTTGTTCATTATTGAAGTTCAGGTGTTGCTGTAGCTCATCTCTTTTGAGCAAGATCTTCCCGAGGAAGAAATATTTGCATAGATATAGGCAAAGTCTGAGGAAGGGCCAAATAGCCTCCAGTTTGCATCCTCTCTTTAGAGGTGAAATAATTGGTAAAATCCCTCTCAGTCCATCTCTGACATAGCCTTGCTCATATTTCTGACAAAGGAACATTTCAGTGGTGTAAAAGCTACTGATTTCCATTTCAGAACATTACAGTGGTATCGGAGCTTCGAACTTGGCTCATCCTGTGAAGTTCAAATTTCAGAGAAGAATAGGTCAAGATGATGCAGAGGATGAGATTAATCTCATCAATTTTCAAATCAAACAACAACTTCTCCAAGGAGGTTGAGGAGACAAAAAAGGGAGAAGAGGAAGGACCATGCACTTCCTATTCTCACAGAGAAGCAAAGCAGAAGCATGAAGAGCACTTGGAATTTGAAACTATAAGTGAATATCTTGCTGAATATAGAGAAAACCCTAGAGTCTTCCAATAGACTCTATATTTTTCACACTTTGTTCGGCAGAAAGAGGAAAGAAGATCCCACAGTCGTGGGAGGATGAAAGGCAATAGATTCCTAGTGTCTACTTTTGATGGGTCACCCACATGTGCAGCAGAGGTTTGGGTGAAGAAGCTAGAGGCTTTCTTCCTACTACATCTTGTAGTATACAGAGAGATTGTAGCAATTGCAGCACTGCATCTTGAGGGAGAGGCAAAGATTTGGTGGTTCAGCCATGGGATGCATGCAAGGGTTTCTACTCTTGCTGATTTTTCTCAAATCTTGATCAGAAGATTTGGCCAAAGGAGGGAGGAGCCCTCACCACCAGTTGAAGAGGGACATGCCAGCGCTGTCACACTCATGGAGGAGAAGCCTCTATCTTCAGCTATTGAGGCAACCAACACACTTGAGGAAGAGACTCTTGCAGCAACACAAGATTCTTCCAAATCTCTCCAAGGTATGCCTAAGATTTTATCTATCATGGAGGATTGTACATTATTTCATGTTGATTGTCTTAAGAAGGGGATTCTCACTGTGCTGTGCCATCATTCTCATACACCCTTGATGAGTCATGCAATACACATGAGGTTGGGGTTTGAGAAATGGACCATAGCGAGGATTTCATTTCAATGTCCCATGAAATGCAAAGGTGATAATCTATTTTGGGATGATGGCAGCTCTTGTTGGGGAGGTGCCAAGTTGAAGAATGGTGGGAAGCATCCACTAGGAGCTGAGTGGATGTCGATGGGAGGCAAGAGGATGGTGAGCCTCTTTTAGATCTATGATACAAGGCAGCAAGAAGCCATGCTGTGTTGGTTGCTCTTGAGGGAGTTTGGCCAACATGTGACCTATTCCTTTTCATGGGGATTGAAAGGGAAGAGGATATGGTAGGATACTTACACCATGAAGAAAAAGGAGCATGGGTGCATAATGATGGGATGGCATTATTTTTACCATTCATCATGTTCCCATTTCATATTTGGAGTGGTGGAAGTATGAGGGGGCAGCAAACAATTTTTTTTCTCAAGTTCTATTTGGTTGTTGCGGGAGTAAGAGGAGGCACTAGCATAGTGCAAGGAGATTTCTCTTTTACATTAGATGCCCATGCAACACCTTCTTCATGGGAGGGGCTCTACATTTTCAGAAACATGATGGGAGGAGTCTTTGGCAAGATTCATGTCAAAGAGGGGACCTTTGAGATGACAGTGGCCCTACTCCAAAGGACAGTGGCCCTACTCCAAAGGCCAGCAGCACTGTCACTTGAGAGCTTGAATTACTTGTTGGAGTGTCCTTAAAACCACTTCACAAGTGATGTATTTTGGAGGCATGTAGGAGATGAGGATGAGGAAGTAATGGATGGCAGCATCCCTTGCTATGTTATGATCTTCTTGGATTGGGCTCACAAGCACAGGAGGAGACACCTACATGCAACAATTATGGATTCTTCTTCCATGCATCCTTATGCATACTATCTATTGATGGAGGAGTCCACTTGGGAGGGAACCCTAATGGATTTATATCGGCATATGGATAGGTGCATAGCCCAAGAGATGATGAGATGGTTGGCACAACCACTTCCCTACTCTGTTGCAGTGAGGGAGATTTTTCACTTGAGCCATTTCAGCTCAAAGGCCAAAGTACATGATGAGGGAGGTAACTATTTGTTTCATGCTTTGCACTCTCTTATCTTTATGAGCAGCATATTATATCAAGGAGGATTTTTCCTTCTTGCACACTATGTTCTATCATGCTCATGGTCTATTGCAGCAAATATGATGGCTATTTTAGCAGTGGATTGTTAGGGAAAGCCACGTGGGTTTTGGTGTGCAACTTTGACACCAAAGTATGTTTTCATGATCACATCTTGTAGGATGAATGTGGCAGAAAACAAGTGGCTGCAAAGGCACTTGCTGCATCATATGTGGAGGCAAGCCAATGATGCCTTGCGCTGGTTCCATGCATGGAACTATATTTCTCTTCCTTGCTCTCACAAGTTCATGCTTCCATACTTTGCTAATGGAACGTTGTTCAGAGGAAGCACTACTTTGAAGGGGGGGAATAAATTGAAGAGGCCCATTGGGAGTGTGATTCTCCCTACTTTGCATGTTGTATGTTTTAGGAGAAACAATGGGTAGCCCCTGATTGCCAAGCTTCACCTCTTTCCTTCATGTGGGAGGAGCTATTTAGAGAGTCTGAATTTTTGGAGGAGGCATTTCATGGTTTACATGTTTGATGGGGTGGCTTGGGTCTCTCTTGAAGACCATTATGTTTCAACCATATATCAGTAGTAGCCCCATATGTATCATGAGGAGGAAAAGACTCATTGGGTGGGTGTGCCCTTTGGGAGAGAAGACCTCCATTATTTTTGCAGCTCATGCTCCAAGGGGAGTATGGGAGATGATATGGTAACCATGTTTAGCCATTTGTTTTTCCATGAGGTGAACCATATGATTTTTTGGATGCCATATGATGATGAATTCCAACTCATCACGTATGAGATGATTTGGGCCAGCTTTGTTTGCAACGTTGGAGGAGAGATCCTTGGGGATCTAGACTTCATTTTGCCTCTTGAAGGCAACACTATTGCAGCCCAAGTTCAGTTTTCACTCCACACTTATCATAGTGGAGAAGAGGATGGCATGGGGTAGGCTATGAAGCTTACCGTGTTCAACATTTTAGCCCACCTTTTCTACATGAGAAGAAGGTGGAGGAGTATTTTCAGGAGTTTCTCAGTTGGAGAGTAACTCATTTTGCTTGGTTGATTGCTTGGGGGATAGAGGATCTACATGAAGAGATTTCATACTCCATGCCTTGAGTGGAGGTTCCTTTTCAGTTATACCCTTGCAATTGCTTGAGGGCAAGCAATCTTTGGGAGGGGAGGACTGTAATGTTCCAAATTTTTCACTATGTTAATTGGAACATTAATTTTTCTTTTATTTCAATAAAAGGAATAAATTGGGTAAGGGAGCCCATGTAGTAGCAAAATAAATCTCTCCTAAGGTGCATGAGTCACTTAAGTGGCTAAAATTGACAGTCCCTAGTGTGAAAAGGGCCAAAAGCAAGTAAACTAGGCCATGGTTGACCAAGTCAACAACGTGGCTAAGAGGAGAATTTTGCTCAAGAAGATTGCGCAGTTTTGAATGGAGGAAAAATAGAGGATGAGATAAACCCTAATGGGTGGGGTCCATGGCAAGGAATCATTCCTTGCATAAAAAGGTGAAGGAGAGCCATTGTTCATTTCATGCTTGAGAATTTTGATTTTCTCTCTTTAGTTGTTCAACTGAGATAGCTTGTGCTGCCCATCACAAGGGGAATTCCTGTTTATGAGTTTCCTTCTCTTCCTTGGGAGGCCTTGGAGGAGCTGTTCTTCATCTTCCTCACATCTAGGCTTGAGGCCAAAGCCATCTCTTTCAGCTACAACGTTTCTATTGGGCAGATTCATTGGAGTTGCTGGAGGTAGCAGTGAGGATTCACCATCACCCATTTCCGGAGTTTGTTTTGTAAAGGAGGAGCCCCCTCTTTCTGTGAAAGATCAGCAAAGGAGATTTCCGGAGCTATATTGGAGATTTTGGCATTGGGCCAAGTGTTTAATCTCATCCCCAGCGCAGTCACTCTTGTTGAACCCTTAGTTAAACTGAGAGGGGGGGGGGTGAATCAGTTTAACACATTCATGGATTTTTGAAGCTTTTCATTAAAACTTATTTACCCTTCATTTCATGTCCAACTTAATATGTGAGTAATCTTAGAATGTGAGCAGCAAGTATTAATATAATATAACAGTAGACTTTAATATGAGAGCAGCAGGTATTAAGCAGATGATATAAATCAGATCAACACATAAATATCATGCACAAAGACACCAGATATAAGTGGAAACCCATAAAGGGAGAAAACCACATCTTATTATTGTTGTGATGCAAAGGCAAGCTCTAACTCCCTCTCACCACTATTTTTTTGCAGGCACCAACCTACAGGAGGCTCCAACCTCAATTTTGCAAGCTACAACTTGCAAGGAATCACCAACTCCCTTCAATTTTCTGCAGGCACCAACCTACAGGAGGCTCCAACCTCAGTCAGCTACAACTGACAGTTATCATGCTGCAACTTGATAGGGAAGCTCCAACTTCCTCAATTTATCAAACTGAATGTTTGCTGATTTATCTCAGATATCAGCTCTGTTCTATAGCATCTCTTTCTGCTACTCTCTGCCTTGATCTTCTATACTTTTCATTCTCTATCCTTATCCTCTCACTTCCTCTTGTGCATATCAATGTGATATTATATATAGAGTTCATCACATGACTCTTTACATTCCTCAGGGAGTTTGAAGTGAATAGTCCTGACTTTTTGACTTCTGTCTTCTCATTCCTTTATCCAACTCATTTTAAAATTATAATAATATGTACAAATTTCCATGCTACAGTGGGATTTTTCTTTTCCTTAGGATACTTGCCTTTGCATCACAAACAATAAAAAATAATTACAATATTTACATTCACATTGTCACTTACACACTTCAATTTCACTCAGCTCCTTTTCTGGATTTGTCTTTTCTGCTGCTGTTGAGTGACCGTTCTGTATATTTTGGTTCATCATGCCTGCAAAATTCCCTGTGAATTTTTCAGTTCCTACATTCTTTGTTTACCTCTGTTAGGCCCACATTTTCATCCCTGTGTTTATTCACCTGTTCACTGTACTTTTGTGCACCTGCTGCATATATAACTGCTTTTTAATCTAACAGCTGATTTTAAATCTGGGCAAACTCTCAAGGTTCTAATCTCTTGGGCTGACACTTTAATCAACCGTGGAGGCTTCTTATACTCAAGATTATAAGACCCATAAAATACATAATATGCTCTTGTAATAAACCCAATCAATGTTTTAATACAATTTCGAAGCAATATTACAGCTCACTATATTAAATATCAGCGTAGTATATATATCAGCATATGTATATGTTTCCCACCTTAAATATATCACTTGATAACACTCACATCCACAGTCCCGTTTAGCTCTCACTATACCCCGTTCTCCTCGACGTGGTCTTTCTCAACTTCCTTTTGATTTCACACACACTCAATCATACGTATGCATTTTATAATTTATCCTCTTCCATATTATGACTATGGAAACCCTTAAATATATTCATTCACCGTCTTATAATAAGGTTTCCGCCCTTATATTAATAACCGATATTTTTAATAACTTACTATAGGCCTCGGCCCCACCATACAATCGACAGAATCAATCAAATACACACGCTCGTACCATAAGTTAACCTTTGCGCATCTTCCCAATATGATCACCGTCCGATGGCTTCCCTCCAGATCGACGACTTGTATCGATATCGCATGGGGTCCTCAGTCGAGAGTTAATGCGTGATGGCGTGTAGTGAGAGTGGTTTTGCCAACTTGCTCTGGTACACATGTCATCTGTCCTGTAGAATCGCTCCCAACTCCTCAAATAACGCCCACCGTGTAAAGGTGGTGCGATGAAAACCATAAACTGCCGTCATTGTTCATCTGGTCATGGTTCCGCCCTTTTGACTTGGCGTTCCGCCTAACTTCGTGTTCCGCTACCGGGTTCCGTCTTCTGAGTTCCGCTTAGTACAGGTTTTCGCTCCCTTTTGGCTCAGGGTTTCGTCTCGCTGATATATATGAGTTCCACTCTTAGCCTTCAATGAAACTCGCTTCTGTCCATACACAATGATTTCTTCGATTCTTCTGGGCTACCACCATATGACTCAGCTCAAGGTTCCGTCAATTTATATTCTAACCCTTTGGTTCATCAATGTTTCAACACGACTCCTTCGCATACTATAACGCGCTGCTTCATCAGGTTATACATTCCCCATTGCTTACTGTATCGTGGCAACCCGATATCTTATACAAATCTAGAGCTTACGATGTTTACAAACCATGAGTAACAAATTCACGCTTCCACAATAAATTCAAGTAGTCTACACAGGCATTATTGTCCAGAGAGACTCAAATATCCTTCCTACTGAATTCAATCAAGAAAATACATATAATTCACAGAGAATTTAGAAGCAATCCCTCATCATTATATACAAATGTAACCATTTAGAAGAACATTCACTTATTCTATTCGATGGCATTTTTCTCCTACTCTGTCTCTGGACTCTGCTACTTTGCTTTTCTCTTTTCCTAGTTTCTGTTTTAGATGCTCCTCCTTTGCCAATTCCTTGGCCATCAATGACAACATTTCCAACAACTCCATCTTACAGCGTTATTTTCAGAGGGAATTTACAGGAGGATTCATCATGGGGATTGGAGAGTGTAATCTTCAGTGAAAGGGGCAACCTTTCACTTAGAAGATTATTGGAGGAGGTTGCTATATTGTTTGCAGCATTGTTTCCCTTCTCCATTCATGTATTATTATTGAGTTGCAGTAGCTACACTACAACTCTGAAATTTTTGTATTTTATCATTTTGTACATGTATTGCAGCCAATCCTTCTAAGGATTGTTAGTTAGTTATTTTCAGGGGTTGAGAGCTTGCTCCCCCTTATTTATTGAGCTAATAATGATATATCATCATATTTTCATATTATGTGTTGCAGTCTCCTCATGTAACTGCGCAGTCATGGCTAGGGCAGCAATATGTAGCAATGTAGTCTTGGGTGTACATGTATATTCTTGATTGAGGCTATCGTGAGAGGGTTCTTCCTCAAGAATTGTATATTATTTGTTGTTTCCACTTTATATATCAGCCATGCACTCTTCTTATGCATTATGATATATTATTTCACTGCTGTTCATTATTGAAGTTCAGGTGTTGATGTAGCTCATCTCTTTTGAGCAAGATCTTCCTGAGGAAGAAATATTTGCATAGCTATAGGCCGAGTCTGAGGAAGGGCTAGATAGCCTCGAGTTCTCATCCTCTCTTTAGAGGTGAAATAACTGGTAAAAGCCCTCTCAGTCCATCTCTGACATAGCCTTGTTCATATTTCCAACAAAGGAACATTTCAGTGATGTAAAAGCTACTGATTTCCATTTCGGAACATTACATTTTATGTGTGAATGTGGATTAATTAAGCCTAGATCTACATGAAGGAGGTAGTGGAGAAACTACTAATGTGAATGGATTGGAGATCATGTCTCATTAATGAGATGGATCATGGGGGTTGAAACAGTCAACTAAGATCTTGGAAGGTAAAAAATAGAAGATCATGGAGCATTCATGATGAGATGATGGAGGAAGTTGTGCAATTAATGCACACATGATGGAGAGGATGTACATTGCACCTAGACATGATGGATGACTTGGAGAGACAACGTAGTCAAACATGGAGGATCATGTCCACATGCACAACGCAATTTAGATGAGGGCCAAGGCATGGGAAAGCTCATAAACTATATAAAGGAGATGAAGACAACAATGAAAGCATGTTATTGATTATTGATTTTGAGGTCTGATTAGATTTGGAATTTTCATGTGACATTCCATTGCTTTCTTGGGCTTTTTAGCAAAGATTGCAATTTCTGTTTAGCACAGGATGTTCTTGGTCGAGAATCCCACCTCTTTCTTTGAGTAGCTCTGGAGAGAGGGTTGTACTTCATTCTACATCAGCCATTGGTGCCATATATCTTTTCCTACTTTCTGCAGAACATCCATATTCAGAAATTGTACAATTCTGAAGATCAGTTTGGAAAGTGGAGGTTGTCTTTAGTATTTCAGCTGGAGAACCGGTGAAGGTTTATTCCTATCACCTTGGACTTGAATATCATCATTCCCAGGGCTTCATATCAGATCTAGCATCAGGCCAAATGTTATTGACCTCCTAGCAATAGTAATTCCATCCATAATTACGCTATCCATTATTGCAGATCCAGAGGAGGAAGAAGTTGCTATCATTTCAGCTAGTAATCATGTGAGGGATCATCCCCTCACCTTGCCATCAGTATTTCCATTAGCCTAGAATCTATTACAACATATTTCATCAGGCATAGAGCCTCTCTTTCCTTTACAGCATATTTTTTATGAGCAGTTGTGTAGTAGCAGCTGCAATCATCATTAGAGGATTGAGAATCTAGATCTAGAGCTTCTAGCTTGTAGATCTAAAGGAGGGATCAACCCTTCAAGCTTAGATATGATCTTGTGACATATTTCAGCCATCTATTTTTCAGATCTAGCTTCAGATCTGTAATCCCAGTAGATAAAGGATGAAACCCTAGGACGGTGATTTTCCAAAGTTGTAGATCTGGAAAATCCTTTCTGGGTTATCTTGGGTTCCCATCACATTGGCCAGATCTTGAATCTTGGCATCATCAGAGCTCTTGAGCTCCCTATATCTTCATTTCCTTTTTCAGAAGTTCATATACATATTTAGTATAAGGGACAGTGCATTATTTCTTCCATTAAGCTCACCAATTACGTAGTTCTAGTTGCAGCACCATTGTAGGGTGATTCTAGACCACCTCATGGTCTAGATCTACTCATTTTATGTACATTTTGTAACTGATTCATCTCCATATAATAAAATGGCTCAGCTTCTCTGTAAATTCTAATGTTGTCTTGAGATTTATTGTTTACTTAGTTTTGGTTCTTATATTGTGTTTAAGTATTACTGCATTCTCCCTTTTGGGATATTACAGTGGTATCAGAGCATGATCTTGGGCTCAGCTTGTGGACACTTCATCTTTTGCATCAAAAGAAGAAGAAGATAGATGAGATCTATCATGAAGGAGGATTTAAGTTTTTCCACTCCTCTCTTTAGATCCATGCAAGATCTCTCTAGGGAGGTCAATCAAATGAAGAGAGAAAGGAAAAAGGAGTATCCAAGAAGAAGATTTGATGAGGAAGGTCCAATCACTTCCTATCAACGGAAAAGAAGACTGGAAAATCATAGATCTACTATGCCCACTTTCTTTGAAGAAGGTGAAGGGTGCATAAATGAAGAAATGAAAGAACCTGAGACTCATGTGACTCTCAGTCTATATCTTGAAGAGTACAAAGCGTAGTCTAGAGAATTTAAAGAAAGTTTAACTCTCCAATAATTCTTTGAACTCAAAGAAGAAAGAAGATCCTATAACAACGATAGAAGAAAGAGGCACAATAGATTCTATTTTCCTACATTTTGATGGACCTTCCTCAAGCACTATTAAGGCTTGGAGGAAAGATTTAGATACATTTTTCATGCTACATCCTGTGTATGAAAAAGAGGTTGTCCAAATTGCAGCACTTCATCTTTTAGGTGAAGCCAATGATTGGTGGTTTAATCACATGGAGCATGCAAATGTGACTAAATATTCAGATTTCTTTCACAAGTTGAGGAAGAATTTTGATTTGAAGAAGACAGAGATGTGCCAAAAAGATAAATTTCCTAAGGAGAATGTCAATCTTGTCACTCTGGACAAGAAGTCACTACATTCGCCACCAGCTGCAGAAGTACTTACATCCAGAGAAGAGACACTTGCAACCCTGCAAGATAGTCTTTAACTCTTGACACATAGAGTCCCATGCATGATTTAGGAGATGTATGAGTAAGAGGAGGAAGATTCCAACGATGGTACATTGATAAAAGAGTAGCCATCTCTCTTACCAGCAATTGGAGACACCATTGTCCTGGTTGGAGGAACTCTTGTGTTCTGGCAAGAGGATCCCATACATCAGTTGATCCACGGTATGCATTCACATTCATCACCTATTGTTTCAATAGATCTTATTGGAACTCATGGGTACATGCCATAAGGGCCAATGCACAACCAAGGGTTAGAACAAAAGGATGATTTGAAGCAGCAAACTATCACAGTGCAAAGGACCCTTGATCTAATCAAGGAGGAGATGAAAATATATCCCAATTTTTCATGGATGGAATACATTCAACCCATTGATTTGAAGTGTGGAGTTTCATAAAAAGGGATGAGAATGATCCTATGTACAATGACTGGTTATGAGATCAGTATTGTACCTTGCTTTGAGACAGTATATATATTACCCTGCAGATCTACAACGTTGTCACTTAGTAGTAGTGATAATGAAGAGACCCCATTATTCTTGGAGCATTCAAAAGGTAGATTCACTCATGAAGCAATGGACATTATGATGATAAATGGTAGACATCTTGATATGAGAAATCTTTTCTCCTTTCTTGATGACACTTTCTCAATGAGCATCTCATAGCTCAAAGAGAGACTTCTACCTGCAGCAGATCCAGAACCTCATTGATTTTGGAAGCCCATGGATGAGAAGAAGATCTCATCAAGAGATCTCATGGGAGGTGCACTTCAACATATCATGGAGTGCAAAGTTGTTCATCAGTTTGAGGAGGTTGGTGTCTTACAATGGGAGGATACCAAGTATTTTCAGAATGAGATCCATTATTCACATTGGGATGAATGGTTGATAGTATGGATCAAGGGGTTTCCAAACCACTTGCAGATCTATGATACCGCCCAACAAGAAGCATGGTTGTGCTGGTTGCTCTTGGGTGAGTATGGTTACCACTCAAGGAGTCATATTTTGTTGATTCATGAATTATACATCACTCGAAGAATGCATAAGAAAAAGGCATGGTTACTTTGGTTGTGGATGAGAGAGTTTGGACATCTCAGGATATATCTTATGTCCATGTATTTACTCTTGTTTGGGATATGTCTAATGTCTTTACATGTATTTCTGTTTGGGATGTATCTCATATTCATGTATGTATTTGGGTTTGGGAGAAAGCATAACTCTCACATGATGTGGCATAATAGAGCTTGTTTGTATTATGTTGATGAGACATCTCACATGTCCATTACTTTATTGTTGCTCCATGACTTGCATCATGATAATGCAAGAAGGAAGAAAGAATCCTTGTTGCAATGGTTATTATTGGTAGAGTATCAGCTGAATTCTTCCCATACATTGCATGAAATTGATGGAGGATGGAAATAGGAGGCCTTACAACATTGGCTTCTATTGGGGGATTATGGTCATTGTACATCGCATGATGATGTGATGGGGCAGCAAGATGCCTTATTGAGGTGGCTTCTCTTGAGAGAATATGGCCACTACATTTGGTACAATGATGATGTGGTATGGCAGCAAGAGGCATTACTGAGACACTTCATGAGCATGATCTTTGGCTCAGCTTGTGGACACTTCATATTTTTCATCAAAACAAGAAGCAGATAGATGAGATCTATCATGAAGGAGGATTGTAGTTTTGCCACTCCTATCTTTAGATCCATGCAAGATCTCTCCAAGGAGGTCAATCAAATGAAGAGAGAAAGGAAAAAGGAGGATCCAAGAAGAAGATTTTATGAGGAAGGTCCAAGCACTTCCTATTAGCATAAAAAAAGACCGGAGAATCATAGATCTCCTCATAGATCTACTATGCCCACTTTCTTTGAAGAAGGTGAAGGGTGCAGAAATGAAGAAAGGAAAGAAACTGAGACTCATGTGACTCTCAGTCTATATCTTGAAGAGTACAAAGCACAATCTAGAGCATTTAAAGAAAGTTTAACTCTTCAATAATTCTTTGAACTCAAAGAAGAAAGAAGATCCTATAGCAGGAATAGAAGAAAGAGGCACAATAGATTCTATTTGCCTAAATTTGATGGATCTTCCTCAAGCATTATTAAGGCTTGGAGGAAAGAGTTAGATACATTTTTCATGCTACATTCTGCAGATGAAAAAGAGGTTGTCCAAATTGCAGCACTTCATCTTTTAGGTGAAGCCAATGATTGGTGGTTTAGACACATGGAGAATGCAAAGGTGACTAAATATTCAGATTTCTTTCACATGTTGAGGAATAATTTTGATATGAAGAAGACATAGATGTGCCAAAAAGAGACATTTCCTAAGGAGAATGTCAATCTTGTCACTCTGGAAAATAAGTCACTACATTCACCACTAGCTGCAGAAGTACTTACATCCATAGAAGAGACACTTGCAACCCTACAAGATAGTCTTGAGCTCTTGACACATAGAGTCCCATGCATGATTTAGGAGATGCATGAGGAAGAGGAGGAAGATTTCAGCACCGGTTCATTGATAGAAGAGCAACCATCTCTCTTATCAATGGTTGGAGACACCATTGTCCCGGTTGGAGGAACTCTTGTGTTCTGGCAAGAGGATCCCATACATCAGTTGATCCAAGGTATGCATACACATTCATCACCTATTGTTTCAGTAGATCTTATTGGAACTCATGGTGACATTCCATTAGGGCCAATGCATAACCAAGGGTTAGAACAAAAGGGTGAGTTGAAGAAGCAAACTATCACAACGCAGAGGACCCTTTATCTAATCAAGGAGGAGATGAAAGCTATCCCAGTTTTTCATGGATGGGCTACATTCAACCCTTTGAGTTGAAGTGTGGAGTTTCAAAAAAAGGGATGAGCATGATCCTAGGTACAATGACTGGTTATGAGATCAGTATTGTACCTTTATTTGAGACTGTATATATATTACCCTGTAGATCTACAACGCTATCACTTAGTAGCAGTGATAATGAAGAGGCCCCATTATTCTTGGAGCATTCAGAAGGTAGCTTCACTCATGAAGCAATGGAGGTTATGATGATAAATGGTAGACATCTTGATATGAGAAATCTGTTCTCCTTTCTTGATGACACTTTCTCAATGAGCATCTCACAGCTCAAAGAGAGACTTCTACCTGCAATAGATCCAAAACCTCATTGGTTTTGGAAGGCCATGGATGAGAAGAAGATCTCATCAAGAGATCTCATGGGAAGTGCACTTCAACATATCATGGAGTGAAAATTTCTTCATCAGTTTGAGGAGGTTGTTGTCTTACAATGGGAGGATACCAAGTATTTGCAGAATGAGATCCATCATCCCCGTTGGGATGAATGTTTGATAGTATGGAGCAAGGGGTTGCCAAACCACTTGCAAATCTATGATATAGGCCAGCAAGAAGCATGGTTGCGCTGGTTGCTCTTGGGTGAGTATGTTTACCACTCGAGGAATAATATTTTGCTGATTCATGCCTTATACATCACTAGAAGAATGCATAAGAAAAAGGCATGGTTACTTTGGTTTTTGATGAGAGAGTTTAGACATCTCATGATATATTTTAAGTCCATTTATTTACTCTTGTTTGGGATATGTCTCATGTCTTTACATGTATTTCTGATTGGGATGTATCTCATGTTCATGTATGTATTTGGGTTTGGGAGAAAGCATAACTCTCGCATGATGTGGCATAAGGGAGCTTGTTTGTATTATGTTGATGAGACATCTCACATGTCCATTACTTTATTGTTGCTCCATGAATTGCATCATGATAATGCAAGAAGGCAAAAATAATCCTTGCTACTATGGTTACTATTGGGAGAGTATGGGCCTAATTATTCCCATAAATTGCATGACATTGATGGCGGATGGCAACAAGAGGCCTTACAACATTGGCTTCTGTTGGGGGATTATGGTCATTGTACATGGCATAATGATGATGTGATGGGGCAGCAATATGCCTTATTGAGGTGGCTTCTATTGATAGAATATGGCCACTACATTTGGTACAATGATGATGTGGTATTGAAGCAAGAGGCATTTCTAAGATTGATTCTTTTGAGAGAGTATGGCTATCATATTCTCATTGATGTTGATTTGGTATGGCAACAAGAAGCATTGTTGCAGTGGATTCTTTAGAGAGAGTATGGCTCTCTTACTTGTTTTCATGGTGATATAGCATGGCAACGCAAGGCTTTGCTGTGTTAGTTGTTAGTAGGAGAATATGGTTTGACATTTTTCATATTTTCCCATATGTCTATACTTCTTGTTTTTCACTATGATGATGTGATGTTTGATTCCTATATGGCCAACATGGCTAATGGTGAGGGCATTAATATATGTAATCTACCCTATGTATCATGGTTTGGAGAGATAATTCATGAGTTGGGACTTTCCACTTTGGGAATGAACCACTTCCTCTTATGTATCTCATGTATAGAGGAGAACTTTGGTCATATATGGTTGCCACTTGGAGATTCATTTATAAGGAAGGGTATCTAAATTTTCAGTTTGAGGCCATTCTAGACATTATAGAGAGGCATATTTGGAGCTGGACATGCATGACACATTGTGACAAATGGGAAGGCCTTCCACATGAGGATTCCATTTAAAGGGAGGATGTTTTCTGTAGCATCCAATTTTTCAGTTGCTTGAGGACAAGCAACATTTTGTCGGGGAGGACTGTAATATTCCCAAATTTTCACTTGATACTTGGAATATTAGAGTTCTTAATTTTCTTCATGAATTAAGTAAATAAAAGGGTGGAGGGACCCATAATCCTCAAGATGAATAAATATCCACTTTTATGTGTGAATGTGGATTAATTCAGCCTAGATCTACATAAAGGAGGTAGTGGAGCAACTACTAATGTGAATGGATTGGAGATCATGTCTCATTAATGAGATGGATCATGGGGGTTGACACAGTCAACTAAGATCTTGGAAGGTATCAAACAAAATATCATGGAGCATTCATGATGAGATGATGTTGGAAGTTGTGCACTTAATGCACACATGATGGAGAGGGTGTACATTGCACCTAGACATGATGGATGACTTGGAAAGACAGCGCAGTCAAACATGGAGGATAATTTCCACATGCACAACGTAGTTTAGATGAGGCATGGGAAGGCTCATAAAATATATAAAAGAGATGAAGACAACAATGAAATAAGGCTATTGATTATTGATTTTGAGGTATGTTTAGATATGGAATTGTCATGTGACATTCCATTGCTTTCTTGGGTTGTTTAGTAAAGATTGCAAGTGTTCTTTAGCACAGGGTGTTCCTGGTTGGGAATCCCACCTCTTTCTTTGAGTAGGTTTGGAGAGAGGGTTGTACTTCATTCTACATCAGGAATTGGTGCAATATATATTTTCCTACTTTCTGCAGAACATCCATATTCAGAAATTATACATTTTTGAAGATCAGTTTGGAAGGTAGAGGTTGTCTTCAGTATTTCAGCTGGAGAACCGGTGAAGGTTTATTCCTATCACCTTGGACTTGAAGATCAGAATTACCAGGGCTTCATATCATATCTGGCATCAGGCCAAATTTTATTGACCTCCTAGCTGCAATAATTCCATCGAGAATTACGCTGTCCATTATTTCAAATCCAGGGGAGGAAGGAAGTTTCTAGCATTTCAGCTAGTAATCCTGTGAGGGATCATCCCCTCACCTTGCCATCATTATTTCCATCAGCCTAGAGTCTATTACATCATATTTCAGCAAGCATAGAGCCTCTCTTTCCTTTACGGCGTAGTTTTTATGAGCATTTGTGTAGCAGCAACTGCAATCATCATTGGAGGATTGAGAAGCTAGATCTAGAGCTTCTAGCTTGTAGATTTGAAGGAGGGATCGACCCTTCAAGCTTAGATTTGATATTGTGACATATTTCAGCCATCTATTTGTCATATCTAGCTTTAGGTCTGTAATCCCAGCAGATAAAGGGTCAAACACTAGGAAAGTGATTTTCAAAAGTTGTAGATCTGGAAAATCCTTTCTGGGTTATCTTGGGTTCTCATCACATTGGCCAGATCTTGAATCTTGGAATTATCAAAGCTCTTGAGCTCCCTGTATCTGCATTTCCTTTTGCAGCAGTTCATTTACATCTTCAGCAGAAGGGACAACGCAGTATTTCTTCCAGTAAGCTCACGAGTTACGCAGTGCTAGTTGCATCAACATTGTAGGGTGATTCTAGACCACCTCTTGGGCTAGATCTACTCATTTTATGTAAATTGTGTAACTGATTCATCTCCATATAATAAAATGGCTCAGCTTCTCTGTAAATTGTGATGTTTTATTGAGATTTATTGTTTACTTAGTTGCAGTTCTTATATTGTGTTTAAGTATTACTGCATTCTCCCTTTTGGGATATTACAGTTAGCTATAGGAAATTTGAGTTCAAAGGTTGCTTGGTGGGACATGCAAGTGGACTTAGTTGTAACTGAGTGATTCGAAGTTGTAATAGAGTTGGATGTGTAGTTATGTGAGTTGTAAAGTAGTTTATCTCAGTTAAGTGTGCTAAAATTAGTTGTGCTAGTTGTAACTGAAGATACACACGTGAGAGATCAATGAATTAATTATTAATAATTCACAATCAGTGGTCTCATGTGAAACTGAAGATTTAATATTGTTAACTACATGCATGTCATATCTAGTGGAAACCCAGTTGAGATGTAGGTGAAAGGGACAATTTGACTATTAGTTGTGACATTAGTGGTCTCATGTGCAACCAGGCACACATTGGATGTGCCCATGAGGATTGTGCAATCAAGGAAAGCATGATTCCATTCATTCAGGGATTTCGATTAGTTGGGATTCCGTAGTGGAGGCAGGTTGTCTGGAGGCAGTAAATTGGCACATGAATTTGCCAATTTTTGTATGATAGTGTGAGACGATTGTATATTGTACTGAGAGCTCTTGGATTAGATTTTTGTATGATATTATTTCATGATCCATGATATATACATAATATATGATAGTGGGGTTTTTAGCTTTATGCTTTCCTGGTAAAAACATTTGTGTTATGTTTTATTGATCTTTCTTCTTGATATTACAATTGGCGATCTTATTTTAAATTCCGCAAAGATTTTTTGTAGAAGCGATTTTGTATTTAAAAGTGGCATATACTTGTTAGATCAGGATAATCCAGGCTATACATAATTTGTATTAAAATTTCTACAGATAACATGAAATTTCAATCAGCCCAATCAAATTATAAGGAGAATCTTTCAAGGGAAAATTGATCCGATCTTGTTCAAAGACTTTATCAAGATCATGAGGACCTGACATAACCATCAACAAAATTTAAAGCTTCTCAAATATCGAACATGTACGTAAATAGTGAAATGATGAATCATAATGATAAATTGGCACAATAAGATCAACTTATATAAAACAACTATCACCAGTTGTATCAGGGAACATGATTAATTAAGTGATAGTTGTTAGAACCGGTGTTATGATGAAATTGATGAATTGGCATATAAGATTTTCAATTCTCCATTGGTTTCCTTTGTATCTGATTACATACTAGAACAAAAATATGATAGATTTAGGGATTAAAAAAAATTGTTGGCATCATAAATCTAGGAAACCAACTAGGATACCAAGCTGACACATGATTAGAAACATATGTCATATTAAATCCAATATCCATATTAGCATGAGGGTTTTGATTCAAACATTGCATGATACTTAAAAATATTTATTATGCTAAAAATATGATTAACTTCATAACATACACTAGAGAAGTAAGCAATCAATTAATCACGGAATAATTTGACAGGAAGGAATATTTTAGTTGGTGATGATCTTTGTCGTGATAATAAAAAAGATAAGCTTAAAATATGAGTACATCTAATAAATATATGCATTCCAACCCTAGTTTAGGTACAAGAGATTTACACAAAGAGGAATTAGATAAACGAGAATCTTTCACCTGATTAGAGGCTTTATCTTGAGTATTAAGAAAATAAACTTGAAAATGTTGAAAATCCTTCAAGAGTGAGCTTACATCTAGAGAAACAATGATGACAAAATAATTGTGAAATAATATCTGGATCTGACCTAGTTTGGGGACCTCATTAGGATCATGAGAACCTGTCATAACAATCAATGGAAGGTCAAGTCACCTCAACTTCCTGATGAGTTTTAGACCCTTTAAATGTTGGAATATTGGATTTTGAAGACATGCCTAGGTCAACATTTGAATGAAGCCAACTATCATCAATTATTTCAGCAAGATCATAATGAATCAGATGGAAGTTGTTAGAATTAACAGTTTCATTGAATGCATCAACATCTCCAATTAGATTACCAAAATTGTAAGAAATATGTTCAATTATTACTGCATCATCTTCTTCAAGATGGGTGATAGTATCGACTTGTGTCAACTTAAGATCTAATTCATCAAGATGCAAATTAGAAGAACGTGATGTACTAGTTGATTCTTTACACACATTTTGACACAAGGGATGGTGAGTTGAAGAGGAAATTCCTGTGAGAAACTCTTCTATGGTTGAGTCAACTTCCAGATCAAATATTTGTAAATTTGAATCTTCTTGTGAAAACAAGAGATCATCCAATCTACTTGTGCACTCATCACCATGCATATCGGTGGAATTATTAGGGTAGGGTGATGGTTGTCCAAGCCTTAATCTTGGTTGAGTAATTCAATCCAAATTGACTCATTACCTAGATGTTTATATTATTGATCAACAAATAATGTAGAAACATCATTTTGACATAGAGTAATTTGGGAAATAGAAGAGATATTAATAGTATCTTCGTCCTTCTGCACCTCTACCTATGAAATGTGACCAGCTTGTACCCAATTACCATGTGAACCAACAGATTGAAAACCAAAAGCATCTGAAGAAATTACTTGTGAAGTATATTGATTAATAAAATCAAGGTACATAGGGTCATGACGTGTAAATGATAGAAGATGAAAGGTATCCCTCGCGGAAGAAATACTTTCAATCAGATCATATTCAATATTTAAATAATGCATATCATTCTTCACCTAAGGCTCCATGGATTTATTATAAAATCAAAGTTTCCTTGGATAAGATCTTGTCCATGGGGAGGAAATGAAGATGGGATAAGTGGGTGAACGATTCAATTTTCATATTTCCCAAATCCAACATCAACACAAGAAACCACTTTAATTGGTAATGAAAAAGAAGTAGGTTCATCCTTTGAAATTTTAAGTGTCCTAAAACCAAGATAATATGGGAGGCTTGTAAAATATTTAGATTAAGATAGTTCCAAATAAATTTTAGCTAAATATTGAAACTTTTCATTCATAATATCCCAATCCACATCTTCCTCAGAAAATTCATAGCAAAGGTGAAGAAAAAAATCCTTTAATGATTCATCGGATTTCATTCTAAGTTGATTGATCCTCTTATATGAATTTTGATAATCATACTTGTAAAACGTTTGATGGAGCTCCTTGAAGAGTTGTTTGAATGAATGGATAGAAGCATATGGTAAGGTGTGACACCATTGCTTAACTCAACCTTTAAGTGTAAGGGTGAATATTTTACAAGCATCATATTCATGATAAACTTTATGAAAATCACAAAACTTAAGAAATTGAAGTGTATGCTTAGCTACAGATGTTTCAACCTCGACATTGAACTTAAAATGTGGCAAGTCATGAATTCATTTTGCGGGAAATTTAAGATTTTCTCTATTAGATAAGAATCATGGGATTATGATTTAGGAAGAATGCATTTAAGATGATATATTACAAATATAATTCATGGGATGAACTTTTCATATGTCCCATCTCCTTCTAGCACCACTTCTTAATGGTGCAGGAAATCCTCCAACAAAGGGGGTCTCCCCAGTATGAAGTTCCAACTAGATCTCACTGCATCGTTTGGAGTAGGATCCCCATCTCGATAATAGGCCCAACCACCCCTATTATTTGGGATTTTAATTAGTTACAATTATTAACATAAGAGATTATGAAAACAATCTAAGAAATAAAAAATTAAGTTGACATTGTGAGGCATACAATTGCAATGTATATAAGACACTTTCACGGATGGGAAAGAGAGGGTGGCCTCTAGAATGAAAGTAATAGTATGATCCTAAAAGATATACATAAGAGCATGGAAATAATTTTCGCTTAACATGCAAAGTAGTTCACAATATAACAATGATAATAAAAGCAAGTAACAATTCACATTCAACAAGATGCATACCAAATCCAACAAAATAATGTATTTTCATTAGTATGTGTGAACATAAATAGACACCGTGAACAATAAAATAATAGCATTACAAACATTCATGATATATGAATGAAAGTGTGTCGGCTTTGAGAGCTTCATATATTAAATTAAAGTTCTAAGATACACAATCACAACGATGCAACACTAGCCCCAATAGTGGAACATTAAGTCACCTCTTTCTCCTCTAAAGAATGATATTCTCTCCTATGCCAAACTAGAGAAGTTGAGGTGAAAAGTGATTTTCTTGAGATATGAGGTTCCATTTATAACAAATTAGGTGACTCTCCACCTCCCCTATGACTCTTGATCTCCACTCATAATACTTGAGCTCCCATGTGACTTTTCAAATTCCTAAGTGACCTTTGAGCTTCTACAAGACTTTAGAAATTTCTAGTGACTTTTCACATTCCTTGTGGGACCCTTGGGCTTCCACACATTTTACGTTTCTCATTTTTAAAATTCCATAATTACATTTGAAAAATAATGTGGCAAAATACATGGGACCAACCAACACTCTTGTGTTGACACTTTAAATGACCATAGTTTTTTTATTGTGACATGAGACTTGAAAGCAATGTATTAATGTGAGGTTCCTTTCTTCATTGCTATGTCTTCAAATTCTTCATGATAGGTCTTGATTGTACTTCATATTCACCCTCAAAGGGCATGGATAAGTGTTGGAACCTTCTAAATTAATAGGAGTTTCCATCTCCTTGTAGTGGTCCAAGATTCCCTTACTCCTACATGATATCATCTTTGTGTTTTTATTACATGAGCCTCCTTCTCGTAACCTCTACTTGTTAAATTCCTTGAGAATAATCTTGCCATGATAGGCAGATAGCACCTACAAATGAATTTTATGCATGACAAGAAAGCATCAATCCAAAATCACATATTATATTTGTGTTTGTTCATGCAAAATATTGATTTTCATTTGGAAATGTGCAAGGGATTTGAGAGAAAGAAGCTAAGAATTGTGTATTTTGGCACTGTAGGGACTGAGGGATGATGACATTGTACTCTAGAACAATGAAATTCACAGTTAGGGAAAAATTATAAAGGTCCTTCACAATGGGAAAGTTTAGGATACAAGGGTGATGGGCTTGCTAACTGAGGATTCATAGTGCACAGTGCTCAAGGAAGAGGTGGCAAGGATTGCACAGTTGAGCTTCACAGGGGCTAAGGGATGAATTTTTTATCCATGAGGACTACACAATGTGTAGTTGAGGCAAGGCAGGACAAGGAAACTACACAGTGAGGGGTTCCAGTTAGCAGGTGTGACAAGACTAGGAATTGTAATTGCGTAGTGCATAGTGATTAAGGAGAAGACTCCAAGGATTACACAGTTGATGGATGAAATGGCCTACAGATAGACCTACACACCACTAGAACTACACAATTAATAGTAAGAGACTCACTTAGTGAAGGGATTTCATAATTGGTTGGTGTAAGCAGTAGAAAGGTTAGTTCATTGTACCCTGGGGATGCCTACTGTGCAATGCAGGGAAGGGAGCCTAGGCATTGTGAAATTTGTCACTTCAAGGATATAAATAGGTCCTCACTATCAACTATAATTTCTCAATGTGAAATGCAAGGCATAATTGATCAAGCCTTTGTGTAGTGAGGTAGCACAAACATCAAGGGTTCAGTGACTATGCTCTAAAGGTGCTCAATGCGCATTAATGAGAGTTGTTCCCTAAGAGAGATTCAGAAAAAAAAATTACAGGTGGTAAGAGTTTCATCATTGAGTTTTTTTAATGCATAATTATCATCACATGGTGTAGGGTTAGTGCTTTTATAACTTGTGTCTGATGGAAGGATCAAGAAGAGCTCCAAAATGGCTAAGTGTGGGATCGGTGAAACAAGAGAGAGAAAGGCATCCAAACAAGTCTCAAAAAAATCTCACATGCATTTGTATCATAAAATACAAGGTAAAAAAAATATATATTATCCAATAAAAAAATGTATACCTTGAAATTATAGTAAAGTGACACATGTTTCTGAGTGCGATAATTAAAACGTAAGATTATGAAACTTGAAATACAAGTGTCAAATGCAACCAAAAGGTACGATATGCATAGGAAATTTTCCACCACTTATTCTAATGATAAATTCCATCAACAAGTGAAAGAGAATGTGTTGGGGTTGCCTCTAGGAGGTGCTCTTAATGTGCATGAAAATAAGTGAAAGAAACACATGCAAGAGTGAAAATGACACTTGCAAACAAAAGTAAAACACGTGACACATGCAAGAATGTAAGTAGGAAAAAGAGACACTTGTAAAATATGGAGCAAGAAAAAACGATAGTTGTAAGAGAAAAAGAAAGCAAAAGCAACACTTTCAAACACAAAAGTGATAATTGATAAACTCATCCAGTAGATAGAGAATTTACAACCATGAGTGAGAGAATGATCCTTATGCCCCAATAGTGTACATAGCTCAAAAGCATAAGATGAGGAAGAGCTCTGGACTAGACTCTTTATGCATGGAGACAAGACATGCAATTAAGGTTAATATTTAAATACTCTACATTCTTAATGTCAAAAAAAGATGTGTAGTCACTTTCTACAAAATATTCCCTCATGCTATCATTTTCCATTAGGAATGTGCAGTATTAGCCTCCAAGAACTACACAATCGCTATCACTAGAGACTGCAAAATAATTTTCTTCAAGGAATATGTAGTCATAGTCATCAAGAAACTAAGCAATCACTATCATTTTCACTACCATCAGGAATTGTGAAATGGTTGTCATCAAGTATTGTGCAGCGCTTGTCTTCCAAATATACACACTGACTACTAGGCATGCTCAGAAGAGGTTTGGTATGCAGGAATTGGAAGATTAGCATGTAAGAGCATGTCACTTTAACACGTATAATTCTCAAAGGAAGACTTGAACACTTGAGCAACATGACTAGGAATGAAATTAATGGCTTGAAATGAAGTATGGCATGACCATAAGGAGGCTCCAAAATTTGGATGGACGAAAAATTTGGAGGGTGTTTTTCGTCGTGACAACACCTCCCCATTTGACATCAATGACAAGGGGATTGGAAACTTAACAAAACACTTGAAAAGCTTCTTTGAAACATTCTTGCCTTATGTCTACATTTGGATGACTCTTTTAATGACCAACTCTTCTTGAAGTTCTCTTCAATCCTATAGTTTCTCCAAAATAATTTCCACCATCAATAGCTAACAATGGTCACCCAAAATGTGGCTCAGAGGGCATTCAACATAGAAAATACCATAGTTTTTCTCAATAAACTGGCTGCAAATCAATCAATAAATGGCCAGAACATTATGTGATAACATTATTTCCACTGTATTTATCTACTAAATATGGGCATAAATATCTGAGGTACGAAATGCTAGATATATTTCAACTTTCTTTGCATCTTTCTTGCACAAGTGCTAACTAAATAGTGGCTGATATGATGTTGTAAGTTTTAAATCTTCATAAATCCATTGCAAAATGATATTTGTACTTCGAAGCCAAACTTTTTGCATGGAATTAGGGAACTCCCTTGTGATACAATCACCACCTCTTCTAAACTACGATTATTCTCAAGTGAAATCCAAAAAACCTAACGCATTGTTAAATATTGGGAATATATATAGTGTACAGCTCTATTATTCAATTCAAAGCTTTCCATGCATAGAAAGTGTCGATATTGAAGGTTTTTGAAATTATTCTTAATGAAATTCTATTTCAACATAAGGAGTTAAAAATGAAAGAATAGCTTCATGTTCCTTTTAGGCTTATGAGCGTAGCTTAAGTACTAACCTTCTTTTAACATTGATCAAAATATTCTTGACCTAAAATTTCTCTTGAACATGCATCTTTTGAACAATGTAGATTGTAACTTTTTCTTTTGGTATCCTCTCGCATTCGCAATGCATCCTAATTATGTAATATTTGAAACACTTCTGGCCTCGTTAGCAATTCATATTCGGAATCCTCTGACCATAACACACTTATGTGCTATACATTGTCATAAAACTCTAGATTTTTCAAGTAGTGTAACATTCAACCCTTCAATCCTCCTTTAATTCCCATCTTTGACTTCTTATAACGCATACTATGTTATTGATACAATAATATTGAATAATTTTCATGTAACAACCCCAGGTTAAAAGTTCATTTAATAAAGTTAATAAAGGGATAATAAGACCAAGGTCATGGGACATGTATTCCAAGCCGAATGTTGGGAAAAAATCCGAGTATGTGTTCATTTTGGTTTATTGTGGCTAAGGAAATTGGCAAAGGAAAAGAGGCATTTATTGGAATTTATCTATGAAAATAAAGGAAAATAGGATAAAATGGAGATGAAAGGTCATAGATTTGCATGAGAGGGGAATTGAAGGAAAAATAGAGGAAATTGAAGAAAATAGAGGCCTGGATAATGAAAAGGCTTATGATGATTAGTTCACAACTTTGGATAGTATGGTTGAGCTTTTTGGCCAGTTTGGCTTTGGAATTACTTTTAGAGAGATAAGAGAACAAAGAGGACGAAGAAAGAAGAAAACAATGGAAGGTAAAGGAAGGACAAGGAAATCAAAGGGAAAGCAAGGAAATTTTGGATCAGTTAGCTTCAATAGGAATAATTGCATGCAATATGTTGCATGTGTGATTGTCTAGCTAGTTTGTGAATTCATGGTACATGAATTTGTGCATTTGGTTCTCTTGTTGTAATTGGCATGGGTTTTTTTGGGTGTGACAGTGGTTTCGGCCTTTCCTTTCCCTTTCTAGATAGCCATGGTGTGATTGGGTTCTTTTATTTGGTTGAGCTTTGGATTGTTGGAAGGTTTTAGAACTGGGTGAGGTGGGCTCAGGGAAAATTCTCAAGGGTTGGGGGTGGATGTGTTTTAATCTTCATGAAGCCCTCGATAGGTGGGTGGAGACTGGAAAATTACTCAAGGTTTTGGTGAAGAAATTTTGAGGCATCTAAGATTTTTTGGGCATCATGAGATCTTGACAAGTTTTGTTGGGATCGCAGTAGCCTGAAAGGTGGAGGTCATGGTTTAACTATGGGAAGCCCTGGTTGTTTATGTTTTGGTTTTCTTATGTAATATCTTGACTGATTTTGGCGAGATCACAAGAGCATGAGCGTGGATCTGGTTTAATCTTTGGGAATAACTGGTTTTTCATGTCTTGAGTTCCCACATTCATGCTTGGAATATGGCACAGGGGTGATTAGCTTAAAGAAATATTTATTTCAGCTCATTCTATGGTCGGGTGGTACGTGGAAGTGCCTGACTTGGTTGGCTTTTGAATACGTTAATAAGATTTATTTTCCTATTGTATTTCATGAGTACTTGCATTTTTTATTATGTGGATTTAATGGTTCTTCTATCATTGTGATTATCTAGGTTAAATATTGATTATATGCATGGTTCCATAACAGGTTCTAACTATGGATCTTAATATGTTTGATTTTTTTATGAATTTTTAATGAATGCATGAAAAAAAAATTTTGTTGTAGCTATTATGAGAGGGAATTATACCTTCTTGGTGATTCTCAGATAATTTTCCTACCCCTATGTTCATATATGCATTGATAACCTGTAGACTACATGCTCACCATAGGTTTGATGAAATGACTGTCATGGTTAGACCTGGTTAGGTAAATTATTTGATATAGTTTTGTATGAATGGATTTGTCTTGATGTTTTTATCATTATAAAAGTCTCATTAAGTTATGGGCGGTGATCTGGAGACTATCCTGAAATGGTGGCTCGAAATTCGGGACTGCACCCTTTTAATTGGAAGTTTTGTGCCATAACCACACCCTAGTAGGCTTATGCATGTAATTGGAGGCATATAACCACATGGATTCCTTGTCATGCATGTGGTTGGAGGCCCAAGTCACTGAAAAAGAAATTCATCTTAGGGTTTGGGCACTCAGAGTGGTTGTTTAGCTCCTGGGTGTCTTGTAGCTCTTGAGGAAGGTCAGTAAAGTTCCATTTTGTTGACTCCACTTCCTTAATTGTACTTAGAAGGTAGGGTCATGTCATAGTACCCCTCAATTCATTTTTACCTTGGAAATATGGTGAAATTGCGTAAATGTGGGAGGAGGTGTTACAGTTCAAACCAAATATTGAATAACATTCTCGGCATACAACGACTGAGTAACGCATATTTCCATGCTTCCTCAGGTCTACACAATAAAATTACTTGTTGCATTGAGAGGCACATTCTACAGCGCAATATGACCCCGATGTGTAAGTATGTCACGTCCTAAAAATAATAATAAAAATAATTTTCACCAATGTTGGCCAAAACATTAACTTGAATCTTAAATCATATGTAACTTTATTATTTATATTATATATAAATTTTTAACCTTATTAATAGGCTAAGATTAATTATTAAAATATAACTATCTATTTTCTCTACAAGCCAGTATGGGGTAGATCTCACTTAAAAACGTAAACAAGTAAAAGTAAATGTAATGTTTAAATTTTGACATTTTTTTATCTAATGTCAGTCCTATTTAAAATTAAACCTAATTATTATTATTATTATTATTATTATTATGTATAAAAATAATATAAATTTAAAATATAAAGAGGTTTAGGTATGATAAATAAATAAAAATAAAAATAAATCAAAGATGTGGTAAATAAATAAAACCTCTTTTTATACTTACACCAAAGGTATGGTAAATAAATAAAGCTTTTTTTTTTTATATTTACTCCATAAACCTCTTTATATTTACAAGAACTCAAAAATGAGGTTTCATTTAGGTGAAGCCTATATTCCAAATACCATGGGACAAATTATTATTAATACCATGGGCTAAATACCATATTTATAAAAGAGGTATGGTAAATAAATAAAACCTCTTTTTATACTTCTCCAAAGGTAATAAGAGGGTGAAGAAGAGAGAGATGAGAAATTTAGGGATATAGTAACATAGTTTGAGACAGAGAGAGCGAGTTATGGGGGAAGAGTGATGGGGAAGAGAGAGGATTATAGGGAAGACAGGGAGAGAGAGAGGGAGAGATGATTGGATGGAAAATAAATAGAGAGAGAGTGTGTGTGTGTGTGAGAGAGAGATATATATATGATTGGATGGAAAAGAGAGAGAGAGAGAGAGAGAGAGAGGATGAGAGTGATGGGGGGAGAGAGGATTGGAGGGAAAAGAGAGAGAGGGAGAGATAGAGAGATGGGGGAAGAGCGTGGGAGGTAGGAGAGGAAGGAAGAGATAGAGGAGGAGAGAGGGAGGGAGATAGGAGGGAGAGAGGAAGGGATATAGTAACATATTTGGAGGGTGAAGAGAGAGAGAGAGAGAGAGATGTGCGAGAGAAATAGAGACAGGGGAAGGAAGAGAGAGAGGATGTGAGAGAGTGGAGAGAGGGAGGGAAAGAGAGATGGAGTTGGAGGGGGGAGAGAGGGAAGACGATTTATTGCACTAGATGCATTGATTTCATTGTGGATGGTGATTTCTAGTCCTATTTGATTTCTCGTACTATATGCATTTCTTTTAGTGTAGACGTTGAGAGAGAGAGAGAAAGGAAAATATAGAGGAAGGTAGGAGAGAAAGAGAGATAGAGGAATGAAAATAGAGAGGACTTGAGAGAGAGGAAGAGAGTGATGGGGGAAGAGAAAAAATTGGAGGGAAAAGATAAATATAGAGGGAGAGAGAGGAAGAGAGAGGAAGGATGAGATAGAGGAGGAGAGAGGGAGGGAGATAGAAGGAGAGATGGAGCTGGAGGGGGAGAGAGGGAGGGAAGAAGAAATACATAGAGAGTGAGAAGTGGAGAGAGAGATTAAGTGAGAAGGGAGAGATGGAGAGAGTGTGTATATGTTCTGGGGTGAGATAAAGAGACAGATAATGAGATATGGAGAGAAGGGAGGAGATAAGGAGAGAGGGAGGGATATAGTAATAGATTTGGAGGGTGAAGAGAGAGAGAGAGAGATAGACATATGGGAGAGAAATGGAGAGAGAGGAAGGAAGAGGGAATATTTGAGAGAGTGGAGAGAGGGAGGGAAAGGGAGATGTAGTTCGAGGGGGAGAGAGGGAAGAATATTTCTTGCACTAGATGAATTGATTTCAGTGTAGATGGTGATTTATAATCCATTTTGATTTCTTGCACTAGATGCATTCATTTTAGTGTAGATGTTGATTTCTAATTATATTTAATTTCTTGCACTAGATGCATTGATTTCAATGTAGATTATTTCTAATCCTATATGATTTGTCGCACTAAATGCATTGATTTCAGTGTAGATGATGATTTCTTATCCATTTTGATTGCTTGCACTAGATGCATTAATTTCTGTGTAGTTGTTGATTTCTAATTATATTTGATAGCTTGCACTTGATGCATTGATTTCAATGTACATGATGTCTAATCCTATTTGATTGCTTGCACTAAATGCATTGATTTCAGTGTAGATGGTGATTTCTAATCTTATTTGATTTCTTGCACTAAATGCATTGATTTCAGTGCAAATTTTGGTTTCTAATATTATTTGCTTACTTGCACTAGATACATTGATTTCACTGTAGATGTTGATTTCTAATCCTATTTTTATTACATGCATTAGATGCATTGATTTCAGTGTATATGTTTTTTTCTAATATTATTGGATTGTTTGCATTAGATGCATTGATTTTCGTGTAGACGTTGATTTCTATTTTGATGTAATTGGATGTACATTGATGGTACATTAATTTTAAAGTGATTGGATTAACATTGTGCATTCATTTCAATGTAAACACACAAAGTTATTGAAAATGTACATTGATTTTTGTGTTATAGTAATTCAACCTATTAATATTGAAGAGTGAGAGAGACAATGTATGATGTTTAGTACAATAGTTCGAGCTAAATATTTAAATGGTTTATGAGTTTAACTGTCCTTTTCATATAATCAATATGAAAAGATGGCAAAACTAACAAGGATGAAAATAATAATAGTAGAAGAAAATAATTTGAGATTGATCACAATGAAGACTATTTGTAATTAAATGCATTCTTATTATTCACATTTTCTATCATTCAACATTATTACATTGTCACTTTGCATTCAAAAATTATATTTCATCATTTTTCATCATTAAAGTTATTAAAAAAATTTATCATCTCAACAAACTGAGGTAACTAATAAAATTTTAAAATTAAAATGGCTAGATAAATATCATACATATTTAGCATATATAAAATGATTATATTTATATTAGATGTATTTACATATTATTGATAAAATTAATCATATGTTCAATATATTTTCCTTGGCCGCACATGACTGAAACCATCCAGATCCATCTTAACTCTGGATCTATCAACTGCGAGAGGGATCAAATCTCCCGAGGTGCAAGCCTTTCCTCACGTTTTGCACTAAAAAAAGAGGTTTGTGCCTCGAGAGATTTGATCCCTCTCGGTGCTTGATATATCTGGAGTCAAGATGGATCTAGGCTAGTTATGCAACATCAGAGAATGTTCCTGACATTCCATATTGTGTAACAGATGATAGTTAAATACTCTAATTTTATTTTCTCGTCTGACATACGACTAGAAACCAATTGAACCATTATAATGCTCATTTCAAATAATTGAATTTCGGCCTTGAAAATACATAATTTCTGAGGCATTTGTTTATCTAAAAAAAAATTCATTAAAAATCAGGTATGTCTACCCATCATAACCCTCGGAAGAGGTCAAAACTCCCCCTTACTGCATGCCCTTAATGAAAATTAGGTCTCACCTTTTGGCAAATTCATAGAAATGTTCGGCTTGTGATCGAGTCTAGTCACCAATGTGGGAGAAAGCTAATTTTTTACTTGTATTTTGTGTATAGCACACATCAGTCACTACTAAGAAACAAAGTAATTAGGATGTTCTCCTTTTGGTATGACAGGATCAATGTCACTCACCTTCTCTTTCTCTACTAGAATCTTTTGGTCAATCACATTGATTGTTGACTAGCTTTCTCACTGAAGGCTTATTCATTGAACCTTGCTCTTTTGGACCAGTAATCATAACCATGGCCATCCTTGTCACTCAACATTTTAAGCTCTTTTGGTTTTGATTTTTTTCATCCAACATATTTGTTTCATTAATTGTTTATTCATGTTTCTCATTCATCCTTTGTGTAGAGACATTATTCGTTTGGTTGTTGGCGCATTTTTCCAAATTTAATGATAACAATGTCTTCCAAAGTTCTTACTAGAAATTGTATGTTCTAACTATTTTGATCCTCGAAGCTTTTTCATGCATTTTAATTGGCTTCTCTATCCATGTGGTTAGACTTCAAGAATTCATTGGTCTCTTTGGCTACCATAGTATCCATATATTTTCTATAATACCAACTTTTTGTTCCCTATATTCACAGTTAAAGCTCCTTGCTTAAAAAAAGGCATGTTTCACACCAATGTTTCATTATGTCATTACTCCAATACCAATTGTGATACTAGTTGCAATGTTTGCAACCAAGTTACCATACAAATTTTTATAACCATCAAGTTTGAAAACAAGTTACATACTACAGTTATCAACGATGACCTCATTATGCTTTATTCCTGGGTATTTAATTGCAACTTCATGATAATATTCCAAGAAAAATCCATCTGCAAGCTTCATGATATTCAGATTGTGTAAATATCGCATTGTATTTATATTCAAGTGCATAGTTGGCAATTTGTTTTGAGCGGTGACTTTGCTATTACCTTTAAACTTTCAATGATGTCTAGAAAAACCTCATGCTCCAAACCAAAGTACTTCTTTCAATATCTTGGATATTGCATGAGCTAATTTCATCTCATTTCCAATGTTACCCAATTAGGTATAAGTGGCAACTATTGTAATTCTAGCCATAGAATATGTCATCTTTTCTTAATTTTTAGAAACATTGAAATCTTTTTCGAAGTTGGCCTCATTTATTTAATATTAACATAGTGTATTGCATCATCTTATGAAATTTCTCTTCTAATTATTCAAAGTTAAGTTGGAGCTTTTGAATTTTTTGAGTCATAGAATCAACCCTGGTCAAAATATGACATTTTGTTCTTGCAAAAGATAGATTTCATATCTAACCTTTTCTTCAATACTTTTCATGGCTTTGACTATATTGACTATAAACTCATTCTTCTCTTAATCATTTATGTACCATTCTACAAATATTAATCTCAAATTTTGTCCTTTCACATATGGATGCTCTTCTTTCATTCCTATAATACTGTCAAATATTGGGGTTTCTCTCCCCCTGAGATGCTTCCTACATATTTAACACTAGCTAAGTTCTTCATTGCTTCCTTGAGAAACTCCCCTTGAGGCCATGTTGACTTCAATTTGTCGTTGAATTCACATGTTACTCTTTCTTATTTTTCCAAATTTCAGGGGCCTTCCTTCTATTGTGTGCATTTACTTCTATCTTATTGTTCAGTCTACTTTGAGTGGCGTCCCTTTTCTATCTATATTTTTTTAAAGTACAAGGCAACTGCAATATTTAGCCATGTGGCCAAGGTTTCTACATAAATAACATCTTCTCTGGATAAGAAAGGAAGGAAAATAATTATGTCTTATTGTGCTCATATTCTTCTTTGTATGCAATTCGTAATCAATAACCTTATGTCCAAAACCATTGCACAAGTAACAATAGCCATAGAAAGTATTTGTGTACCTGGTTGTTGATGATATCCTTGTAAGGAATCTTCTTTTATTGTTTTCTTAACGTAGCTTATTTGAACGCTACATATTTTTTTGATAATCCTTGGTTTTATTTATCCTACAATCAAGTTCTATATGGTCGGCATTATGGAACAAGAGTCACTTGACATATTTCACAGGAAAAAACGATCTCGTTTCGAAGTACACTCTTTGAATCATTCTTTGGCTTTTGATGTTGTTGCTTGTTTTTGTTTTCTTATTTATTAATCAACGTTTCTTTCCCCTTATCCTACATGTATTTTTGTTGTTGCTTTATCATCTTCATTGGATGCCTTTAATCTACTTCTCTTTCAAATTTATTATTCACAGAGACAACCTCCTCTTATAGCATTTTATACAGTCTATTATTTTAATCTAATCCATTTCTTGTTGAACCAACTTCAACTTCTAATCTTTCACATTTTTTCTCTCTAACTTTCAGTTGTCTGTTGATCACCTCTTCCATTCTTCTTGTTCCAACTATGTCCTCGGGCTAATAATTTCTTCCTTGTACTCATGCTCCTTTTTATCACATATTTACAACATTTTATTTTGATCTATGATTTCATTTATTAGTCTCAGTATTTCAATCAAAGTTGAGTCTAAATTAACTTGGTTTTCATCTTTCTTTCCTCATGATAATCAAGTACATACACACTAGAAAAACACATATCATTCAACTAAATACTTTCCCCATGAGAGGCCTTTTTCTTCATCCTCTTTTTCTTCTCCTTTTCTACAGTACTACTGCTAGCATCTCCTTCATGCATGAGTTGCAATAAATCCCATATTTTTTTAGAAAAATTTATATTTATTACAGTCTCACAATCCATATTGTGAATATTGTTGTAGATTGCACATTTTCCCTGAGCATTCCATAGCATTTATTTTTTAGAGGGGGAATATTTACTATTTCCATCACATACTAACTTCCACACATCAAGTCCATAAACTATCACTTCTACTTTTACCTTCTATCCCCATTCCTGAAATTTTTTAATAGTACGTATAGGTACACTTTGATAATCTATGATTCAACTAGGTCTACCTTCCAGCTATTAAGCTACTACAAAAAGAACCAAATTTGATACCAATTGTTGGAAACTTGACTAAACTGAGAGGGGGGTGAATCAGTTTAGTGCATTCATGAACTATGATTTATGTTTTTTTTTTCAACACTTATCTGAACTATGAAATTAGAATCATTACACCATATAAAAATTAGTTTTAACACATAAACAGTATTCAACTACAACATAATAATCAACATATGTAATCAACACACGTGGATACCAAATATAAATGGAAACCAATTTAGGAATAAAAACATGAATCTGTTGTTATTTTAATGCAAAGCAAGCTCCTACTTCCTCTATTACATTAGATTTGGGAGGCTCCAACTTCTCTTCTATTTTGCAAGATACAACTTGTTGGGAAGATCCTATTCCCATTTACATTAATTTTATGTAGCCTACAACCTACATGAGGATCCTACCTCAATTTGTTCTACAAGATGCAACTTGCTCGGAAGCTCGTACTTCCACTTTAATAGGCTTCAATCTGATCTTTTTCATGATACTACCTGAAAGGAGACTAAAGTCCCCTGATACATAAAATATATAATGTGTTGGTTTATTTGGTTTATAATTTTGCATACTATCCATCTCTTTTCCTTTTCCTTCCATTCTTCAAATCAAATTCGCATCAAATCATATTCTTCTTTCTCTTTTAGCCAACTAACTATTTAACAATGTTTCACAACAACAATTTCAACTCACAAGCTTACCAACCATTTCAATTTTCCAAAAGCACATCTTTTATAAGGATAAATTGTTGGCTGCTAGTATTCTATGTAGGAATATGAAGTGAAAAGTGTGTCTCTTTACATTCCACCTATTCGATTCACACCTTTTCATATTTTGAATATTAAAAAAAAATTAATGGTCCACTAAATTATATTTGAAAATGTATTATCAGCCAACTATATTGATTTCATAAGCCAAAATAATTCCAAGACCATGTGACTTTATTGCATCACAAAAAAATTTGTACACCTCTTTAACACCTATGTTCTGAGTTGAACATGAATTGAACTGAGTGAACAATAATTATACTATGTGAACAAGAAACCTTTAGTTTTCATAGGAGCATTGTAGTGACTTCTTCAAGAAGTTCAAGTACTTCTTCAACTCTAACCTAATATATCATGCAACTTTGCAACATACCTTGTTGTTTAACAACACATCACAACATCACAGTATAACATGCCATCAAATTCAACTATGGGATACCAATGCATACATTAACTGACACCCTTTGTCATTAATTCCAACTATGCCAACAATATGGGGATAAGGTGGAAAAATAATAGTTTGACAAAGTAAGTATACTAGGGTGTTACTCAAAATATTTAAAATGGAACAATGTATTACATTATCAATACCGTTAGAACATAACTCCAAAATCTACAATGATGATGGGACAATAGAGGTGGATGGTACATTGTATCACCAGCTAGTGGGAATTCTAAACTATCTCACTACAACCAAGCCAAACATAGCATATTCAGATAACATCCTAAGTCAATTCATGGCCAAACATCTTGAAAATCAATGGAAAGAAGCAAAAACAATTCTTCGGAAGGAACTATTAACTTTGGTAGTAATGGTAGTAAATGTACTGATGGTTTTAATTTTGATTTGGTTTCTTATTTTGATTCAGATTGGGTCAGAAATCTTGATGATGGAAAATCAACTTCAAGATATGCATTTAGCCTTTGATCTGGGTTTGTGGCATGGATTATTAAGAAACAACCAATAGTTTCTTTGTCTTAGATAGTTGTTAAGCCTTGACCTGCATTACTCCTTTGATTTTGACTATTCTCTTTCTTGACCTATAAAAAGTTGGTCATTTTCTTTCCTTTTTAGTTTATTTTTAATTTTTTAGTATTTATAACTTTTCTTTGAATATTAAAAATAAAATAATAAATAATAATTATAATTAAAAATCAACCGTTGTAATCTAATTGTTAGAATTAATTATATCTACATCACACTCTCCTTATTTAATCTGATGCCAATATTTGATTCTCCATCTTGTCCTGATGATGAACCACACTAGATGGTTCGAAACACTGAAAAAATATTCATGATGTGATTTCTACTGCAAGTATTTCTCATTATTAAAGATATGGATCACACAAGCCTGAACTCAGATGTTTATTTGTTGTCAACTGAATCTAAGTACAAAGCTTTGTGCAATGTTACCTGTGAAGCAATTTGGTTGAGGGAAGTTCTTGAAGATGTGGGAGAAGTACATAAAATGTCAATGATTATCAAGTGTGATAATCAAAGCACCATCAAACTAGCCAAAAATCTTGTGTACAATGCAAGTTTAAAACATTTTGAGACACATTATCATATTTTTAGGGAAAAATTTGCAGCCTAAGGAAATTGATTTAGTCTATTGTAATACCAATGAAAACGTGGTTGACATATTTACAAAGACTCTTGGAAAGGAAAATTTTGAAGTATGTAGGAATCAGTGGGTGTGGTAGAAAATAAATTTCTCCATTAAGTGGGAGTGTTGGAATAATGGAGAAATCTAGAAGATTCTCCTAAATATAGATATTTTTATGTTGTTTAAACTATTTTCCTTAATTAGAATTTGTTGATTGTCATTTCATATACTTTAGGAATATGTTCAACAATAATTTAATCATATATATATGTAAGATTTTGTTAGTATGGTGAATACAAGTGAATGTTGTGTGGTGTAGTCTCCTGTGTGAGCGATTGCCTCACCAATGACATGCAAACCTTATCATATTTTGTCTTCTATTTTTATGAGTTTCTTCTCTAATGTAGACTATTTAAAGCCATAAAATTCCAATGAATTTTCCTTTGTTTCCAAAGAGAAGGATTTGGTTGGGGCATACAAGACAATGTTTGACATAAATGAACCTGAAACCATTGGATCATTGTTTCGTCAAACAATGGATTAGGTTTGGACAACTAGAGATAAATCAAATTTCCAACAAACTACAAGCTAGAGAATCATAACAAATTTGTGTGTAATGTTCTTTTAAAATCACAATTTTAGATTTTTTCCCAATTTACACTCAATTTTTGCTCTAAAAAAATAGGTTTTCACATTGAGAGATTTGATCCATCTAGGTGATTGATATATCTAGAGTTAAGATGGATCTATACTAGTTTTACTGTGCCTGTTATCACTCTATAATTTCAAGTCTGAAGAAAAAAACATGGAGGTAACATCAAAACCACTTTGGAGTTTAGGATCTAACCCTCCTAAACTCAGAGAGGGATCTCTCTGTGAGATTTAGATTTGTCTTTTGGGAATTTTAGGCTAATTAATGGGCTCAGAGTTTGGTTTTTGAATTGGTTTGGTTGGAACAACAAGGGAAGGTTGTTGGGCAATGGAGTCAGAAGAACTTAAGATGATCAAATGCAGAAATAATCAAGCTTAAGTGCAACAGGGAAAGGTAGACATACTACTGGATCCTTTGGATTTAAAATGGCATGTAAAAAAGGAAAAGAAAATTTTAGTTAAAGAAAAAGAGAAATTTAGAATTATTTAGCTTGACATTAGAGGAAAACAATAAAATTACCTAAAGCCAGAATTAGAGTGTATATTTCAACAAATTATGTTTGTCCTAGTTTTTGTATAGTGATTCAGAAAAGAAACACATATGAAAATAGAGAAACCAGATTACAATAAGAAGCAGTTCACCACATAGATATGGAAAATGAATCCTAAAACAACTTGTCTTGTATTACTCCAAAAGGTCACTTGAACTCAGTGAACAAATTTACAATGAATGTTATTCTTTCTCATTACAAATCCCAACATCTATTACTTCAAATTATGAAGTATTTATACAAATTATTCACCAAATATCTTAAAACTGTGTTACAAAAATAGAATTGAAATACAATACATTCAAAACTAATGAATCTACTTGCCACTATCTTTGTGGATTTTTGGTGAAAAGGAAGAGAAATTTGAATTTGATAGAAAGTCTTATTTGATGAGGTGGCCTCCAAGTCACTAACTGTCTTTGAGCTTTTTCCCCCCGAAATTCTGAAAAATAGTGTCTAGTTATCCCTTTGAATATCTCAATCTTAGATAGCTATGTAAAAAGTGAAAGAGGTTATTGTATGTGAATATGTTTTTGAGATACACCTCTCTTAGTTTCCCAACATTATTCTTCAGTTGTTCACAATATTTTCTACAAAATATCTCTAAAACAAGACTTTGCATAGTCATAAACATAGGCTGTGAAGATGTGAATGTGTCTCTCATTCTGTAATACCTGTGTAAAATCAAAAGTAGATTATTGTACTCTAGCATCTTAGGAACACAAAGCTCCTCCATTTTCTCAAGATTCATCTTTGTTTGGCCACAATATGTTCGACAAAACGATGACTAAACATGGCATTTATGGAAAATGTGCCTTCAAAGATTCTTTCAAATTTCCCAAACCATAATATATGTGTAAACACAGAGATATTTTTTTGTAAATAGGGATGTTACAAACAAAAAACTCTTTTTTTTTTAATTTTAATTTCCACCTACGCGTGAACTGTTTTTTAAAGCACTTGCTAAAAACTGGAAATTTCAGGAAAATGTGTCTGCAAAGATTCATATGAATCTCCCAAACCATAACATATGTTAGAAAAATCGGAGAGGTTTTTGTATATGAGGATGTTAGCAAAAAAAACCTCTTTCATTTTTTTAATTTTCATTCTCAATTGTTTGTAAACCATGTTTTAAATTACTATGTTGTATAGGGAAAAAACATAGTTTTAACTGACCATGAAACAAACATATGACATGGAGGCGGGAGGAGACATGGACGTGGGAGATAATGTGGAAGCACATGGTTGGAGGAAATAGTTGATGTGTGAGTTTGGAAATGATGTGACAAGGGTATATCGACATTGGTGGGAAGGAGAGGGTTAGGCAAGTTTCAAAGGGGGGGGGGGAGGGTATATGGTATTGAGAGGAGGGGGGTGCGAAAAAATATGAGGGTGACACGTTAGGTGGGGTCGAGGTGAGATAAAACAACTTTTTGGACTTCCCTTCACTGATAAATCTAGGACGTTTGGTAGGGGCTGAAAAGCCTTGTGAGTCCCCGATGTAAGCTGGTGATGATCAGGCCGTCAATTGAAGCGCATAGCTTAACACTATACGAAAATTGCCCTTTTTTGTTGCTCTCAACTCAATATTAAAATCAAAATGTTAGTACAAAGGCCTTATTACAATTTATTTAATCACATTTAAATGATGTGATTAATTTAATCTAACATACTTAATTATCCTCTAATGCTGCATTTTGACTTGCATACATATTTTTTTATTTTTCTTAAGGTTTTGACCTTTTTTGGAAATAATTTACAACATGGAATATTATTATTATTTACAACATCTGAAATATAACATGGATGATTTCATCGATTGTATCCTCAAGGTTAAACCCTGATTCTAACTCTACAGTTTCAATCTTGTACTTGAAAACATAATTCTCATCAATCTAAAAGTCAAAAGGTAGTACAATCTCCTCTTGAATTGGAGAAGTAATATTTTCCAAGAATTTTTTAGGATCTTGGAAATTATATAACTGAATCTAAAATTCCAAAAGTTCAATACCCTTCTCGAATATTTCAAAAACTAACTCAAGAAAACAAATTTTACCTTCAGAAGAAAAATTGCTCGATTTCAAACAATGAAACACGGTCCTTAAAATATTTTCATCAATTTGAAACTCTGCTAACTTATCCCTGAATTATTTTAAACTTCACAAGATAGAGGATTTGCCACATACCCTGTCATCTCGTTTAGCAATAAATCTGATCAATGTGTAATGGAGTCGCCATAAATGCTCTAAAATCTGGATTCTTTGACAATGGAGTCCCCCCAAAAACGTTTAAGCTCTAGATACTTTTAAACATGGAGTCACCAGGTGAATGACTCAGCCTTCTTGTGTCTGATCACTATCCACCATCAATAACTAGATGTGGAACTTGATAAAATTTCCTTGGGAAGATGAAACCATTCGGTCCCCAGTATGGTCGCCACTATGTTATCACTTTTTAATTTCAAGGTTGAAGAAAAAACCACAGAGGTAACATCAAAACCACTTTGGAGTTTAGGATCTAACCCTCCTAAACTCAGAGAGGGATCTCTCTATGAGATTTAGCTTTGTTTTCTGGGAATTTTAGGCTAGTTAATGGACTCAGAGTTTGGTTTTTGAATTGGTTTGGTTGGAACAGCAAGGAAAGGTCATTGGGCAATGGAGTCAGAAGAGCTTAAGATGATCAAATGTAGAAATAATCAAGCTTAAGTGCAACAGGGCAAGGTTGACATACTACTAGATCCTTTGGATTTAAAATGGCATGTAACAGAAGAAAAAATATGATTTAGTTAAAGCTAAAGAGAAATTAATAATTATTTAGTTTGACATAAGAGGAAAACATTAAAATTACCAACAATTAGAATCAGAGTGTATATTTCAACAAATTTCGTTCGTCACAGTTTCTGTGAAGTAATCCAGAAATGAAACACATATGAAAATAGAGAAAAAATATTACAGTAAGAAGCAATTCACCACATAGATATGGCACATGAATCCTAAAATATCTTGTCTTGTATTACTGCAAAAGGTCACTTGAATTCACTAGGGAGATTTACAAGGAATGATAGTCTTATCATTACAAATCCCAACATCTATTAATTCAAATTATGAATTATTTATACAAATTCTTCACCAAATATCTTAAAACCCGTTACAAAAATAGAACTGAAATATAGGACATTAAAAACTAATGAATCTACTTGGCACTATATTTTTGGATTGCTGGTGACAAAGAAGGGAAATTTTAATTTAATAGCAACTCTTATTTGATGAGGTGGCCTCCAAGTCACTAAATGTATTTGAGCTTTTTCCTCTCGAAATTCTGAAAAATATGGTCCATTTATCCCTTTGAATATCTCAATTTGAGATAGCTATGTAAAAAGTGAAATATTTTATTGTAGATGAAGATGTTTTAGAGATAAACCTCTCTCAGTTTCTGAACATTCTACTCTAGTTGTTCACAATATTCTCTGTAAAAAGATGTTTAAAACAAGACTTTGCACAGTCAGAAAAATAAGCTATGAAGATGTGAATGTATCTCACATTATGAAATACATGTGTAAAATCTGAATTAGGTTATTATAATTTGGCATCCTAGGAACACAAAATTCCTCCAGTTTCTCAAAAATAATTTGTGATTGGCCATAATATGTTCAGAAAAAAATATTACTAAATAGGACATTTCTAGAAAATGTGCTTTCAACGATTCTTTCAAATTTCCCAAACCATAATGTCTGTTCAAAAACAGAGAGAGGTTTTTGTAAATAAGGATGTGAAAAACAAAAACCTCTTTTAGTTTTTGAAAATTAATTTCCACCTACGTGGGAACCGTTTTTAAAAACACTGGCTAAAAAATGGAAAATTCAGGAAAATATGTCTACAAAGATTCATTCGAAACTCCAAAAACATAATATCTATTAGAAAAATATGATATATTTTCATATATGAGGATGTTATCAACAGAAACCTCTTTCAGTTTTGAAAATTCGTTCTCAGTTGTTTGTAACCCATGTTTTAAATTACTATGTTTTATAGGGAAAAAAACATAGTTTTAACTGACCATGAAACAATGTAATATTCCAAAATGGAAAAGACAATAATATATAACATATACAACATTCCAAATAAGAAAAACATGAATATAACACTAAATATGAAAAATGTCACAAATATGCTACAACATCAAGACATTATAACCATGAGCAGAAACAGCTGAGTCATATCATTATAAACAACAGAAAATATAAAGTACACAATGCTCCAAGAAGATGCACTCAAGCCAACAAGAAGTGGTTGAAATACACTAATGAAATCTAGCACTGGAAATGTTGTGTTGCTATTGTTACTGCTGCTGGAAACTACTACTACTGGGAAGAAGAACCATGTGCGGGAGATTACTGGAGTGCTCAGAATGATCCAGGATTTTAACCACATATTCTACTCAAAAAACCCAGAAAAACCTAGAAATGGTTTGGCCAGATTTTAACTTTGGGTTTTCAGCCCTTTTTGGGTTGCCAACTGCACCCCTACTGGCTAACTTACGCAATCCTCTTGGGTAACTACTGAGATGGGGCTGAATTGATGATCTAATTGCTGCAATAGCAACCAATTAGCTCAATACATGAAGGGTTGGTCCCTTCTCTTGATCTCCAAGCTAGAAGCTTGAGATATAGCTCCTCTTTCCTCTACTCAAGTTGCAGCTACATACTACACAACTGTTGGAATGAACTGTGTTGTCAAGAGGGCTGAAGTTGTATCCTGCTGCTAGGTGATGGAATATAGCTCACATCTAATGGAAATAATCTCTCCAAAATGAGGGGATGATCCCTCACATGATTCCAGGCTGAAATACTTGGAACTTCCTTCCTCCACTAGATATTCCTGGCTCGACTGCGCAATTCCTAGAGGAACTATTGCTGCATGGAGGTGTAAACTGATGGCCTAATGCTGGATATCACAATTTTTCTCCTCGAAGACTGAAATGGAAGCACAATATGAAAGGATGAACCCTCCACCGGTTTCTTAGCTGAAATGCTAGGAAGTACCTTCCTCCTCTCATACCCTAAGATAGGAATGTGTAATTCTTGAAGTTGTATATGCAGAAGAGAGGGGTTGAATGTGGAACCAATTTCAGATGATGAATAACTACTCAAAATAACCTTCCCATAGTAGGCACTTGAAGTCCCTCGTGGGTAAGGGTGAGATTCCCACTCGGGAACACCCGTGTGCTAAACAGATGAAGTGTGAAAAGAATGTCAAATGAATATAAAATATCAAATTCCAGACTGATTTTCTTTGCTACCCTCACCTTCCTTATATGGTTGTGAGTCTTCCCTAGCCTTGGCCCACCTCATAACTACGCTACACATGTGGCCACTAGTCTCCATGAAGATTGCGTCGTCTCTCCATGATCTCCATGATCTCTACAATTAATCTCCACTCTCTCCATAATGTGTGCATTTAATGCACCACTTCCTCCATCACTGCATGATTAATGCTCTACGATCTTACTTTTATTCCTCCACTATCTCCATCATCTTCCTCGTTATCTCTCCATAATATCCACTCTTCCTTCATTAGGGTGTTGCTCCACTACTCCATGATGTTGATATACTATCTACTAATATACATTCACACAACAAAATTGGATTTTATTCATCTATGGGGTTTATGAGTCCCTCCACCCTTTTATTTATGTACTAAGCAAGAAAAGTAAGAACTCTATTATTCCAATTAACTGATGGAAAATTAGGAATATTACAAATTAACATATGGCCTTGAGGCGGGAGGAGACATGGAGGTGGGAGATAACGTGGAGGCACATGGTTGGAGGAAATAGTTGATGTGTGTGTGTGGAAATGGCGTGACAGGGGTAAATCGACGTTGGTGGGAAGGAGAGGGTTAGGTAGTTTTCAGGGGGGGGTGGGGGGGGGGGGTGTGGGGGTGGGGGCGACCAGTGTTATATGGTATTGAGAGGAGGGGGTGCGAAAAAATATGAGGGTGACATGTTAGGTGGGGTCGGGGTGAAAGAAACGACCTTTTTGGACCCCCCCTCCACCGATAAATCTAGGATGTGCGACGGGGGCTGAAAAGCCTTGTGAATCGTCGATGTAAGTTGGTGATGATCGGGCCGTCAATTGAAGTGCATAGCTTAACACTATATGACAAATGCCCTTTTTTTGTCACTTTCAACTCTATAATGAAATCAAAAGTATAGTACCAAGTCCTTATTACAATTTATTTAATCACATTTAAATGATGTGATTAAGTTAATCTATCATACTTAGTTATCCTCTAATGCAGCATTTTGACTTGCAAACATATTTTTTTATTTTTCTTAAGGTTTTGACCCTTTTTGGAAATAATTTGCAACATGGAATATTATTTACAACATCTAAAATATATTGATCATCAATTATAATCAATTGACCCTATAAAAATTATAGGACCCTAACAAAGCCTACAGGTACTCTCCAACATTGTATGGAAGAAATGTTGTAATGTTCTATTATGTTATCTAAACATTTTGACTTGGTAAAAAAAATCAAATTATTTAAAATAAAATTATAATTAAAAAATTATAGCAAACTAATTCTTATAATATTGTGGTTTAGAACTTCTAGAATCTTGTGTTATATGATTGAAGAGTTTGACGTTTTGGGTGAACACTTCACCCATCTTCGGGAGAAGGAAGTTTAGCATAAGATTGGAAGAGTGTAGACCTTGAAGTTATAAATAAGATATATTCTAGCCGTGAAAAATTCAACAGAGTTAAAAGAAATCAAAATTATCCAATAGAGAGGGATAATAAAAATGATTAAAATAATTAATTAATTATTGCTTTTATAACTAATTCCATAAATTGGAATAGTTGTTAAGGAAAAAGATAGATAAATTTTATTTTATTTTATTTTATTTTAATTTAAATAATACAATAAATTCAACCAAGTTTAAGGAAGTAAAAAATTAACCGTTAGAGAAAAATAATTAAAAATAATTAAATAAATTGAAAATAAATAAATTATTATTATTATTATAACTAATTCAATAATTTAAATAATTTGAGTTATTTGAATTAGTCGTTGAGGTAAAATATAGATAGATTAGATTTAATTTTAATAAATTTAACTTAAATTAATTTGAAATTACTAATTTAAATAAGAGATAAATTCAAAAATAGGATTAAATTTGTTGATAAGATATAGGAATGATAAGATTAAAAAGTAAAAGATAGGGTGTGGATAGAGAGATTTTTAATTGAGTTAGAAACTAGAAATATGGGATAAGATAATATTGATCAACATTAAAAAAGGGTAGGGATTGGGGGGGAGGGGAAGAATAGGCAAAGGGAAGAGAGAAAGAGAGGTAGAGGGGGGGCAAGTTAAGCCAGATTAGGATGGGTTAGAATTTGGATTGGAGGAAGGGAGTTTAGAAGATAGGAAGTGGACTATGGGTTTCCAAGATTGACTCAATTGATAACCATCATCACGGTTAAAGTTATTAGCATGCTTTTCAATTTCAAGGGTTTACCGAATGACCCAGGTGGAATGAAAGGGAGCAGGGGCTCGGATTTTGGATTTGTCAAAACATATAAGGTGTTTGGAAGAATAAGAGTGCTCAACAATGGAAGATTTTTGCAATCTGGTTGTGGCTAGTGTCAACCGAAAGTTCTTTCAACCATGTTTTGAAGGGACGACCAGTTTGACCTATGTAAGATTTACAACAGGAGCAGGGGATATCATAGACACTGGGTCCTAACATAGGATTGGTCTTATCCTTGGATTATCTAAAGAGTTGGCTGAGGGTTCTCTGAATCTCTGGGGCTTAAAGAAGGTTTTAATGCTATTTGTAGAAAGGATTCTAAGAAGATGATCGGTAACTCATTGAATGTAGGGAAGGGTTACCTTGGATAAGGGAGGGGAGATGGGATTTTTCTTAGGCCGGGGATGGATGCAAGAATGGAAAGCCTTATTAAATTGGGAGGAAGTGTATCCATTATATTTAAGAGCTCTCGTGAGATGGGATTTTTAATTAGGAAGGGATTGGGAGGAGGACATTGGAATGGCTCAAGAGACAACGTTTTGAGAACTGCTGAATTTTGAGCAGGATGATGGTGGAAGTGTCCATGAAGGTACTTATCCGTGTGGGTCCTTTTATGGTAGACCTGGTGGGATAGGGATTTATCATAAATGCGAGAGACAAGGACATAAAGAAAAGGAAGGGAATGGTTCTCTTCTACTTCCATAGTGATACAGGTGGATATTAGTGGCCACCCACCTATTCCATTTGGACCCCCACCATTGGTTCTTTTAGTTTTTCAGTTTCAGCACAACATACTATTTTTAGCATTTTTTTGGGTCCTGAACTTCATAGTCGTTTTGAGGCCCTAAATGATGTTTTTTTGGGAAACATGGGAGAAAAATGGAATTTCCTTCGATGTTACTCATGTCAAAAGTTGTGGTCCCCGAATAGATCTTTCTAATGAGGTATTAAGAGCGTCAAACGGAGATCATATGCCAAATTTACGTCCCCGAGAAGTTGATGTACCAATTTACCCAAACGGGGCCCATAGTTTTGGTGCTTCATCTCCTAGGGTTAGGTTTTTGGATGTTTAGTTTTTTCATTGTTTCTCAATAAGAAATAGGCCTTTGAGCCTCATTATAACATAGTTCAGAGGCCTGTAGCCGCCACATCTCTTCTCGGAGATAAGATATGAGTGCCCTAGCTAGTTTATTTCCATTATGTCTGTAAGCATATTTCAGTCATTTCATTTTAATGAAATGAATTTTTATTTCCACTGCACCTTTGTGTTTATGTCTATTTATGTATTTTATTTTGTTCCTACATAAATATGGATCAATGGTATTAAAGCGGTCTGCTCTTTGTCTGTTTTTCTTTGCATGTCCCCAACGAGGTCAGGGTATAAGGAGTTAGGGCTCGATCTAGTAGAACCCTTGCAAGATCAGCCTCGCAAACCCTGACAACCTCCCATGGTGGAAGAAAAGAGACACGAGGGAGCAGATGGTCCTATCAAAATATTGCTTGAGTAGGCCCTCGAGAAACAGAGGAACGGGATGATAGATAACTTTGCCCAGATCCTTCAACGGCTGCCCACTGACGACGCATTTACATCCAGCAACCACTCTATAGGCGCCACTCCTTTCAAGGTACAAGTCAAATTTGACATTCCTATATATGAAAGCTAGATAGATGCATACGTTGTAGATAGATGGTTGAATTTTTTGGAAGGGTATTTCTCGATCCATGATTTCTCCGACCAAGAAAATATTATTTTTTCACTCCTCAAAGCCGCCCCCCATGTCAAAGACTGGTGTGAAACCTATTGTGAGAAAAAAGACGGGAGGAAACCCTCTCTATTCTCAGATGCACCCACTTGGAATTCATTTTGAGACAACATCAAGGAACAATATTACCCTATGGGGAGCTATGAGGACAAGTACATCCAATGGACCACATTACGGTAGTAAAGGGATCAAGATGTGCATGAACTAACGAATCTGTTCCATACCATGTGCACAAATTTGGGTATTAAAGATTAAAAGATACATTTGGTGCTCAAGTACCATAATTATTTGCACAGATACATTCATGAGGAAATGGATTTCCTCTACATTACCTCGCTTGGCACGGCATATCGCTATGCTGCCAAGATCGAGCAGAAATTTAAGTATAAGAAGCGAGACTTTGGATCCACGAATATGAAGCCAAGGAAAGGCGCCCCCAAACTGTAGAACAAGGGGTATACCCAAATCACGACGACTCAGAATAACACCACAAATCCAAAGAATGACACAGGGAAGTGGTGTGAATTTCATAACAACCCCACTCACAGCAAAAACGAGTGTCGATCCAAACAGTCATTGGTGGCTGAAATGAAGGCACCTGAATTAGATGCATGTCTTGATCCTAAGTTAGAACTAGATAAGGGTGATGACAAAGGGAAGCAGATCATTGATGCAGATCCTAGTGCCATTTTTTCCACCACTAAGCTCTAGAGGGAGGATCCCAAGGATCCATAGGAGGGGGAGTGCCTTTTCCATTCAGAGATGTGGGTGAAGGGTTATCCATTGCAATTCCTTGTCGATAGCGGAAGCCAAAAGAACCTCATTTAAGCATAGGTTGTGAAGCGAATCAGCCTACCAACCATAGCACACCCACAACCGTATACCATTGAGTGACTTAACCAAGGAAGGAAACTCCGCATCTGCCAGTAGTGTTGCCTTTCGTACAGAATCAAGCCATTCATGGATGAGGTACTATGTGATGTTGCTCCTCTTGATCTGTTTGATGTATTTGTTAGCCACCAATAAAATTTGTCATATCAAATGGTGGCTAAATTATTTTTGGAGCCTTCAACAAACAACTTTTATTGCTAAAAAGTGTTATCTCTTGAAGACTCATGAAGACATCTTGCCCTTTGTTTAATCTTCACTGCTGTTTCCATTTTGAACTCTGAAAATCTGTTGTTTTCCATGAAGAAAATACTGCTACAAAACTCCATTGTTCCCCCCCTCCACCCAAAACCAACCTTCATTTTATTCCCTTTTTCCCCCGTGAAATTCTTCTATTTTTCATTTATTCCTCTTTTCCCTTCATGAAAATCCCTTTTACAAGGTTTAAAACTCATTTTTAAACTTTTCTGAAATCCCCAAATCCATCAGAAAACCCTGAAAAAATCATAAAAATACACTTTTTGTATTAAGGCTTAAGCCCCTTTAGGCTAAGACCTAAACCACTTCCCCACATATGCCCTGGTGCTAGAACCAAGTGCTGAACCCTTTTGGCGCTTATCGCATCAGAAACAAACGAAGAACGCAAGTCTTTTGGCCTTTATAAAACTTTCGATGCGATTGGCCCTCTTATACATAACTCCTGATCCCTTGTTTTCTATGGAAAGACCAAGAGTTAAACGCAGAAAGCACTTATCGCATTAGAGCATTTGCCTTGAGCGCAACACTTTTTTGTTTCATAAACCTCCAATGCCGATTGGCTCCATTGTTTATAAGCCTCAGCCTTTTTTCCGCTTCATATAACCCTTGGGCCCGCAATCGGGCACTTAACATATTTTACAAACCATTCCCGATCACTTTTTTCCTTTGTAAATACATAAAACCCCCATTTTCCTAAGTTTTTAACTAAACACGCTGGTGCAATCTTTTTTATTAATAAACATCGTTGATCTTAAAACCGATCAACGATCCTCGTGATATTGCATCGGAGAATTTCTAATGGGTAGATTGAAAAGCCCGCACCGTGCTTCCGATGCCAATTGACCCTTATACATATATAAGCCCCAGTCCCTTTGCGTTTTCCACATATCCACAGGCCCCGTAGACAGGCGCCAAACCTCATATATATATATCCCACCCTAAAGCCATTAAACCTTGTTTTCCATAAAATTTTGATTTTTTTTATATGATAATGTGGTCCCGCTCGTTCATTGGTCAAAGCCCTTCTCTGCCGTTGATCCTGGGCCAATCTGATGGCCAGTGTTGTATCGCATCAGAGATTTCCATTGGCACATTGTAATATTTTATTGCTCCCCCTCTGATTGGCCACTCCTCTGATTCATTCTCCATCGTCGATCTGATCTGCAAATCGACAGTCCAAAGTCAATCGCATCGGTGCTCCTCTATCCATTGCCTCCTCCTATCGCGAAGCTCTGATTGCATCTGGGCCATCCACGTGTCCAGATCGGATGGTCAAGATTGCATCTCCCAACCTTGGTTAAAAACATACACCCCCGCTTTATAATGTTTTCCGAGCAAATCTCAACCGTTGATCTCTGCAAATCAACGGCTCTTGTTAAAAACCTTTCTTCGCCTTGTATATTATTTCGTTAACCTCTAAGATCAATCTAAGCTGTCCATTTCACTTATCCAACGGCTCATATTAACCCTGACAGGCCCGACCCCTGTGGGTCCTGCCTCCCTCTAGATTTGATCTCCGTCGTCGATCCCTTGATCAGACGGTCCATAATAAAACCACCCTGCCTTTTATCCACCACGCATCTAGTCTATATCGTGCTCACTCCTCACCGTTAGATCTGAGACCCCAGATCCAACGGATGACACACGTTTTCACGTAAATTCAAGCGCAAAGGTTAATTTCTCAAGGGCTGCATGACATAAGTTGTTTTCAAATGCCACGTGTCGGGCGGGAATGCATATCGCGTTCAAAAAGGTGAAACCGCCTATCCCTCTTTTGGCCACGCGAAACCCGCGGTTTTTCCTCCTGAAACCGCCTTCCTCATTCTGTGTTATGTTTTATCGTGTGCGCTCCCCACCATTGATCTCTGCAGATCAACGGCTCAGATCTAATATGGCCATACACTATCGCCCTCCGCCTTCACCAAAGGGCTTTCAACGAGCAATCACAGTCGTTGATCTCTGGGTCCAAACTGATCCAACGGCCCAGATCCTTTCCGGAAACCCCAATTTCCTCTTAACCTTTATCACTGTTGATTAAGGTTTTAAACCCATTTTCTTCGCATTTTTCGCCTGTATTATTATAATGTGACTCCATCGCATTGTATTGTTACATTTTCTCTCGACCATTGATCTCTGCAAGATCAACGGTCCTAACTTAAAGTCTCCACCATTTTCTCCCACTGCTCTCCTTTTGACCCCCGCAAAAAAATATCCACCGTTGGATGCCCTCATCCAATGGCCATGCTCCTACCCGAAACCTCCAAAGAAATTTTTACCCAATAACACAAAATTTCTTAATTATTTATTGGTTTTATGCAGGTTTTCGAAGTTTCAACTGTTTTGAAAGAAAGGTGAAGGCCGAGGATGATGATCCCTCGGACCTTTATTAATAAAAGAATATCCATCTGAAGGGTTCCATATCACGTTCCATCAGTGCATCATGAGCACTGTTTCCATGAGAACCTTTTGCGGCACCTGCAGATCAACAAGACACAGAGAATTGAAATAAACAAAGAGTATCAGTGTTGAAGATTAAAACAAGCCATAAATGAAGAATTAAAGGAAGAATCATAGTTCTAGTGGATTACGGCTAAGATCAAAAATCAAAAGCCTAATCCACTAAATTAAACACAGTTTAAAGGAAAATAAAAAATATATGTTCAATAGAAGTTTCCTCCACTACCACATCAGAAGCTAATTGATTCCTCTTAGCTACCAGATAGCCACCTATAGCCTCAAAGCATTCAACAGAGGCCGAGTTATGATCAAAAAATAAGATATTTGCTTCAACGCAACCGAATAGTTAATTCAGCCAAATGAACTTAATGCAAAAAATATTAGCAGAGTTATTGCAAAAGATGACACGGAGCCTAAAATTCAACAAAAGCTTCCACCAAGCTTAATTCTTAATGTATAACAATTAATACAGAAGAAATATCTGTAAAATTCTCCATCGAGCCCCTCAAAGGCCGAGAAGTATTAAATCTGTATTAATTAAACTTGGGAGATCTTTTATCCCATCCCACCTCCTCATTTCTTCTATAAATACTTCTGTAGAAGATGAGAAAATGTTGGTTGCAGAACTTTGAAATATACTTGTGCTCGAAATTTCTACCTGTAAATAGTGTTCAAACGCTCTTGAAGCTCTATTTGTGATAGAATACTTAGGCTGAGAAGTGAAGGTGATTGCTGAACTGAAACATTGGACTTGAAGACTGTAACTGGTTTGACATCAATAACAAGCTGTTTCTTGGGATCTTGGTCTATATCACTAGTGAAGTGCTCCTTTCTGTGTAATTGTTTTCCTTTTTTGTATGCCATTTTGTCCATTATTTCTCTGATAAAGAACAACAAGCATAGAGTTAGGATTTACTATTTACAGTACCCTTCTCTGACTGATAAGCTTTATCTTAATGTTTTCCTCTAATTTGTTTATTTAAGAATGATTCAATACAGTTTAAGCAGTTAGGAATGTTGGCGTTCCCTCATCCTACTGTTTGCTTTAAACATTATTCTTGAATGTTATTTTCATTATCCGCTTAGTAAAGTTAGACTAGAAAAGTGATGGTGTGCCCTGTTTTCTAGTTTCTATCTCCAAAGGTGAATTCTGAAAGTTTCCCTAAGTGTTTACTGAAAGCAGACTAGGTTTAAAGTACCTTATCTGATCTTAAGTTGCATTTTGTTTCTCTTATGTGTTTTTCATACTTTCTGAAGGTAATTATGTGGATTACTGGACTGTTTGTCTATTGAGTTGCTTTAATATGAACTTGCCCAGGAAATTTATGGTGAGCCCTATTCTTGGTTGGTTTTAAACAGTTACTTAAGAGGCTTTTCTTGTTTGGACTGACTATAAATTTTTGTTGAAATTATTATCAGTTTCCACCCCTCCAACACTTTTATTGTTTCCATTCCATCATTTTATCTCAAATGATCTTGTGATATAGATGACTTGCCCCTTGGACCACTCTTGAAGTTGTTGCTCAATTAAAGCCCTGTTATGACTCCATAGCCCAATGGACTAAAAACCAGCATTATATCTATCTTTTTAGCCAAAGCTTGTTTTGATTGCTTGAAACTTCACACCTTTTAAACTCTTTACATTTAGGGTTTTCCACTCAAATAATAATCATGCTCAACCATCCAAAGCAAACAAAAACCCTCGGACTTCATAACTAGCCTAATATCATTACCCAAAAGCTTTAAAGATAAATCCATCTTTGCACTTATTGGAGAGATCCCTCTCCGGATTTAGGAGGGCTAGATCCTAGAATCCCAAAGTGGTTGAAATAGTGTTCTCTCTGCAGTTTGACTTTGCCAATCTTGCAAATTACAGGGAGCTAACAGTATTATTGGGCCAACCATACTTGTGGAAGCGACATGTTATGTATAAGTCTAGGCCTCGTGTTGTTGTTATTAATTTGGGAAATAAATTGTATAGGATACCTAAGATAGTACCGCCCCCTACCATCTCTTTAACTACTGCAAAAAAATGTAGTAAGATTGTTTCCCAAACAAGGAAATTTATTTTCATTACTATTTTCACATAAGAAAAGAAGAATATTTTCACCACGGCCTCGAAATAATGCTCCCCTACACGGTAGTAGCATATGGAAAAAGTCGTGGAGGAATACAAGGACATTGTATCCTCACCCATAGAGGTTCCTCTACACTGTCAGGTCAAGCACTCCATTGATCTGACCCTAGGTGCGTCGCCACCTGATGTTGCCATACATCATGCGGCCACACAAACAAAATCCACACATTTACTTTCTGAGGCTGATAAAGCAACCAAATTTATTGAACGCATCCAGCATGTCTGCCAGCAGGTCCATGACATCTTCGACAAATCCAATACCAAGTTCAATAGAATTTACCTCATCTCATGGAGGAACTCAATGCAATGGGGACCATTGCTTCCTAAGGGGAGAGGAATGATCGATATGGATATTGGTGGCCAACCACCTATTCCATTTTGACCCCATCATTAGTTCTTTTAGTTTTTTAGTTTCAGCACAACTTACTATTTTTAGCAATTTTTCAGGTCCTGGAATTCCAAAGCCATTTTGAGGCCCTAAACGATTTTTTTGGGGAACACCAGGAGAAACATGGAAGTTCCTTCAATGTTTCTCATGTCAAAAATTGTAGTCCTCATAGAGATATTTCTAACGAGGTATTTAGTACGTCAAACGGGGATCATATGAAAAAGTTACATCCCCGAGACGTTGATGTACCAATTTACCCAAACAGGGCCATAGTTTTGGCGCTTCATCTCCTAGGGTTAGCTTTTTGTATGTTTATGGTTTTCCATTGTTTCTCAACTATAAATAGGCCTTAGAGCCTCATTGTAACATATTTTAGAGGCCTGTAGCTGCCACGTCTCTTCTCATATATAAGCTACCAGTGCCCTAGCTAGTTTATTTCCATTATGTTTGTAAGCATATTTCAGTAATTTTATTTTAATGAAATGAAGTTTAATTTCCACTGCATCTGTTTGTTTATGTCTATTTCAATATTTTATTGCATTCCTTCATTAATCTGGATCATATATTAATTTGGATGTGGGGGAGATGTTATTAAGATGAGAGAGGAATTTACAGAGATTCGGAATACCATGGGACCAAATGACGAAGGTGTCATCTACGAAGCGCCTCCAAAATTTTGGCTTGAGGTGGAAGGTTTCAAGGGTTTTGGTTTCAAATAATTCCATGAAAATGTTAGCGACAACAGGGGAAAGAGAAGAGCCCATGGTCGTGCCCTCATTTTTTTCATAACAAACCCCATCATAGGTGAAGAAGGTGGTCGAAAGACACAGTTTAATAAGGTTGAGGGTGTCAGAATAAAAAAACTTGGAAATGAGGTCAATGGATTTAGGTATAGGAATCTTGGTAAATAATGAAACGACATCAAGGCTAACCATGATGTTGTTTTTATCAAGCTTATGGGTTTTGATGTACTTAATGAAATCCGAAATCTTTGATGAAGGAGGAAGAATGGCCATAATCAGAGCTAAGATTTTTGGCAAGGTATTTGGAAAGGGCATGGGTGGGGCCTCCTATAACATTGGCGATAGGTCTGAGGGGGATAAATATTCCCCCACTAGTAATAATTCTATTTCTCCTTCCATTAATTCTAATAAGTCTTCTTTCAATTTTTTAAAGTCCCCTTCCCCCTCTTCCTCCCTCAATCCCAACCCTTCCCCCCTCTCCCTCTCTTAACACCAAGGTGGTTAACCTCTCATCAGTAGTGCTTGATTCCCCATCACTAAGCCTTCTTGAAAAAGGTTTTAATTTTTTCCCTTTTCCTCATTCCATACCCGATGAAGACATCATTTTCTCCATCGAATCTATCTCCCGCTACCTCCCCTCCCATGCAGCTAAAGAGCTTCGCCAAGAATGTGGTCGCATTATTTGAAAATCCAAGCTCCCAAAGTCTAACCTCTCTAAGAATGAGTTTTTGGCCCTTTTTAAACTCAATTCCAACCCTGATATTCTCATTCTTAAAGTTGATAAAGGTAACACCTCTGTTATCATGAACTCCTTAGATTACCATCGTAAGATGATGGATCTTCTTTCCTCCTCCTCCTACCTTCCCTTACCTAAAAACCCCCTCCAATCCATTTCCAGCAAGGTTAGCAAAGCCGTCGAATCCTCTTCTCTTGACCCTGCCACCCAAAAGTGCCTCATCTGACTTAACCCCATTACCCCTAAAATTTACAGTAAGCCAAAATTCATAAACCTGATATCCCCCTCAGACCTATAGTAAATGCCATAGGAGGCCCCACCCATGCCATTTCCAAATAACTTGCCAAAAATATTATCCCTCATTATGGCCATTCTTCCTCCTTCATCAAAGACCTCACAAATTTCATTAAGCACATAAAAACCCTTAAGCTTGATAAAAATGACAGCATGTTTAGCTTTTATGTCATTACATTATTTACCAAGATTCTTGTCCCTAAAGCCATTGACCTCATTTCCAAGCTTTTTTATTCTGACACCCTCAACCTTATCAAACTATGTCTTTCCACCACCTTCTTCACCTATGATGGGGTTTATTATGAACAAATTGAGTGCACAACCATGGGCTCTTCTCTTTCCCCTGTTGTTGCTAACATTTTCATGGAATACTTCGAAACTAAAGCTCTTGAAACCTT